>JAMRXY010000053.1:0-461032 GCA_024447195.1 Panagrolaimus sp. LJ2414 | reverse complement strand
TTCGTTTAAAATTCAGTTAAAAAAAGTATACATTTCAGAGAACAAACGGCATATTTTCCATTTGACACCTCTAATCAATTATAATCAAAAAGTTATGCAAATTTCAAGCAAAACACACTTTCCTTTTTTCATTTTTTTTGTTTCCATTTTTGTTCATTCTTCTCTTTGATTTTGGTTGATTTTCGATGTGTTGGTTTTGCTGCTAAAGAGAAACTCTTCTTTCATTGTTTTTTATCTTTGATTATTACTTCTAAATCAACAACAATAGCAACGATAATATGGGTGAATTGGTACAATTGGAAGTTGGAAAATTTGTAAATAAATGGAAAATTGAGAAAAAGCTTGGTGAAGGTAAGTTTGTTTTTTAGCATTTGGTTTCAAAAACTTAACACTATCTCTTTTTTAGGTGCCTTTGGGGCAGTATTTAAATGTTCAGCGGATGGAAAAATGTATGCTTTAAAGACGGAAGGAAAAGAAGAAAAGATTCAACTGCTTAAAATGGAAGTTTTTGTTTTAATGGAACTCACAAAGCAAAATGTTGGAAGGCATTTTTGTAAAATTGAAGACAAAGGGCAATGCGATAATTTTAATTATGTTGTTATGACACTTGTTGGAAAATCTCTTCAAGATTTACGACTTTTACAACCAAAAAGAAGATTTTCAATGGGTTGTGCGATATCAATTGGAATTCAATGCTTGGAAGCTTTAGAAGATTTACATTCAATTGGGTATGTTTTTTTTGTCCATAATCTACAGTATCCTCGAACTCATAAATCATTAATGATCAGATAATTCATATGTATTTCGTGAATCCTCTTGATGTATTTATGCTAATTTTTTAGTTATCTTCATCGTGACGTAAAACCTGGAAATTATACTGTTGGTCGAGCAGATTTGAATGAACTTCAAAAAGTGTATGTTTTGGATTTTGGAATGGCAAGAAAATTTGTTCATGATGATGGAACAATGAAAAAGCCTCGTTCTGCTGCCGGATTTCGTGGCACTGTTCGATATGCAGCTTTATCATGCCATATGCAACGAGAAATGTGCCGAAAAGATGATGTTGGTAAGTCATATATTTAAATGTTACTGTATTACACTAACTATTTATTACCGTAATCGACTAATACTTGTTACTAATCATATTACCGTAACCTTATTACCTGTTGATATGTTTTAGAATCTTGGTTATATATGTGTGTAGAAAATAACTCGAGGTAAACTTCCATGGAGAAATCTTGAAGTAAGTTTTTATGCAAATTTGCTGTTACCATAATCAATCTCATTTTTAGGATCAAGATGAAGTTGGAGTATTCAAAAAGAGATGCCGAAAAGAAGAATCAATTAAACAACTCTTTGGTGGTTGCCCTCGACAATATATTGAGATTATGAGACTTTCAGATTCATGCAAATTTTTTGATCAACCTGATTATCAAAAAGTTTATAAGCTTATGAAAGAAGCAATTGTTTCAACAAGATCTGAGGTATGTTTATCTTTAAAAGATTATTTTTAACGAGGTTACTGTACTTTTATTTTTTTTGTAGGAACATCCATATGATTGGGAACCTGAGGCAATCAAAAAAGCTGAAGAAAAAGCAAAGGCCCGAAAAGCAGCAGGAAAGAAAGGCTCAAGCAGCAGTAATTCTGAAAAAGAAAAGAAGAATAAAGAAGAATCTGAGAAGAAGAAAAAGAAGGAAGAATCAATTAAGCATGGAACTCCTGTAGCAAATTCAGAAAAATTAAAAAATCCAAAACGAGCTTCAAAGTAATAATCAATTAATAAATAAACTATTTTTTAATTATGTATGTATTGATTTTAATTAAATTTTTTAAAATAAATTCTTTTTTGGAATTTAATATAAAAAGGTCTTGGAGAATTAACACAATTCTTTAGAACAATAAAAATTTAAATTTTATTTTTCACTTTGACAATATTGCATTAATGAATTACCAATTATTTTTAATAATGTTGAATCTTATTCGCCATTCATTGTTGTTACAGAAAACTTATAAAAACGAGTCATTTTAAATGAATGTTTTAGTATTGAACTATATCTTGTATTTTGTTCTTTGAAAATAAAAAATTCAAAAAAATTGATATGAATATGCTACGTTTTATTAGAAATGAGAAAAAGCAGCAAAAAAACATTTTTTAGATCTTGATCGTCCCAATAGTCGTTTCTTTTGTTTTCGCTTTACGAAAAACGTTGTCGATTCACTTTTTGTTTCAAAAATCAAAATAAAGATTTTTTATGTTTAAAACATTTTTTTGAATTTTTGATATTTTTGGAAAAAAATAGTGATATATGTGTATTAATAGAATCCAAAATCCGTCAAATACTTTTCGGATGAAACAGTGAAAAAATTCAAACCTCAACCTTTTTTTTCGAATACACTAAAAATCCAAAAGGAAACAAAAAATATAACCATCACAACGAAATATTATAAAAGTTTTGAAACACTTGTAGAAAAAGATACATATTTATTCCATTTGCAACCAAAGCAAAAAAAAAGATCTCTGAAAAGGCTTAAATTTCGACAAAAACATTTTTGTTTATTTTTCAATTTTCTCGTTTTGATTCATTTTAATTTCAACAAAATTAAGTTCAAAATGTTTGCAAGAAGTTTAATTTTTATTTTTTTTATTTATTTTTTGCATCATGGGTTCGTTGAAACCAGTAATTTATCTGTTGATAAAAATGAGCCCTTGAAGTCTCGGAAATTTATGAATCATAAAATTAAACGAGAAGCAGTAAATTTAGAAGTATTTGATGATATTAAACAGGTGAAGGAAGACTACAAAAGCGATGACAATGTTATTTTTGTTTGTGGAAATCAAAGAGGTATCACGTCATGTACTTATGTGGTATTCGCGTCTGTAGAAATTGCTTGAAAAAAAGGAATTGATCGCTTCAAGACCAAAAACTTCCAATGAAACAACGTTAAAAATCATAAATTAAAAACGTAAGAAAATTTGAAAGTTTTTTGGTCTCAAAGCGATTGATTGTTTTTTAGCAATTTTACAAGTTCGAGTCAGTGTTTTCGTTTTTAAAAATTACCGCCGCCAGCGACATCCTCGCCAAATCTATTTGAAATTTTCAGATTACCACCGGCGAGCAAACACTGGTTCAAGTTTGAAAAAACATGAAAGAGTAATCAAATTTGAGATAAATTTGATCGCTCTTTTCGTTTAGTTCCTCCCAATTAAACAATTAATATTAAATTCCAGTAATTTAAAATTCGTGAAATTCTTTTAGAAGTTGATTGACATGTAACATTGAAGAAATGAAAATAAATTGCCAAGATAATAAATTAAACACAGCAAATATAAAGCCAGCTATTGAAAATTTAAATATTCAAGAAGTTTGGTTAAGAGAAAGCAAAAATTTAACATTTGAAAAGGCATGCGATTTTTAATATTTTTAATATTTAATTATTTCTTTTTTTAGGGTAAAACATTCCCGGGAAATGAGGAAACAATTAAAGTAATTTATTTTAAAAATATTAAAGTGATAAAATTTGAAAATGGTGTTTTTGACACTTTTATAAATTTGGAAACATTATGGTTTTATGGCACTCCAATCACAAATATTAATGAAAATTTATTGACACAAAAATTTGGAAAAGTTTTATTAAATTTGGATTTTAGTGATTGCAATTTGACTGAAATTAATACAGTAATTTTTGAAAATCTTATAAATTTGGAAGAATTGGATCTTTCTCGCAACGAACAAATAAATGGAAAAATAAATGGAAAATTTCCTGACGGCCTTAAAAAATTAAAGTATCTTGATTTAAAATTCTGCAACTTAAGCTCTTTGAATCATGACACATTTGGGCATTTAAGGTTCGAACTTCAACACTAAATTTTTACATGAATATGCGGTTTTTAGAAATTTGGAAGGCCTATATTTGTCTAGCAATAGATTTACATCGATTCCATCAACAATCATATTTCTTCCAAATCTACGAGCATTATTTTTTAATGATAATTTGATAGAAAATATAAAAAAGAATGAATTTTCATTAAATAAAAAATTGGATGCTTTTTATTTCGAAGATAATTCTAAATTAAAATATGTTGAAAGCTGTGCATTTTGTAATTTGAAAGATTTGAAGGAAATCCGTTTTGATCGATGCCATAATCTTTCATACATTGATGAAAATGCATTTGGAGGAATCAGTAATGGATTTACGCCAAAATTGAAAATATTTGATATTAGCGAATGCAATATTTCTGTTCTTCATGAAAATTTATTGGATTGGAAAAATATTAAAATCTTTGACGTAATTGGAAATCCATTTGCATGTAATTGTTCAATGGCATGGCTTTTCAAGGATTTAATGTCCAATGATTCCATCTATGAAAAGAAGGTATCATACTTTTATTCTGATAGTCATCATAAATTTAGACTTGGATGTCTTGGTCCTCCACCAAGAACTCCAAATCATACATATCCATATACAATAGTTGAAATATTTTCATCTTGTGAAAATTCTTCTTCTTTACCAAATATTCTTTGGTATCTTTTATCATTTTTAAGTTTCATTGCCTTATTTATTCTTCTGGTTCATGTAAATCATTCTCGGTTTCAAAGTTTTCTATTTTCCTTATTTATGTAAAAATTTTGTATATAAATGCTGTTGATGTAATAAAAGTTACCAAACCATACTTTAGTGATGTTAACTCTATACATAATTCAAATAGAAAATGACAAAATTGGTTTTTAGGATTGTGTTAATCGTCGTATTTTTGTGTTTTTATTCTGCCCAGGAAGATCATCAAGAAGTGATTGTGAAAGAAACCAAAGTTTACGAGCCCGTAGACATGCAAAAAAACAACCGCAAAATGCTGAAACTCAAGGACGCAGCTTTTGTTATTATAGTAAAGAAGGAAAACTTATCAGAGCAGAATAAAAAACAGATGTCGTTTTTCACAAATTTGTCGATAAATATATCGTAATTTCTTTTATTTTTTTGCGTTTAATAAAATTTTATTGTTAAATTTGTATGTATGCAGTGTATAGCTTCAAGATGAAACCAATGCAATATTTTTTGCCAGTTTTTAAATGCTTTGATTTCTGTATTGTTTGGTGGTAATTTGTTTTCAATAGACACTCTTTTAAAATGTAATAGATTTTTATCCATATTTTTATTAGCAAAAAAAACCAAACAATAGAACGAGTGAAAAGATAAAAAAACAATGCAGGCAGAAAAAGCCTTTTATTATAATTCGCTTTTTTTACAGTATATCAAACTGATGACAAATTAATTTACTGTTAGTGTATTAACCAAATGATCACTAAAGTGATGGCCACAGTATCGGCAATAATCATGTTCAAGGTAATTGCTTTTTTCTTCATATCCTGGGCAAGAACGGCATCTTCGGCAATTTGATCGAGTTGACAAAATTCCACCCATTATAAATTGATAGAAAAGAACAAGTTTTTAGTAACTTTATCTGCAAAAAATAATTATTAAATTGAATCACAAAAGAACAGGATGTCACAAAAAATGATCCCGTTGTAATTTTGAATGACAATTTTTTTGGGGGTAAAGTTTTTGGAAAAAGCTTAGAGGTGTTTTTTCTTTAAAGGGTGGATAGTATTTCTGTTTTTAGAAATTTTCTATGAAAATTGTTGCTAATTTTTGCATATATGTATTTTGGAGTAGTGTTAGTAAGAATTCTAAACGATAATCAAATGTTTCTATTACTATTATTATGAGAGTAACTAAGTAACACAAAGATTAAAATTTGGCAATTACTATCATGCAAACTTTTCCTGTAAAATTTGCATAACACAAATATTTTTTAATTTACAAGAAACAAAATCTTATGCGATACCAAACAAGCTACTTCATTTTTGATTTTTAATAACTGTACTCCTAAATATTTTCCAGCCATGTTGAATCTTTATTTGGGACACCCATTACAAAGAAAATTATATTTTTCTTTAAATCAAATGAAATATATCGAAAGCAAAAAATTTTTTAGGGTAAAAATATTTTTTGTACACGGTAATTAGCTATCATAAAATGAGAGAACTGATAGCTTTTGTACACTTGCAATGAAAAAAGAGAAATGACAAAGAAGAAAAAAACTGGAGGTAAAGCATCGGCACAAGGATGTTTTTATATTCTCATCTTTGTCACATTTTTTATGTCCTCCTTTTTTACTTTTGCTTATCAACAAATTTTAATACACTTTTTTAATCATGAAATTATGACTTTTGCTTTTTACCAGTTAAAAATGTAATCAATATAAATCAAATATGAAAACAGAAAAAAATTAAGTTAACAAAATTATTGTATACATGTCAAATACTATAAGATACTTTAATTAAACAGTTTTTGAATTTGGAGTTACTGTTCTTGAACGCACCAACAAATTTGAATTGATTACACTCATATGTCCTCCATCTTGCACGATATTTGGACTTGAAGATCCAAAATAAGGTGTTTTAAAAATTAATTTCATAACTCTTTTTCGAATGCTTTTGTTGAGAAACGGATAAATAACAGCAGGGATACCTAAAATATGCAAATTTTTCATAAATTTTTATTATTTATCTTACCATGAATACAAAGCCATCCAACTTCTGATGCGGCCATTAAGATCTTTGGGGTTGGAAAATATTGTTCATAAACGTATAAAATTGCAATAAAAAAATTTAGTAAAGAAACAATTAAAACTTGAAAAAAGATTGGTTTTTGTTTTGCTGAGAAAACACTTTTGTCAGAGCTGTAATATTTTTTTCGAATTAAATTGAAGACAAAAATGAGATAAAAAATTGCAAGCAGAAATGCCACACCAACATTATGAAATGGTTGCCATTTATTTGCATACTGTAATTTTTAAAAATTAATTTTTTGAAAATTTATTAAACTTAAATAAGCTTACATTAAATCCATTTTGTGGATATCCGGCATGTGGATTAAAGATCCATACCCCGAAAATTGATGAATAAATTAGACCATTTGTTGAAAGACAAACAATAAAAGCATGCCCTAAGGCAAGTGAAACCCAAAGATATGTTCTATATCCGCTAAAAATTGAAGTAGTTTTGGTTGCAGAAATTATGCAGGTGCAACGATTTAAAGCTAAAATAATCGCCAAATCACTTTCAGCAATCCAAACAAAGAATCCAAGCGTTCCGAAAATTAGCATAATCCAAGGGCAAGTACAATACACAGCACCGATAATGGAAAAATATCCAGCAAAAATACCGCTGATAAAAATGGCGATAATATCAATGATAACTATAATGGACATTAGACGATAGCAACTTTCTTGCTGGAAATATGGTTGCCATAAAACAATAAGTAATGGAGCATAGAGGCACTTAAAAATAAATTTATTTAAAAAGACACAAAAAATTTGCATACCAAAAAAATAACAGAAAGTAAAATTAGCCCAATTCCATAGCCAATATTTGTTCGCTCTTCAATCGTATGCAAATTAATGTCGTAGTAAGAACAATTATAATTGGCATTAAAAAGTTGCCGATCAAAAAGAAAATAATTCATTGCTGGATTTTTCTAAGGATTACTGTATTTAATGTTGAATAATTTAAAAAAAATGTTAAAAAAATACACGAATTGTAGCAACAGGGTTAACCAAAATAAAAAAAATATATTTGTTCAATTTCATATTGAATTTGGTTAAAATTTTAGGCTGAACTTTTAAAACATAATTTAATTTGAATAATGTTTATTTGCTAATTTTATAGACATGATTTATGATTAAAAAAGCTTTTGGCCTTTTAAGTCACAAATTACGGTATCGTTAAAGCTCCAAAAATAACTTTTTTTCAAATTTTATTAATAAAATTTTGATTTACGATGGCAAGAAAAAATTCAAATTTGTGTAAAAGTCTAACTAAAAATTACGGGGTGCTCAAAAAAATGCAACTTTTTTTCTTTTTAATCTTTCATTGACGTTAATTTTTCAAATTGCTATCTGAACAAATTTGAGCATAAATTAAGTTAGAAAAAAGAGCAAAATAAATTGCTACCATTCATTTTGAAGCAATAAACATCAAAAATATTTTTTTATTATTATTACATTATTCATTGTAAATTTATTCCCTCAAAGATCATCTTTTTTAAAAGAATTTGTTCAGAGGGCAAAAAACTGAAAATGCTAATAAAGAATGTTCTTAGAAATATGTAAATTTTTATTAAGCTATAACAAAATTCATTACAAAAAAGGGGTAACATTTTCGAGAAAAAACGAATTTTCTTGTTTTATAATGTTTTATATATAAAAATGGGATACTGTATACAAGAATTTATATAGTTTGTAGCTATAAAATATTTCTATCAGCTGCTAATATTTTGGTGCTACTTATTAAAAATATTCAGCTGTTAATTTAAAACTATAAAATTTGTCTGAAAATGAAACTACATTTTCCTTGACATTCAATGTTTAAAAATTTCATAACATTTTTTATTAAATTTTAAAATGCAAAAAATTCAACCTAAAAAATTTACATATCACACTTAAGATCCAAGCTTTTCATAATTTCTTCTTTTAAATGCCAATTTCCAAAACATAATAATTTGAAAGCAAATTATCATTGCAATTATCACAAACATGACCCATAAAATCATTGACAAATTAAAATAAAATGTTTTTTGCTCTTTCGGGATTGAGAGAAGCAATAAATTTGCATTATCGATTTCAGAATACTTTGCAAAGCGTTTAATCGTCGATTTTTCGGTATATGGATCATAGGCAATTTGGGTTTCACTTTTGATTATCGTTTTTGGACCCTCAAGTCTGAAATAACAGTTATGCAAATTTTAATATCCAAAAATTACTGTTAAACAAACCTTGGAAGAATAATATTCCAAAATTTTACAGCTTCTGAATGATAACCATTTTTGTTGCCTGGGGACTTTAAATCTGGGTCAGGAAAATCAATAACAAAATAATTATTTTTGGAAGGATTAAATTTTTTCCAATTTCTTGTTGGAGTATTTGGGGTTCCATGATTAATAAAATCAACAAAAATTTGAGAGTAAAGGTATCTAATTTGGTGATCTTTGGGTGTAAAATTACCGACATGCAAACCCAATAGATAAGACTAAAAAGGATATTATGAGGGGAGGTATAATAATATGCAAATTTTTTCATCAAAAGATACACCTGTATAGGGTTGTACTCTGATTCAGTTAATTACAGATCAATGTATAGTATTTTTAATTTTATGCAAATTTTGTCTTACCAATTCTTGTGCATGTTTTGGTGAAGAATATCTTGGAATCTTCTTTGGTCCACTGTCATAAGCATCTCCAACATCTTGATAAACATATTCATATAAATAAACATCACTGCCTCGAAGAACTTGATTAACTGCAAAGTCATGTGTTGGAACATAATTTTCTTCATCATCAAAAACATAAGCTGCTTTTGGGACTAAAACGAATTTTTTATCAGAATCAATTTTAAAATAAATCCAACTTGAATGATATTCTTTCATTGTAGCAGCAATTGTACTTTGTTTTGGATTTAAATAATGATAATTCTCAATTGATCTTTTTGACCATTGATATAGTTCTGTTTCATTGATGGATAAAGTTCCATTTGGTAATTTTATTATTGTAGTTTTACTGTAGAGAAATTCTTTTGCTACAGTACCACTCAAAACTGGAATTGGTAATGTTTCATTTAGCATTTCTTCATAACTTCTTGGAGCAATCTAAAATGGTTTTATTGAGTTTAGAAATTAAAAAATAAAAAGGTATAAATAGTAATTATAAAAAACGAAATTTGCATAAGTACTTAAAATTTTCAAAAAAGTTTTCCTGCCTCATGCTGGAATCGAACCAGCGACCTTCTGTTTACTAGACAGACGCTCTGCCACTGAGCCAATGAGGCAACGAATGGGGACCGCGGGGAATGAAAGTTAAACAAAAAAGATGCGACACAAAAAAGTGACACAAAAAAAGCTTTCAAAAAGAGAAAAGCAAAATGTTGCATTAAAAAAGATAATGAAAAGGTTTCTTACTGCATTTTCACCAGAATCTTTTGCAATAAATCTAAATTGATATCCCATAGCTTCAATAATTTCTTGAGTATCGGAGATCTCTTTTGCCGACTTTGATCTTAAACATTCAATAACTTTTTCAACTTCTTCTAAATTATCCCATTCTGGACTTTCTGGTGGGAAATTTGCACATCCCGCAATTTTTGCAGATATTCTTGAAGCATTTTGATTTTTATCCCGAACAAAAACGTAATCACTTGCAACTGAGCAAAGAACAATTTGATTAATTAAATGTTTTGTTAAAGGTGACATTGCAAGCTTAAATAGAAAATAATAAATTTGCATAAAGCATTTGATAACCGTACCACTCTGGTGTTACTTGCACCACCGCTATCACCCATTACTGTAAGTCGATTTGGATCTCCCCCAAATGCTTGGATTTCATTTTTGATCCATTTTATGCCATGAACAATATCTGAATTAAGAAAAATTTGCGTATTAATTTTTGCGTAAAAAAGACATACCATGAAATCCAGCATTGAGGTCAGTGGAAAGATTTAATTTGTGATTAAAATTTGAAACACCAAAAAAGGCTTGTCGATAAGCTAATGATACGAAAATTACATTCCTGGAGGCGTTGTTAAAATTATCAACCTAAAAATTTGCATAATTTTAATTTTTGTTCGGTATGTAATTTGCAAAAAAATCATTTTTCAATTTCTTACCAATGATTCAAGTTGATACTGTAGTGGTGTCCCAAAGTGAAAACTTCCGCCATGAATGTATGCAACAACCGCGCACCCGCCTTCAATCAAACATTTTCGATTTGTAAAAACATTTGCAAAAATGCAATCTTCATGCATTTTAAATTGATTTGGTTCAAAGGAAGTTCTTTGGGAATTCCAATAACATGAAACTGTGTAATCTGTTGCATTAAAAATTCCTTTCCATTTTTTTCTTGGAATTGGGGCTTTAAATCGTAATTTTTCTGTTGGAGATTCTGCAGTTGGAATGGAAAGAAAAAGAAAGCCTTCAACATTGTTTGGAGTGGTCAGTTTTCGACCTCGCAAAAAACCGGTGCTAAAAATGTAATATTTTAGTGGAAATTTGGATTTTTATATAAATCAAAAAATTTGACTTGAACTTTTATGTTTAAAACAAACCTTATTTTTCTAATTAACAATTCATCATCATTACTGTAACTTTTTTCACGAAATGCTTCAATTACAGTAACCAAACTTATACAAAGTATCAATAAATAAAAATATTGTTTAAGCATTTAAAACTAAAACTATACAAATGTTTAAAACAGTGAAAAAGAAAATTATGAGAAGTCGAATGTTGCCTTTTAATTACATGTTTGCACTAATAAAATTGATCTTTCGTTCGTTATCATTGTTTACCTTTATTTTTTTTCTTTTTTTGATAGAGTGACCGTCGTGAAAATGGTTTTTTAGTTCAATAAAAAGCTGTTCACCGCATTAATGATTGTTTAAATTCTACAACAAATATCTTAAGATAGTGAGAGGGAGATAGAGACCAGTTAATAAAATACCGAATAGTTTTTTATGTATTGTTCTGTCCGATTTCGGTCAACTTTGTTTTTTTTTTGTTTTTTACTGCTAAAGTAGGCAAATGTCCAGTTAAAATTGTTGTATTTTTATATTTTAAAATTCAACAAACTCAGGAAATCAAAACTTAAAAATATCCTTATAATTCTCTCTTTTATAAAAAAAATTTGCATAATTTTGTTCAAAAGCTATCATAAATGCTTTTAACAGTTTATTTTTAGCATACAATAAATAGATTTGCATAACATTTTTAATCGGGATAAATCAGTTGTTTTTGGTATTTACTTGATTTCAATGATGTTTGATATTTTTAAAGACCAGGAATAGGTGCCTGAAATTTAAAAAAAGATCAAAGAGGTTTACCGACGATCAAAAGAACGCCTCTGTCGGTAGTGCTGTTGAAAACAAAAAGATCGAAAAAGTTGCTCAAGTTTTTTAAAAAAAAATTAGCTTACAAAGCAATGATTGTCGTAGCAGGATCCTCCTTCATTTACACAATCTGCATCTGAATAGCATCTTTTGATTTTTGGAGGGCCATAACTTTTTTGATCCTAAATGCATAATAAAATTTAATCTCCTTAAAAAATTTTAAAAATGGTATTACAAAGCAATCATTATTGTAACAAATTTGTCCAGGTTTACATTGTGAATCTATAGTGCAGATTGGTGTGTTACGAGGAGGTGAAGCTGGTTGAGGTGGTGGAGGGTTTTCGTCGAAAATATTATTACCAGTCTTCAAAGATTTAATTTAAAAGTTTTAAAGATTTGATAAGTGTGAAAATCCTTACTCGAAATCCTTGATCACATTCAAACTGGGTTCTGCAAGGAAAACCTCTAGGTGGCATGGCTCGCACAGGTGGAAATTTTTTTTTGATGATTTGCTAAAACAAGATTTTTGTTTATTTCTTGTTAATTAATTATTAAAAAAGATCTATCATTTGCTGCTTTTTTTGATTTTGCAAGAAAGGTCGCGAAGTTGAATGAAATTGAATTTCAGGGACAAGGCATTAGGCAAAAAAAATTTTTGAGGTAGGCATTTTCATTTTCGAGGGGGCACGCCTTTGATCTTTTGCCGCCTTAACAACGCGGCGGTAAAAGATCAAAGGATTTTTTTCGATTTGGGGGGCACAGGTACCGAATGCCCCTCTTTCTAAATACGGCCTTGTTCAGGGAGGTTTCTAACATTAGAAAAAGCGAAAGTTCCGAAATTTCAATTTCTTTCAGCTTTTCGAACTTTCTTGCGAAATCAAAAAAAACAGCAAATGATAGATGTTCTTTAAGCATCACTATTGTGACCCAAAAAGAAACTTACAACACATTCTTTTTGATGACAAATTGCATCATCACCTGCACAATCTTTATCCGTTTCGCATCCAAACTTTGTACCCATTCCAATATCAGCTGGCTTTTCTTTTTCACCAGAATCAAATTCATCAACATGAATAACACTGCATCGACCATGAATACATTCAACGGGTAAAGTTTTATTCAAAAAACTAAGATATGAACAATCAGATCTTTTTTTGCATTTACTACTATGTTTACGGGGTGTTTTACCACGACGCAATAACTTTTTTTTATTAGTTTTAGGTTTTTCTTCTTCTTCTGAATCAGCAGTGTCATAAGAAACTCGGGTACAAGCTTTTTTATAGCAAATTGTTGTCGAACCTTCTCTTTGAAGACAATCTGTATTCTTTCTGCATCTTCCACGAAGGCGAACATTTGTCTATAATAATTTTACATAAAAAAGCATAATTAATTAGAATAAGTTTTTTGAAATTGAACGGAATTAATAAACTTGGAATTTCAAAGTGTAGATTCCCTCAAGAATATTATGATCGAGAATATCTTTGTATTAAAAATACATGTAAAATGCGATATCAGAAATATCAAACTCTACCCAAATTCCCTGATTATGCAAATTTTTGACAAATCAAAAACTAACTCCTGGTCCATATGCTCGAACAAAATTTGTAACATCTCTTTTAGGTCTTCTTGAAAGTTTTTTATCGTCATCATCGTCTCCATCATCAGTAGAAATCCGAGTACAAGAATTGAAATAGCAGATAGTTTTGGTATCCATAAATTGTCGGCAATCTGAATTCATTCGACATCTTCCACGAAGTGGAACATCATGCTGAAAAATTTGCATAAATCATTTAAAGTTGAGGTTGGGTCTTAAAAAAAGACAAACTCCAGGTTCAAATTGTCTTCCAATAAAAACAGCAGTGTTTGAAGCTGCTGATTTTTTGGCAATCGGTTTTTCTTCATCATCGTATGGTTCAACATGAACAACACTACAATGACCATGAATACATTCAACGGGTAAAGTTTTATTCAAAAAACTAAGATATGAACAATCTGATCTATGTCGGCATCTCTTTGATTGTTGATTGGAAAATTCGGATCTTCTTTTATCATCATCATCCCCATCATCAGTTGAAATTCGAGTACATGAATTAAAGTAACAGATAGTTTTGGTATCCATAAATTGTCGGCAATCTGAATTCATTCTGCATCTTCCTCGAAGTGGAACATTCGTCTGTAAATTAATGATTATGAAAATTTGCATATTCATGTGTGTTAATAAGCTTACTCCAGGTTGATACGTTTGAAATGGTGGTTGAAAAACTCTATTTCCTAAAATATTGAAATACTGTATTACAATCCAATAAAGTGACCAATTACCGTCTTTTGCTGGAGCATACCATGCTAAAACACTGGAACATAGGCATGCCAAAATGGCAATTGCCAATAACTTCATCGTAAACAAAGTTATCTTACAGTGAAGAAATAGCTTAAAGATGTTTCATTTAAATATTGATCAATAGTTCATTTGTGGGAGGGACTTTTCTTTGCAGCAAATCAAAAAGTCAAGTGTTAATGCATTTTTTGGGGGTTGAAAAATGCTTTTAACGACGTCTGTTTTTTCATTGTTATTAAAAAGTGAAAACTTATGATTAGCTTTTTTATGAAATTGTGCAACGTGTCATTTCACAAAAAACTTTCCTGAAAAAAATTGCTTTCAGACTTCTTTTTTAACGCTTACATAAACCATGAATAAGACGAATGACTGAAAAGCAATTTTTTAGGCTTCTGTTGGTTCCACTTATGAGAAGGCTATGACGTCTTGCTGCAAACTTTTGCACGAAACCTTTGAGAAAAGGGAAAGTTTTTAAAAAATATTCAAATTTTAAAAGCATTTAAATCAAAAAATCCATTAACACAGTTTTTTCAATGTCTACTGATATTTAAAGTCTACCGTTTCCATCTAAAATCTTCATTGTCAAAAATAAGACAGCTCAATTTTTCCAGCAATGAATTTGTTCATTGTCGGAATTGTCGTTTTATGTTGTTTAACTGCAAATGCGTATGTTAGAAATGAACCAAGAGTTTGGAATCCGCTAATAATTGGACCAAAGCTACCTCGCTCGCCTGAAACTATTGAACTTGAAGATTTTGAAGAAAAAGCTACATTGGAAGCAGAAGGCCTAAAAAATTGGTATCTTCATGACACTCAACATTATTATGAAGAAGGCCGGGAAAATTCTTTACCAACAACTCCACACAATTTTTACTTTTATCTTGTTCAAAATTTCTTTTTTGGGAAACCAATTAATGAATTAACACCACCGTCATCAGATGCCCAAAATTCTGAAAATGATGATGTTGTTATTCCTTGTCAAGTTCAGGCTGATTGCAAAGACCGTAATTATCGATGTGAAGAAGGTGTATGCAAGGTTAAAATTTCATCATTCTTATTAAAGCAACAATAACAATCATTGTTTTAGTTCCATCAACCCCAACCATACAAATGCCAAATTGATCTTGATTGTAAAAATAGAGCACCAAAATTCGCTCAAACATATCTTTCAGTTTATTGTGATAGCCTCGGGCATTGTAAATATGGACGTAAACCAAAAACCCCAAAAACTCCAGTTGTTCAAATGTGCCGACATCATTTGGAATGCATCAATGGTGGTGAATGTCAAAATAATCGTTGTGTCCTTCCTGAATCCCCTCGAAATCCATTAATCCCTCAAAAACCTGTTGCAACGTGTTTCAAACATGAAGATTGTAAAAATTTAAATCAACGTTGTTACAATGGAATTTGCATGGTAATTTTTAAGATCAAAACTTTTTTTAAAAGGGTACTGTAATAATCTCAAATTTCTTAAATTTTAGTCACTTCGTCAATGTAAAGTCGATCAAGATTGTAGAATTCAACTTCCAAAAGGTGCCTTAAGTACCATCCCAGTTCACTGTCATCAAGGTCATTGTAAATATGGTCCTCGTGAAGTTAATGCAGCTCCAGAATATCAATTTTGTCTACAGAATTCTGATTGCATTGATGCAGGTGAATGCCTTAATCATCGGTGTACACCAATTCCACCAGCTGTTATCGTACAACCATTTCAAAGAGTTCCTAAAGGTTGTCGTAACAATGAAGATTGTAAAAATTTTAATCAACTTTGTCGTGGTGGCATTTGTAAAGTTAGTTTTCTTCAAGCTCAAATAATTCAATTCCTTGTTTTTGGATAAAATACGTTCGGATTTCGGGTTTAGAAATTAGCATAAATAAAATATGCAACAAAAAATGCAAGACATTTTTAGCCACGCTTTACCCTCCCTTGTACAGCTGATCATGAATGCCGAAATTCACAAGCCGTTGGACTTTTTGCTTTTCTTCCAATGCATTGTAATAAAGGATTCTGTGCATTTGGATACCCTGAAACACAAGTTCCTGCAACTACTGAAACTACAGAAACTCCAATTTACCAATCATGCAAACGTAGTTCTGATTGCTCTAATAAGGGTAAATGTCGAAAAAACCGTTGCGAGGTATATTTATCCGTAATAATGTTTATGCAAATTTTAAAAAAATTAAAACTTTGTAGATCAATCTGGACACAATTCAAACTGTTCAATGCAAATTAAATCGTGATTGTGTTCAAAAAGGTGATATCTTTGAAGATGTAATTTATTGCAAAAAAGGTTACTGTAAAATCCGAAAACAATACAAATCGTTGATTAAAAAAGTTCAATTGTGTGTTGATAATTCTGAATGTGTTGACAAAAGTAAGAAATGCTACAGTAATCAATGCAGGGTATGTTTTGTCATGTTAAATACCGTAAGCTATTGTAATAAATTTTAGCGATTTCGTCCTTTTGTGTATCCTCCTGTTAGAGAATCTAAACCCAATGACCTCCCCTACAGTACCCAAACCCCAATCAATCTATTGAAATGCAAAATTGATGATGATTGTGAAGGTTTTGGTGGTCGTCCACTTCCAGAAGGTGTAACAAATGTTACATATTTTTGCCTTGTTGGAAGATGTGTAACAACAGCTATCGTACCCCAAAGTTGTTTTAAGACTAGTGATTGTCCATCTGATCGTCAATGTCTTAATGGTCAATGTTTGGTATGAATAAAGTTTAATCTTTGAAAAAAACAAACGAAATTTACAGCCATTTGCTGTTGTTCCAACCCTGCCATCTCCAAACCAAGAATGCCAAAGCAATTCTGACTGCTATCAACAGGATGTTGTTTGTGGCGGAGGTCGGTCCTGTCAAGAGGGGCAATGTAAATCTCCAATATTTTCGATTTCACTTGAAATTTTAATACCAGCAACTCGAAAACCTTGTATCGATGATTCTGGATGTTTTGGACATAGCATAATCTGCGGAGTTCCACATCGTTGTGAAGATAGTCAATGCGTTTCTATCCATGCTACCACTCCTTCAACAACTGAAGTTTCTGAAGCTTCATCGGATCCTGAATCATTTATCACATTTCCACCTTTAACTACACCAAGAAAACTGTCACACTGTAACGTTGATGAAGATTGCAAACGTCTATTTCCACATTTAAAATCACATCATTGTGTTGAAGGAATTTGTAAATACCGTAGACCTTGTCAACAAGATAGTGATTGTCAAAGAAGAATACTTATTCCATTTTTACGAGGTCCTTATTACTGTAACAATGGATACTGTAAAAAAGGTGAACGTCCAATAACAATTGCACCAACATTTGAACCAACCCCTGCACCAACCCTTGCACCACTACCAATAAAACCTAAAAAATGTCATTCTGACCGGGATTGTGCCTACCTTCATATATACAAACCGAGATATTGTGACAATGGTGTTTGTAAACGAGGTCTACGTCCAACACCATCTGCACCAAAAACCCCTGCCCCGAAACCACGTCCAACATTAATCCCTCGAACATGTCAAAATGATGAAGATTGTGTTTATCGGGGAAACTACAGGATCTTAATCCATGAATATTGTGATAACGGTATCTGCAAGCGTAGAAGACCTCGGACTACAATCCAAACTACTACTTCAACACAACAACCCCCAATTGTATGTAATATTTTAGTAAAAACACAAAAATCATACACATAATTTTTAGACTGATGTAACTTTACCCGAAACAACTGAAAAGCCAAAATATTGTCAAAAAGATCAAGATTGTCTAAAATATCTTGAATTCCAACATAAAATGCTAATTTCTGTTGTTTGTTATGAGGGACAATGTATTATTAGCAAATCTGCTAATAAGCGTACAACAACTTTGGCACCAGTAAGAGATTGGATACTGTAATCGCTGTAAATGGTATAAATTTTGCAGGTTTTATCTTCTGAAAATCCAACAACTGCGCAACCCCCGGTCATTGTAACTTCACGTCCATTCGTTGTAAGACAAATTTTTATGCAAATTTTTCAAAGAGTTTTGAAAAATTATAGCCTCTCCGGTGTAAACATGATTCTGATTGTCAGAAGAAATTTCCACGAATAATTTTGGGATATCCGAAAGTGTTGAAATGTTTCCATGGAAGATGTGCTGTCAGAACGTTCCATCCAAAAAATACAACCACACCTGCACCTACAGTAACTTTTTGTAAAGTTGTCTTTAAAATAGATTATGCAAATTTAGGTTCAACCTGAACAACCCACTGAAAATCCTGAGACAACTGTAAATCCAACTGAAAATTCACCAACCAAATTACCTTCTTTCCTTTATGTAGGGAATTTTATAAATATCAGTTTTTATTAATTATTACCAAAAAATCACAGGGCTGCACCGATGATTCTGATTGTTCCAAGCTTCCAATTTTGGGATTCCCAAATGTCTTACAATGTGTTCAAGGAAAATGCATTTTCAAGCTGCCTTTACAACCTGAAGATACAACTTCATCAACTGTAATTTTTTATTCAATTTAATCACATAATAATAACATTTATAGGTCAATTCTGAACCAACAACTCCGGCCCCAGCCCTTGAAACAACCGGTCCTGTTACTGTAGAAGATCAACCTACAACAACAATTTCTAAATCAACAACACGAAATCCTCTAGGTCCTGTTGGCCCTGAAGTTTCTCCAACTCCACATGTTTATACATGCCGTCGAAATAGAGATTGCAAAGATTATCCACATCCTGCAAAAATGCCAGTTTATTGTGAACATCGACTTTGCAAACATGGACATCGTCGACCAAGAAATGATTTTGATTCTTGCAAATCTAATCAAGATTGCCAGAATGGTGAAGGTCCATGTGTTGATGGTTTTTGTACTGTAAGAATTACCTAAAATTAAAGATAAAATTAAAATCGATTATCATTTTTAGAGACCTCGACATCATTAAACAACTTTAACAAAAAAAATGGTTCATTAAAACTTGATGCTTTTGCATAAAACAAATCATTTAATCGAAATGTTGTTGAAATAAAAAATTTTCATGTTATCTTTCTAACATTCGAGTTTCAAAAAAATACTGTAACAAAAAAACATTAATTCCGAAAAATACTGTAACAGAAAAACATTTATACATTAATTTTTTAGGATTATATTTTTTATCGCAAAAAAACATTTAAAACTATTATACATTTTCTATCACCACTAAATATTATATTTCTTTTAAAAAATTTGTCTAAAAAAGATGAATTAAACAAAAACTTCATTTTTTAGCGTTAAAAGCTCTTTGAAAACATTTTATAAATTAATAAATTTAAAATAAATTCGATGAAAGGCATGTTTTTAAAATTATTATAACTGTGAAAAAATACCGTCTTAGTTTTACTTAAATTTTTTAATACGCTGAATGATTCAGAAAAATTTTTTTAATATTTAAATTTAGGTTATCTGTATTTTGTTGGAAAACTGCATCAGCTCTTTCAAACAAAAGAGTATCCGTCAGATTTTTAATTAAACATTTATTAAAAAATTATTTTAAACATTCGAAATAGATACGATTTGAAAATTGTTTTTTTCAAAAGCGCCTGTTGTGAATGCATTTATTATTACTGTAAATTACCATAAATATTGCATTGTGTTTTTTCCTTTCTTATTGTTTGCTGCATTTGAAGATAAAAGTTTTCAAAATGCCTCAAAAACCTTTCATTTTTATCATTTTTTCGTCGTGGTAAAAAGCATGCTTTCATTTTTCTCTCTCGTCCTCATCCTTTTTCTTTTGCTTCATGGTGGTGGTTCTGTAGAACAAGATCCTCGAGAATGTACTCAACGTGATTCTGGAAGTAATCAAGTGATGTACTTTCTTCAAACTGCTTATCCTAGCTCTAATTTACCTAATGCTCAAACAATGTCATACTGTACATCATTCGATAATGATCTTTTTGGACCTGCTTGCATTTTCAATCGTCCATTTATGATTTCTATGTAAGTATTTTTTTGGTATTCCATATTTTTCAATTCTTATATTTTAATCAAATTTTCAGGCAATCAGATTTGCGTAACATTATTATGAACATGGATTTGGCGGTTTTAAAGGAGCAAAATCATCGAGATCATGAAATTGATATGCATCATCTTGGAACACCTATCTCTTATTGGACTTATCGTTCACCAATTACTTCCGTCATTCCTTACATTGAATTCCATCTATTTCGATCCAAGGTCAAACAGGATGAAATTAAAGGTGACAATGTTTGTGGATTGTAAGTTTCATTCCTTTCTGACTATAATTAAGATTCATTTTTTAAGTTATCACCATGGTTGTCGATTACGTAATGATGGTAAACTTTGTGGTTCATCTGATACTTGTTTCCTTCCACATTCTGGTATGTTTTTTTTGTTAGTGAAATAAAAATTTTAATAATTACTGTATTTTTTAGATCGACATGGTCTTGATTATTTGAACATGGCTCTTTACGTCAACGAATACCATGCATCACGTGCGTATTTCTTTGTCAAAAATGGTTCAAATGTATGGGTTTATCCAATCGAATTCTCAAAATTGGTAAGTTTTTTCAAATAATCAAATACGATTGTAATAATGTTTGTATTCATTTTTTAGCTTGAAGGACCTGATGTTTATACAAATTATCATGAACCGGAATTTGAATTTGCTGAGATTGATCAATTTCATGTTATCCGAAATTTTCCAACACAAAATTACCAAAATAACTTTTTTGCATTTGATCCACATTTTGGATGTTTTGCTCTTTTATTTTGGGAAGGCAATCGATCAAAAGCACGTGAGTTTATTATTTTGTTTTTATTAAAATGTTTTATTTTGGTTAATATTTTAGCAGAAGTTCATTATTATTACTTTGATGAAGAACATCCTGAAGCTGAAGTTCAATTGGTTGACAAGATTGTTCTTCATGGATTTGACTTTTATGACATTTTTGATGCATCAAAAGGTTACCTTGAGAATATTATGACCTTTCCGGTCTTCAAATCATTCGGTCGACAAGTCTTTATTGGGCTTCGAAAACTTTCTGGATCTGAAGAAGGACAAGAACATCAAAAACAACATGGTGATGATGAAGAAATTCAACGATATCGAATTTGGAGTAAGTTTATTGATCTTTAAGAGATATTTAATATTAGCAAAATGCATTAACGGGTTATTATACTTTTTAGCAGCAAATCCAAATAAAGGTCGATCATCTGACAATGCGCGTATTCCTTCACGTGAATCACGTAATAGTGAATTGGATGCTGAACGTCGAACCTTTTTGATTGATGGCCGCTTCATTCAAACTGAAAAAGCTAGTAAGTTTTGATTTTTGCTTTCTGCTTTATAAATAAATTTATCTTATTTGAGAGCTTCCACGTCCTCCAAAATCATCTTCCAAAAAAGCTAAAACAACGTCAACAACTACTGCTGCAATGCCACGTTCAAGTCCTGCAACTTCATCAAGCTCTTCTTTTGTTCCTGGAATAACAAGCACTTCATATGCTCCTGTTACAACTCCTTTTGTTGCTTCAACAACTGGTGAAACATCGTCAACAACTGTTCTATCAACAACCTCGACAGAAAAGGAAGTTGAAAATCCTGATGAATATGAAGATGGAAACGAAGCATATGGAAAGGATGGTCAAAATGGTGATGGTGCAAAAGGTGGCTTTTGGTGTGGCCCCATTCATAAATCTTGGTGGGGATTAACCCTTTTCCTTATTCTTGATTTGGTCTTCGCTATCATAATTGTGCTCTTGATTATTTTTGTTTTGGTTGGTCGGCACAAGAAACAAATTTATGGGAAGCAAAAGAAAAGCTTGAAGAAAGGTGCTGGCCGAAAGAAACCTGCATCAAAGAAGGAAACCACAAGTGGAAAAGTTACGGCTGAAATGGAAGGTGAAAAAGATAGTGGTGAACCTGCTGGAAAGAATCCGGAATCTGTTGAAACGAAAAAAGAAAGCAAGAAAGACGGAAAGAAAAAAGAAGGTGCTTCAAAGAAGACCAAAAAGAGATCAACAAAAGAAAAGAAAATGCATAAAAAGTGAACATGTTTTTTCTTTTGTGATTTATGCTTGCATTAATTTTTAAATAAATTATTCTTGGACTTTTCTTTTCTGACACATTTGGATTAGCCATGATAGATAAATTTTTTAAATTCAAGTGCCACACTTTTGAATTCTCCAGTTCAGAAAAAATATATAATGGTGCTTTTGCTCTTAAGATTATGCTGTAAGCATTGGTGGTATTTTCCTGTGCAATTTTATCAGTTTTTAGATTTTCACTTTTATTTATTTCTGTTCATACTGTAGAAATTTGTGGAGAAAATTATACAGTTCCTTTTGAAGGCTTCTATCGAAAAAACTGTATTCCTGGATATCTATTACTATTTTACATATTACAAATGTTTTTCATTCATTTTTAAATAATTGTTTTATTTTCGGTTTCTTTAAAGTTTCACAACGATTACTGTAATCATTTTTGTTTTTGGGGAAAACGATGATGTCGGAGAAAGACAAAAGATTTCACAAGCAAAAGTTTTGAGATCAAAAGAAAACATAACATTTGGTTTTTTATGGGTTTTCATTGTTCTCAAAATTTTTATCCATTGTATTTTTTAACAATTTATTTGAAATCATAAATATTTTTTGAGCATAGAAACGGCTCCTTAGAAACTATTGTCTTGCTTTTCATTTCTTACAAAAATTTTAATAATGGCGCAAAAAATTGTTAAAAAATGATAAACTTTCAAAAGAACATTTCTTTTATTTCTAAATGATCTCAACCTTCAACTAAAAAACGATAAGGATTCTTTTTTAAAGGGACTTTTAAAAAATCAAATAAAGGGACACTCGATTTTGATGTACTGTAACGCAAAATAAAAATAATGAAAGATCTAGCCAAATTTTTACAGCATTGTTCTACTAAATGGGATGATGAAGGATGTGATGAAATTTTAGTTTAGATTCTATGAATTTTAGGCCCTTGAACAAAAAGAAATGAATAATAGAGAATCTTTTGATTAAACTCGCATTTTTTAATGTTGTAAAAAAAACTGATTGGAGAATTTTAATATTTAAGTACTGAATTATTTATAATAAAAAAACTGTCACCTTCATATTTACCTTCGGTTCAAAAACTTCCTGACACATTTTATGCATACTGTATTGATCAATAAAAAATATAAATTTTAGGCTCATTGATTGCTATTTTTTCTTGGTCCCTTAAAAGTCTGATATCATTTATAGTAATCACTTTCTTTCTGGCAAAAACGAAGATGTCATTGAAATAACAAAAAATTTCATAAACAAAAAAGCATCAAAAGCGAGATCAAAAGATAACATAAATACAGTTTTTTATGGGATTTCATTGTTCTTAAAATTTTTATCCATTGTATTTGTTGACAATTTATTTAAAATCATAAAAGCTTTTTATAAGCATAGAAACGGCTCCTTAGAAACTATTTCATTTTCATTTTTTATCAAAAACGTGAAAAAAGAATTTTTTTAAAATCGGGCACAAAAAATTTACAAAAATTAAATTTTTATTACAAAACATTAGATACTGTAGAAGTAAATATATCTGTACAAAAATGCTGCTTCTTATTGATTAACATTTTTGTTTGAGTTTATAGGAAATACTGTACTCTGTTTTTTAAAAAATCTAAAATCATGCACAAACAAATTTTTAAATGTGAAAACAAACACGGTTCAATGAAATTTAACAAAAGAATAGTTTCAACTTTTTTAAAGATTTTAAAACTGTTTATATTACAGTTTGCTTAATTTTACAGTATCCAATATGTTGTAATAAAAATGTAGTTTTTTGGTATCATTTTGTGTTTTTTTGTCGGTAGAAATGAAAAGAAAATAGGAAAGTTTTTAAGAAGCCGTTTCTATGCTCCAAAAAATATTTATGATTTATAATAAAATTTTTGAAAAATACAATGGATAAAAATATTTTGAGAACAATGAAATCCCATAAAAATGTATATTTATTTATGCTTTCTTTTGATCCTGCGGTTTTGGTTTTTGACAACTTTTTTCTATCCCCGACATCATCATTTTTACCAGAAACACAAAATATATGTACGATAATCTAAGTCAGACTTTTAAGTAATCAAAAAAGGGGTAATGTTTAACTGATTTGATTATTTTAAAAATGTTCAAAAAAATTTACATCAATGTGACACTGAACCTTGTTAGAATTTTTTAAAGCAAAATGTCGAAAACAAAGCATTCAATTTTTTTTGGCTTATAAGCATCTATTAATCTCAATGTCACATCCTGATTAACTTTCTATTAAACATATTGAAAAAACGATTAAAATAATGAATGAAAAGAGTAATTATTTTTGCAAAACTCAGCCAAGTCAAAGAGAGTTTTATCTTCTTTATCTTCTTTTTTCAACTGTTTAGAAAAAGACATTTGCAAATCAAAACCTAAAAAAATTTTGATTTCTCAATTTTTGGGATTTACTGTATATATACGATATACGATTGGGATTTACTGTATATATAGATATATCTATTTGTATTTCTCACAAGGGAACCGCACGCGATGATAATCGAGTTTTGCAACCAAATATGGTTTAACGGTATCTAATAAGGTCAAAAACGAACATAAAAAAGTTTTACGTGCCATTTTTAACTTTAAGGCAATTTTTCGGCACTTTGAAGTTTGGCACTCTACTTTTCCAAAGGGGGGGGGGGGGGGGAGTACGTGCTCAAAAAAGTTAAAAAAAGTAAAAATTTTTAAAATCATTAAAAATTAATGGAAACGTTAGTAATAAGTATATTAATGATACCTATAAAATAGTTTTGCTTAAAACTTTCATTAACATACTTTTTAAAGCGATACAAGCATGTACCTTGATATAGTAGAGAAGCACTGAATGGGGTTAAAATCAAGTTTTCGGCACTCTAATGACAAAATACTTTACATACGTTGATAAATGATCCTTAGGAAAATTTTTGAGCAAAATTAGAGATTTTAAAAAAAAATTATATTTTTTTTCATTTTTGAAACCAAAGGGAGGAGTAAGGCAATTCATGCAACTTTAAAGTGCCGAAAAAGTGACTTAAAGTAAAAAGTGGCACGTAAAATTTTTTTATGTTCGTTTTTGACCTTATTAGACACCATTAAACCATATTTGGTTGCAAAACTCGATTATCATCGCTTGCGGTTCCCTTGTTAGCCCCTTTTTAAACTTGATATTTGTACTAATGTTTTAAATATTCCCCAAAAGTTTATCACATTTTAACAAATGCTAGTTGTTACAGTATCTAATGTTTTGAAATAAAAATGTAATTTTTGTGACTTTTTTGTGCCCGATTTTTATAAATTTTTTTTTTCACATTTTTAATAAAAATGAAAAGAAAAAATAGTTTCTAAGGTGCTGTTTCTATGCCCAAAAAATTTTATGATTTTTAAAAAATTGTCAAAAAATGCAATGGATAAAAATTTTGAGAACAATAGAATCCCATAAAAAACTGTATTTATGTTATCTTTTGATCTTGCTTTTGATGTTTTTTGTCCTTTAAATCATCTCTATCAATGAGGGCTTTGCAGTAACAAAATGATTACTGTAACTGATGTCGGATATGCAGAAATATTATCTGCAATATATTTATGTTAGTGCAATCAAAAAATTAACAAAATTTACAGTATCTAATTTTTTGTATAAAAACATAATTTTTTGTTATTAATTTGTGTTTCATTATTGAAATTCTTTTTAACATTTTCTTTTAAAAAATGAAAAGGTAGAAAATAGTTTCTAAGGAGCCGTTTCTATGCTTAAAAAATATTTATGATTTCAAATAAATTGTTAAAAAATACAATGGATAAAAATTTTGAGAACAATGAAATCCCATAAAAAACCAAATGTTATGTTTTCTTTTGATCTCAAAACTTTTGCTTGTGAAGTTTTTTGTTTTTCTCCGACATTATCATTTTCCCCAAAAACAAAATATGATTACAGTAATCGTTGCGAAAGTTTAAAGAAACAGAAAATAAGACAATTATTTAATAATGAATGAAAAGCATTTGATATATGTAAAATAGTGATAGATATATGCTGATAACTGATATACAAATTTTTAGTTTATGTTGCTTTTGAATGGCATCTCTTTGTGTAATTGAGGTCGAGGTATTTGCTAATCTGTCTTTATTTTAATTTAAAACACAATTCAAACACCAAATTAATAACAACAAATAAAAGCCAAAGTTTTAGGCAAAAAGCAAGGACTAAAATTGGATTTAATAGAGAATCCAAAACCAAGACGCAAAAACTGAATAGTTAAGCTTAAAACAGTGCTGCTTTTATATTGCCCAAAACGGCATAGAAAAGAGAAAGAAGGAGGATATGATCGCAGACTGATACAATTTCAAATTATTATTTCTTTTCGTTAAAATCTTGCTTAAATAATTAATCATTATTGAAATTCTATTTAACATTTTCTTTTAAAAAATGAAAAGGTAGAAAATAGTTTCTAAGGAGCCGTTTCTATGCTTAAAAAATATTTATGATTTCAGATAAAATTTTTTAAAAAATACAAAGGATAAAAATTTTGAGAACAATGAAATCCCATAAAAAAACTATTTTTTTTACTTTCTTTTGATCTTGTGGTTTTTGGTTGTCAAATCGTTTTTTTCCATCTCCGACATCATCGTAAACAAAAAATAATTACGGTAACTGATGTTAGACTTTTTTAGTAATACAAAAAAATGAATAAATATAAATAAAAGAAAGATTCTAAATTAATTTACACCAAGAAATAATCACATTTAAAGAAAAATATTAATTTTGTCAGATTGCAACCAAAAATTTACAGGGTGGCCAAAAAAAAAGTGCAATTCAATTTTTAAACAAAGGGAAGGGGACTTGAATAACTTCTGTTGGGTGGGATTAATACTTGGTGGGGAAGCGCATTTGACCCTACAGTATGACCTCTCCAACATTTTCGTGTCGGGAGTTTTGCCACCGCCAAGTTTTGAAAAGTACGTTTTTCGACCTTTTCGTAGAATGAGATAGTTGGGAGAACCAGAAGGGCTGGGGAAAAGGTGATGGTATATTCGGATAGCCCATATGTTAGACTCGTAGACGCAGCAAAGTTTGGGTCTATATATCTTTTGCCCCGGGTTTAATCGCTTCGAGAAAAAAGCGATTTCCGATTTTTTCATTTTTTGGTCAACTTTTACCAATTGCCCTACTTTTTCCAGGAGGAGTTGGAGGCTCATATTTGTTGCCAACAAACTTCAGCTTGTTTGTGGTTGATTCCATACCGAAATATTGAAATCTGGAAAAATGACTTTTTAAGCAGCCGTAATTTTCGTATGTAAGTAAGTATATGTAGTATATACCGTAGTTCTATTCAATGTTAAAGTGTCTGAAGTGATCATAAACGCTTAAATTGCATTTTACAATATTTTTCTGATATATTTTTATTAATTTATAGCAAATAACAACATTTAAATTTTTTTGTGTACATATATTTACTTGCTATTTATTAGTATACAACTACAAGCAGCCGTTTTTTTGGCATTTCCGAGTATCGAAAAATGGTCATTTTTCCAGATTTCAATATTTCGGTATGGAATCAACCACAAACAAGCTGAAGTTTGTTGGCAACAAATATTAGCCTCCAACTCCTCCTGGGAGGACTACACCAATACGTCAAAGTTGACCAAAAAATGAAAAAATCGGAAATCGCTTTTTTCTCGAAGCGATTAAACCCGGGGCAAAAGATATATAGACCCAAACTTTGCTGCGTCTACGAGTCTAACATATGGGCTATCCGAATATACCATCACCTTTTCCCCAGCCCTTCTGGTTCTCCCAACTATCTCATTCTACGAAAAGGTCGAAAAACGTACTTTTCAAAACTTGGCGGTGGCAAAACTCCCGACACGAAAATGTTGGAGAGGTCATACTGTAGGGTCAAATGCGCTTCCCCACCAAGTATTAATCCCACCCAACAGAAGTTATTCAAGTCCCCTTCCCTTTGTTTAAAAATTGAATTGCACTTTTTTTTTGGCCACCCTGTAATGTTAAATGATGGAAACATTTTCGGATCTTTTAGGTTTTTAACTTCTTTTTTTTCTTACTTTACCGCTGATCTTTTGGATATAATAAAAAAGTTAAAAAAAATCAAAACCAATGAAATCTTTGTTTTTGTGATATTTCGTTCCTGAAAAATTGTAAATTTTATAGGTTTACTTTATTATGTTTTTTAGTTTTGCCTACAAATACTGCAATCACTAAAAATTTTATTTTTTTCGATTTTTTTGGATTTTTTTGGTTTTCACAAACAATTGCAAATTCCATTGAAAGCTCTCGTATTTGAAAAAAATGAAACGGAGAATACCGTATTTTTCTTTATAATTTTGTTCATTTTTATCAGTTAAATTTTTTTTATGGTTTGTAAGAACATATCTACAGCATTTCAATGTAAGAAAAAGAATTGGTCTTGAAAGAAGTAAGATATCAAAAAATATTATCTAAAATTTTAGTGCAATCAAGATATTTTAAGCAAAACAAGTTGAATGCATTTTTTGACTTTTTTAGGAATTTTAACATCTAAACTTTTTTGTTGTCACATTGTAATTTACCTGTTTTGTAAAAATAAAACAACGATAATTATTGTTGATTATTGCAATTGTTTTTACAAACTGCAAACAGCCTTTTCTCTCAGCTGCTAAAAATTCTTTATTCGATTTTGACCAATCAAAACAAATATTTAGTGGTTGGTGGATTTCTGTTGGAATTACTGTATATGTGTGTGTACATCTTTGTATTTCTCCGCCTCTTTAAGAGTTTATATTTGTCTAAGAATTCTACAGAGGGAGTGCTAAAAGATGCTAAATATTTCCAAGAAAATGCCACGCCTTTCTTATCTCCAATTTTTGGCCATATAAATACTGCTGGCATTTTATTAAAAAATATCAGATTTTGCCTTTCTTGAATATCTATCTTTTTCCGGTCTTCAAAAAGAAGAGCCTCATTTTAAAAAAGACATTCTAGTTGGTTGGTAACTAAAAAGAATGCCATAACAATGAAAGTCGTTGTTTTTCTTGTTTTTTTCGCGTTTTTTCGATATGTCTGACTTTTTTCATTTATATTTGTTCTCATGAAAATGTTTAGACAAAATAAAACAAATTCCATGTTTTTAGAATCATCGCTGTTGATCTTCAGTTAATCTCGATCAATTCAATTCAATCAACAATTAAACATGAAGTATTCATACATCATTTCCACAGTTTTGGTCATTATTTATCAAGCAATGAATTTTTCCATTGCAGCAGATGATTGCCAAAATTGTAAGTTCTTTGTTTTGATAGTTTTAAACAAAATCTAAGAATATTTCACCTAGGAAATATTCTCCCTTAAGCGTATTTTGAATTGCTAAATCAGGAAAAAATTAGTTATCCGTTAGAACATCATTAAATCTACATCTTTAATGTGCAATATTTCACCTAGGAAATATTCTCCCTTGATCTTGAGAATAAGCGTATTTTGAATTGCTAAATCAGGAAAAAAATTAGTTTGACCCCTTTAAAATATCCGTTAGAACATCATTAAATCTACATCTTTAATCAGTAGATAAGCATTACTAATTTAAATGTTAATTTTAGGTTTGCGCACATCTTATGAAACCCAAAAGGGATCAATTGAAAGTTTGATTAAAATGGGGAATTTTTCAAAATCTGTCTTCACTGAATCTTTTGGAACAATTTTATCTAAATCATCTCTTTCTGCTGCTGATCGGACAACAATCACCGAATGGCTTGAAATGATTGAAGACAGTATTATCCGCAATGATTCTGTTGATTGTCCAACGCAAAAAGTCCTCCAAGTTGCTATGCGGATGGATCAATTGTTCATCACCAGTCCTTCAATTGGCGCTGCAATCAAATATCAAAATCTTGGAAGCTGGGGTCCAGTTCTTCATTTCGGTTTGATTGCAAATGAAATTAATATTGGCGCTTTTCTTCATCTTTCAACAACAAAAACTGGCCTTCGAAATCAATGCCTCATTCAAAAAAAGCTTATAAAAATGGTTCATGAACATGAAGTCCTCCGAAACTCAGTTAAACATAGCAAAATCCCATGTGAAATGAATCATAAATTGATTCAACGGTTGACTACACTTCACACCGATATCCCATTTGTTCAAGATCGCCTCGTCTTCAAAGCGATGGAAATTCCTGGTGCTGATATGACAATAAATCAATACCAAACAATTGCACGAATGTTCTACAGCTCCAAATCATATTCCTGTCGACGATTAAGAGATATGTTTGCAGGTTATGCTGATCTTAATATAACTTCTTTGGCTAAAACAAGATTAAGAAGTAATATTTGGAATAAAGTTGCTGATGGTATCCCTGTTGGAAGTACAGTAAAAGAATGCATTGCTTGGTGGTCTGGTACAGTTGCAGATTTCGTAAAAGAATCAAATCCTGGAGATTTCCAAAATCTCGATTCAATCTTTTGGAATTGCCCTTTTGGTTCCTTTTATGAAAATATCGTTATTGCTGATTGCCAAATGGAAGCTTTAAAAGAAAATTGCCCAGAATATTACCAATAAATTATAATATTTTTTTGACTAATTGTCTTTTTTATGTAAAAAATGTTGAATTGATGTACATTTGTTTTTTTTACTTTTTTTCTTTCTCGTTCTATTTATTTAATAATTTTAATAAAATATATTTGAAATACTTGTAAACCTGTGTTCGCTTATTAAAAACTTACAAGACGTTAAAAATTACTACATTTTTTAAAAAAATGCCTCAAAAAGTTGTGAAACCCTTTATTTTTGGTGTCCTGAAAATCCTGCAAAATAAAGAAAAGGTTTTTACTGCTACAGTAGTATCTTCGTAATTCAAGTTATTCTGTGTTTTCAATGAAGTCAAAAAGAAGCATTTAAAATATTGTTGAGACTGAAACAAACTAAAAAGATTACTATTAATAGAATGAATTTAAATTCCTTTGTTTAAATAATCTTCTCATGTTTATTAAATTGTTGATGGAAAAAATAACATTTTGCTTCAAAACATTGGATATTGTAAAAAAAAGTTTTATTTAGGCTTCTTTTAAATACAAAGTAAATCAAAGAAGAAAAAAAACAATAATGCAACAAAAGAAATTAAGTGAATCACCCGCTATGTTATTTGAGAATGGTGTTTTCAGCTGGACCTTCTGCGATTATGGGCATGTTTGGTATCAATGGAAAGAGCATGAAAAATGGAGAATGTTGGAATTGCCGTTTGGCGCCGGAGGTGGCCATTTGCGCGAGTTGCGCGCGCTTGAAAAATTGGAATTTTCTCTCTTGGCCAAATGGCTCAGTTGGAAGTGTGAAGGGTTGGCGTGCGGCATGTCATGGGTTCGATGCCCATGTAATGCAAATGTGTTTATATGCATTGTATGAGTGTTATATGAGTATGTGAGTGTTAAATGGGCTTTAAAAAAAAGATTGTGAGTTTTATGCAAATTTATGCATGTAGTATGGTATGGAAAATGGAAATGCATAGGAATGCTTTTTTGCAATGAATTTGATGATTGATGCATGTTTGTATGAATTTTATGAGTGTTATGTGAGTATGTGAGTGTTATATGAGGTTTAAAAATGCATATGAGTTTTATGTGATATTTTGCATGAAGTATGGTATGCAAAATGAAAATGCAAAGGGATGCATTTTTTAATGAATATGATGATTAATGCATGTTTTTGATAATGTTTTATGTTTGTTTAAAGATTGAAAAAAATGAAATGTAAAAACTGTGAGCATGTTGCATGTGTGTACTTTAGTGAAAATGCATTAGATAAAAACAAAATTGTTTTTTTGGGTATAATTACATTCAGATTGAGAATGTAGATTTCCTTGAATTTGATGGAAATGAAGAATGGTGAAAAATCAGAATTTGTTGGTTCGGTACGAACCCCCAATTTCGTTTTATGCAATAAAGTTCGAAGAGAAATATGAAATGTATTTTTTATAAGTTTAGTAATTTTTAATGGCTGTAAGAATGTTATATGATTTTCTGTTTTTAATAATATTTTATGTTTATTAAAAGAGTAAAAAATGAAATGGAAATATTTTGAGCAAGAATTATGTTGCATGTGTGTACTGTAGGATGAAAAATGAATGAAAAGTGCATTTAAAACAATGAGTTATAATGTGATTTTAAGAATACGTGTATACTGTAGGATAAAAAATGCAAATGCTCAAAATGCATTAGATAAAAATAAGATTGCCTTACCGTAGGGGTTTTCATAAGACGCCGGAGTTAAGTCTCCATATTTTTTCCTAATACTCCTTGGGACTAAAGAATAATATACACAAAATATTAGCTGCCAAATCCAAAATCTGTATTTTCCCCTATAACACCAATATATATTGTACATAGAGTTCAATAGAAGTTCACGTTAAACATATATTTCTGGAAGGATTTTTAACCACTTATGGCCATCAAATAACGTTTATCAACAATATTTAATACTATTTTTACCGTTTTAAAATGTTTACAATAGAGGTGGATTTATTTTCTTGAAATAGTACAACGAAAACTAGTGCTGAATTCTATGTACAATACATATTGGTGTTATAGGGAAAAATACAGATTTTGGATTTTGCAGCTAATATTTTGTGTATATTATTCTTTAGTCCTAAGGAGTACTTGAAACAAATATGGAGACTTAACTCCAGCGTCTTATGAAAACCTCTACGATTAGGTTTTTGGGCATAATTACGGTCAGAATGATAATGTAGATTTAAGAAATTTAAGGAAATGAAGGATGGTAAAAGTCAGAAATTGTGGGTTCGGTACGAACCCACAATTTCCTGTTTTGGAATGATATGTGAAATGAAAGAGGGATGTTAATGAATAAGTCTTGCATTTATGAAAAAACCAACAATGGTAGTAAAAATGTGGGAGAAGAAAATTTATGGGATTAAAAATGAAAATGTAGGAAAGCTTTTTTAATGAATTTAATTTTTAGATGATTTTTTATATAACATTTTATAATTTGAAGTGTTAAAACTGTTTGAGTTATATTTATGCAACAAGAATATACTGTAGGACGAAAAACGAAATATAGGGTATTTTAAATGTTTAATGATAAAGAAAGTATGAAATGGATTAAAAAATACATTTCTTCGATAATCAATGAGGAAAAATAAGGTGTCATTGTGCTTTTTGGGGTATGGTAAATGTAAGAATGAGATGGCAGATTTTTGAAAATCAAGGAGACGAAGGATGATAAAAAGTCATAAATTTGATATGAAAAAGGGGGCTAATGAAAACGTTTATGCATCTAAGGAGATTGTCATCGTTGTTGGTTCCGAAGGAACCAACGATGGTCGTGGTTATCGATGATATTAAAAGTGGGAAATAATTAAGAATGTAATGATGTATGAAAATGAGAATGATGGGGTTGTATGAGGATGAAACCGAAGATTGTGAAAATTAAGTATGGCATCATTAGATGCCCCACTTAAGAATGCGGGAGCCGCGACCGCGGCTCCCCGAAAGAACTTGTCAAAAATGTTTAATTTAACAAAAAAATTGTTTAATTATTTAAATACTGGAAATGAGCCCCAACCCAATTTTTTTAGTTTATGCAATGATAACAAACTTTTACATGATTACTGGGCATCCGGAGCATCCAATTTTGGTAATTTTTGGATAAGTTGGATTGTTTACGTCAGGGCCGGCAGCTTCTTGGGCTGCAGTGGTGTATCTGTCAATGGGATTTCCTGGATTCTCCAAAGATCCAACATTGTAGAGTATGGCAACCACAAAACATTCTGTTGGGAAATTACAGTGAGGGTAAAAATAGATTGGAGGTCCACCGGCAAGTGTTGGATCTTCAACTGGTCTGTAGCATGCCATAGAAGTACATACACAAGCATTTGGGCAGTTAGTCCGGTCCCAAAATCCTATTGCAGCATTACCGGTAGCCTCGTCCCAATTTACAGGGGTATTTCCATCGAAGTATTTTACTGATCCATCACGATATTTAATTTGACACTCCCCTGAAAATTTTTTAACATTTTTTGAAGTTGTATTTGAATTTTTATATACAGTTATTTCAGGCCCAAATTTACGGGTGGATTGAAGAGGGGAAGGCTGAAGCACCTTTTCAAAAAAAGGGGAAAATTTTTACGGACTTGGGTTATTTTTTTAAGTTATTGTTGTAACAGTAAAATTTTGTTGAATTCTGATAATCAAGGTTAAATGTTAGAAAAAGCATCTTTGATGCTTTAAAAGATAACAAAAATAAAATTGCAACACAGAGCCGCGGCTGCTTTTTGCAGATTACAGAGACTTCTCTCCTTTGTTTTAATCAAATAAAATAAATTCTTGCAAAGTGATATGTGATATGTTTGATCTTTTACAAGGAAACCCAACCTTCCCCCCTCTATTGTTCCAGTCCAGTTGCACCAAAATTCACTAACATGGAAAAGTAATAAATTGTTGTAATAAATCCTGATTTTACGAAAATGTATTTGTTCCATATTAATTTTAATAAAAACTTTTTGATTCTATTCGGTTTGGATCTATTTCTCTACACAGAAAGGGGTTAATCAAAGATTTTATCTTACCGATTGCATTTTTCATCCCTAAATCCCCACTTTGTCCAACAATCAATTCTACTTCATTCTCCAGATACAATGAAGTGGCTCCAGGAGGTGGCATGCAAAATTGTTGAGGTGGAAATGTTATTGGATCATCCATAGGTTTCATAGGAATACATCCATGAACATCTTTGATAAACAACAAACAAAGTAATCCAAAACAATATTGAAACATTTTCAAAAACAGTCTTCCCAAAAATAAAAAATAATTGATAAAAATTGATACAAAAATATAAAATTCTTGATTCTGTTATTTTCTTTTATATTTTAAATGATGCCCATGAAATTAGGTTATTAAGTTCTCAAAAGAAATGGAACACTTGTTTTTTTTGTATAGTTTTTTGTTTCAGTTATTTTATCTTTGATTAATGGCTTTTCAAGACATACAATTTCTATGGTTTTCTTCTTCTTTTTGATTTTAAAGAAGGTGTTTCCCATAATTTATCACTTTTCAACATTTTTATTTTATCACTTGTTGCAACAAAAACAGAGAGAGAAATTAAATTCACGCGTATAAAAAACACATCGAAAAAACTCAAGGTTGCAATCTTTTCCTTTTCAGCTCTCATTTTTTCTATCTCAAAAAAGAAATGACCTTATTTTAATCATCCAAAAATATCATGTTTTAAAAAATATTGTTTATTATAAAATAAATGTTGTATTTTTCAGTTTGTACAAAAATATTCATATGCTTTAAATTACCATCGTTGTAAAAGGGAATTATCCATTTTATAAATCTGATTTTTTACCTTTTATTTTAGATGCTTTAAACAGGAGCGAAAGATTTTGACTAATCTTCTTCTTTTTTCAACTGGAATACGTCAAATCAAGATTAATCCTTTTAAGGCTTAAGAATTTTCTTTTTTTTACAAATTCGATTTGGATTAGCCATGATAGATTATTTTTTAACATTCAAGTGCCACACTTTTGAATTCACCAGTTCAGAAAAAAATGTATAGTGGTGTTGCTGCAAAGAAGATATCAAAAATATCAATTTTAGATAGCTAACTTTATTTTATCTTTAATTACAGTATCTCAATAGTACTGTAGTTTTTTTTGATTAGTTCAGTGATGTGAATTATTGTTCAAGTTTCAACTTTTAATTTAAAAATTTTATTAAAAGCAAAGAAGTATGAAAGTGAAACAAAAGGTTGTCAAAAGAAATATAAAGTAAACGTTTAACAATAAGAATCGAATCCTCAAAAAAATAAAAAGAAACAAAGTAATAAAAAGTTATAAATTATGCATCAACGGAAAACAAGTAAAAACAGTGTATAGATAAATAAAGTAGGACGGTAAAAACAAGGCAGGCACAGCAGACTTTTGAAATAATAGTTTAAGCAAGATTTTAACAAAGAGAAATAGTAATAAAAATGAGAGGCACACCGGTTTTGAAGCCAATTGAAAAATATAACAAGAATAAAAATTGAATTGAAAATTGATTCTTCTTAACGAGCACCACTATGAGGAATTTTAGGTTTTTGCCATAGTTGATCATGAATGAGAAATCCATCAATAGTTGGAGAAAGATGTTTTGCAGGAATTTTATTAAAATGTTTTGATCCAGAATCGTATCTGAAATGTCGAAATGTTAGTATACTGTAATAAAAATAGTGCTTAAAATAATATAAAATCAACTGAAAAATACCGTATAACAAGTATCTGTTATTGCATACGGTACTACTGTATTCATTCAAAATAAACGTAATGAAAAATATTTAAAAAACAAACTTGAACATCATTGACATCATTTCTTCTTTAACAATCTTAGGGCCCATTCCATGAATTTTGTGTGCAGTATCAGATGCTCCATCCCATGTATATAAACCACGATATTGACATTTATGATCACGAAATAGCAACAAAAAATGCTTTGAATCTGATTGTGCCAAAGCTTCTTGAACTTTATTTCTTTGATCAGAAGAAACAGCACCAGGAAAAATTGAATACTGTAGAGCATTTACAATTAATGAACGATTTGATTTTGGAACATGTTTAGCAAATAATTTCAATGCTAAAATTGGAAAAGGTTTATAAACTTTAAAAGGTCAACTTATAAAAACGTACATGGTTCTGCTGTTGATGGAATATGCAATCTAGGAGTTGAATTTTCATCTCCGGCATTACTTTTTGCTCTTGAAGTTCGGGGAGTTGAACGAGCATGAATTTCATGCATCTAAAAATATAATAATAAAATACAGTATACTCAATTTCAAGATAACAAAATTCACTTACATTACTTTGACTTTTACCCATTTGAACAAAAGGTGGTTGGCTATGTCCTCGTTGAAGATTGCTGTTACTTCTTGCTGACATTGTTGGTGAAGAAGTTCCAGCCAATTCAGGGAATTCTTTTTCCAACTTTTTTCGTTTATATTCCTCCAATAATTTTTGCCTAAAATAAATTTATATATTTTTTATTAATGTTAAACAAAAAACAAATACCTTCGAAATTCAGTTTCAAGTTTTCGCTGCTCTGCAGCTTCTTGTTTTGCGCGTTCTGCTTCTCGCTTCTCAGAATATTGTGCTTCTTTTTCTTCAACTTTATCGGCAATTTTCTCTTTCCTTTTCATCAAATTTGCATAAAGTGCATTTCTTTTTGCTTGCATTTCAGGTGTCTAAAATATGAAAGAGATAATTATCTGGGTGGACAACACAACAATAACCGGATATATAAAATCCCGGTTGAAAAAAAAGACAAAATACATTTAAATGATCGATAAAATTGTGAATTGTTGTAATAAAAAAGTAATAATGTTGCAAAATGGGATATCCATTTAGCAGAAAAATACTGTAGAATACGTATGATCTGTTAACTATAACATAAAAGCCTTACCATATCAACAGCAGCTGGAGTATCTTTAATTGTAAATCCGGCTGCAGGTTTTTCAGTTGAACCATTTCCATTCTCATATTTTGGTGTTGAAGGACGTCGTCGGATTGGAGTTGTTTCATGCATTGCAATTGTGGACTGACTTGATTGAAGTGGTCGCAAATCTGGATCTCTTGGGGGACTATGCTGTTGTTGTTGTTGTTGTTGCTGCTGCTGTTGAATAGATGACTGAATTTCAAATGCTTGAGATTTTGGTTGTTGTTCATGAGGATATCCTTGAGAATTTGATGTATCAGGATTTCGGAGATCATGTTCACTCTTAAATTCAGCCCATGTTTTTCGAGGTGTTCGAGTTTGTGCTCGATAAGTTAGGCCCCAATTTGTAAGATTTCGATTAAGTTCAAGTGGAGGATCCAATCGACTATTGGATGCATTAGCTTGATGAAGATGAAAAGTATTATTCGCATTTGGAATTGTTGAAGGCTGTTGTTGCTGCTGTTGAATATGATGTTGATGATAATCATCAAATGATTGACCACCATATAAATGATGATTTTGAGGTGAAATTGATGTTTGAAATTGTTGTTGTGGTTCATACATTGAATAAGACATTCCAGAATTATGTGGTAATGTTCCACCGTATCTCATTGGTGAATAATATGATGCTTGTGGAGGCGGTGGTGGTGGTTGATGGGGCATTGCATATGGTTGTTGATCATATATTGATGGTGGTGGAGGTTGTTGTGGTTGCTGATGTGGTGGATATCCATATGGCATTGCATACATTTGATGAGGATCATGTTGCATTTGAGGTCGATACATTGGTGATGTTCCTGGATACATTAAATCTGAAAAGTCAGAGATTAATCATAGTAATAAAAGATTTACAAAGATTTATGAGATCTTTCTAAATATTATTTAATTCTTAAACAAAAAGCTAATTTGTAGATTGAATTTAAATTCCTTAATCCTCAATTCTGCCCCTTACCATTATGTATTGAAGGCTGTGAAATTGCATGTGACATTCCAGTTGGTGGTCGACTCATTGCATTCGTCATTGCCATATTTTGAATTTGTTCCTGAAATTTACTATTATTAAGCAATCCAATATACTGTAACAAAAACAAACCTGTAAACTTTGAACTTGTGCAGATAAAACTTCTTCTCGAGTTGGACCAGAAGAAGATATTAGCTGTTGCTGCTGTTGTTGTTGTTCATTTCCATGCATCATTGTTGAAGGTAATAATCCAGATTGTTGTTGGTGTTGTTGATGTGGTGGAATCATTGTTTGTGCTGCAGCCATTTCCGATTGAGCCCGAACTCTTTGCTGCTGTTGTTGATCCTGTAATCGATGATTTAACGAAATTCCACGTTTATTTTTGTAATATAATTTTAACATTTTTTAAAGAATAAATAAATAATTAATTTAAAGTTTACAAAAATTAATCAAGAAAGAAACCACGTTTTTTTCACACTTTTGAAACGATAGATTCAGAAAAAAGATAAGAATTATTTTTAGTAAAAATTTAAAGAAATAAAACTGAGCAATGAAAAGAAGAAAATGGATAATGAGAAGAAGAAAATTTAAAAAATAAAACAAATTGAGCCAAGCTAAATGAGAAAAAGTTCGTAGGAAAAAAGCAAACGCAAAAAAAATGAAGACGATCTCGAATGACAGTTCTTTGTTGTCGTTGTCTCTTTTTTTTGCTGGATTTGTTGGATTTTATATTTTTAGAGATGACAGTCGAAAATAAAACAAATCCAAAAAATGATAAAAAAAAGTTTTTTAAAAAACAGCTACAAATTTCTACAGACGTCAAAATTAAAACAATAGAAATAGAGACATCATGGAATAAAAAAACGATGAAATTAAATTTTAAAAGCTCAAAAATTTGATAAATAATAATTTAAAAATAAATATAAAGATAATACAACTAAATGATGTACACGAATTAGACATTTCTAAAGTGCTAAGAAATTGGCGGATTTGTTCCCGAAATTTTTAAACCCCTTCATCAGGTTGTTCCCTTTGATCTTCGCCGCTTTTAAAAGGGTCATTAAATTTTAGCTAACTAAAACTAAAAAAAACAATCAACGTCAGATCTGAACAATACCTTTTTCACATTTTTAAAAAAGTTTAAACTAGCCCGAAAACTTGCATTAAAAGAAAAATTAAAAAGTCCATAACATTTTTCCCTCAAATGGTTCACTGTCCTTGACGGTACAGATTCGAAGACAATAATTTCCTCGAAAGTTCCTCCCCAAAAAAATGACCATAAAAATGGCAAAGGTAATTTTAGATTTTTTACAATCTCCCTGGGTTCCTTCCGCCAAATTTTTACTTTTTTAATTATTGGTTTTGGTATTCTTCTTCCATTTTCCTCTAATTTTGCCATTACATTTTTAAAAAACTCAAATAAACGTTGTCTTTTTTTGAGGGAAGCGGAAAATTAGAAGGTAACAAAAATTTTGGGACGGTTTTTATTTGTAACGGAAAAAAAGAAAGAAAAATGATGAACGATGATTGAAGAAGGAAAAAAAAGAACGAAGAACTGATTTTTATATGGGTTTATAAAAAAATTAATCGGTTTTAAAGAAAGTTAAAGAAGATTAAAGGGACTGTCGCAGTGCTGCCTGATTTGGCCAAAAGTGGTTTTAACACGAAAGAAAAGCAATGATAAAGAATGCATCGTTTGTTGTCTTCGTCCGTCAAAAAAAACTGACTGCGACACTCCCTTTAAAATGAGGAAAACGATACAGCCGAAAAAAGAAGGTAATGAAAAAAGAAAGGAAAAAGGGAAGTGTGATACAAAGAAAAAAATGATGGATTTTAACACCATCTATTTTAAATTTGTGATAAAGAGGGAGCACTGATGTGATAAAATCTTCAAATTAAATCAAGATTTGAAGAGGTTACGGTAAATGGTAAAATATAATAAAAGATGCGGTAAAAGTTTTATTTTAAAAAATTTGCCTAAATAAACACAAACCTGTCCAGTTTTCATCAATTTAAAGAATGCATCTTTTCCAGCTTTTTGCCGTTCTGCTTCTGTTGCCGAACTAAAAAAATATTTTCAACCTATTATTTAAAAAATTATTACCAGCAATATTTGAAAAATTTTTTTTTGGCAATATTTTTGTAATTTAAATTTTTTGAGTAGCAACATTTTGATCTACAGTAATTTTTTGAGTAAAATGTTATCTAATTTAAGTAACTTCAAATATACCGTAATTAATTTTTGAATAAAGGTGTTATTTAAATTTAAATTTGTCCTAAGTAATGCAAAAACTAACTTTTCCATATATTGTTTTTGTTCATATTCTTGTCGGCGTTGATGAAGAGCTAATCGAATTGCAGTCAAATTTGCCGAATCTGATTTGTTATTTTGATCTGCGCCATTACTTTCACTATATCCATTTGGGGATGATAAATCAGTTCCTCCTAAAGCTCCAAAACTCATTGTTGGAGCACCTGGTGGAAGGGTTGTTGGACGATAATTATTATTTTGTCTTTCACCACTTTTTGAAGTCATTAAAGAATCTTGTGAGCTTAATGATAAGGCTGAAAAAAGGTCGAAAATTAAAAAGGCTTTCATATATCCAGGGGGAGAGATAAGATATGTGATGGATTAAGGGATATCCCATATCCATGGATTAAAAATTAATATGCTTACTTCGATTTCTATCAACTGCAAGATGATGATTTCTAACTTTCGGGGGGTGAACTGGACGATTTGCAAGATTTTGAGCTCTCAATTCTGGAATGGCATTAATTGGGATAAATCTTCGCTGAGTTGGAGATTGAATTTGTTGTTGTTGAAGCAACTGCTCAGATTCAGATTGAGAAGGCTCAAAAAAATAAAATAAATCGGCTAAAAATGCATTAACATTTGGTTGAAGGCTTTCATGCAAATATAAAATATCATCAATTTCAAAATGAAATGGATTCCATGGCAAACAAATTTCACAGAAATTTTTTAGCAAACCTAAAAAAATTTGCATATTATACATTTTTTGTTATGCTAAAATTTGCATAAATGTTTTTGAAGTCATTTGGTATCCAAGATTTGTATCTGCGGTATACAGTAGTTTTAAAAAATTAAAAGCTACAGTATACCTCGATTACGGTAGTAATCCTAAAAAAACTAACCCAAATTATATCTACAATCTTGCAAAGAAATTGGATCATTAAAACATATATCACTGAGTTGAATCTCATGTGGACGATAAAATGATATTAGTGCGGTGATACAAGTGCCATCACATAAATCCTCATATAAATCTTCCATTTCTGGAATTGTAATATTTTCTGTGCCACCTTTTAGCAGAATATCATTTCGTTCAACGTCATCTCGAACAAGCAAACAAATTTTATTAATCCAAAATAGAAGGGAATCTATGCAATCCATTGGTTCTTCACGTTTTTCAACCATTGTATATTCGCTTACAGCTGTAACAACTTTATCAATGGTAATTATGGATTTCATATGAGCCGTCATAAGGGCATCAATAAGAGCAAGATGAGTTGTAAGCCGAATTGGATCTGTTGAAATTAGGGCCATCTCAGTCACCAATGCTCCATCACTATCTCGAACTTCAATTTCAACTGAACGGGAAAGGGCTCGAAGAACAGTTCCATGGGATTGCTAAAAGTTGAGGGAAGGGGTATTAATTAAGTTACAGTATCCAAATAACATAAATATATAGAAAAATTACTGTATTTATAACATATCTATTTTTCGAAGGAAAAATAGTTATTTGATCAATACATTGAGGATTTGAGATATCTATCAAATAAGGATACCTCAAATCCCAAAATCCAATAACATATTATTTATTAAATTAAAAACTAACATTAACAAGTCCAGGATCTCTTAAAATTCTTGATGCTGCTTGTGAATATAATGACCCGTTTGTAAGTGCTGCAGCAACGGCAGTTGTTAAATTTAAATTTCCCTGTAATATTTGCCATTATTTTTATATCCCACATTCATATTACACATTGAATCTATTTCGTTGATGTAAAACTAAATGCCAAAAATATCAAAAGCAACAAAATATATTAAATTGCTATGCCAAATTATTATCTTCTTCCACAATTTATATAAGCTTTACTGTAAATTACCTCATCATCACGATAAAATAGTTCCCTCAATTTATCCGGTATTCCATTATCTTCATATATCCTTGTAATCAGCCATTTTATTGATGCTATTAGTTTTCCCTGAAATTATTGCTGTATTTATTGAAACGTTAATAATTTGTTTTTCCTCATTGCTTAATCTTCCTGTTTTTATCTCTATAATTCTAGCTAGCCTTCTAAAATTTATCCCATTTTATTTTTTAACCCTTCAAATGCCTCCATTTTTTTGTCATTTAAGTTTTTTTCTATCCTCCCCTCTGGCATTTTTGTCGTTGTCGTCTGAATCGATTAACAAGACAATGCATAAAAAATAAGATTCTTCCATTTTTGGATGATGCTTTTTTTATTTAAAAGTTTTTAAAGTTTGTTTGTGCAAAATAGAAAAAAGTAAATTGATTAAAACTGATCCAAAATATATTTGACAATTAATTAAAATTAAATACAAAAACAACGATCGTAAATCGGTCAAGGTTTTTTGGTAATTGAGAAGGGGGAATTAAAAAGGGTTTTTAATGGTGGATCAAAATAAATTTCAATTTGATACCCAATTATTTAATGATAAAACAAGAAAAAGTTTAAAGAGATTTTGAAGTTACCAAATCTCAGAAAAATTAGCATAAAGTGGTGATTTTTAACTATTAGAAAGCTTAATGCTAACAGTAAAGTATGCTGATAACTGATAAAATCTTACAAAAAATTTTCCCGAATTTTAAGTTTAAATAATTAAATATTTACCTCATCAGAATTATATTGATTTACATTTATCGGACGAATATCATCCTCCATTGCTTTTAATTTAAAAGCATCGACCCGCGCTCTAAAAACAAAAGGAAAATGGGAAAATCAAAAAAAAAGAAAAGAAAAGTTGTAATAATCGTCGGTGACAAAACAGTGTAAACAATCGCACCAAAGAAAAAATCTATGTATCTAACTTTTCCAATCATAAAAAATATATTAAAAACTCTTGCAAAATTGAACGAAGAAATGTTTAAAAATATCACAAAAATCAATTTAAAAGTTTTTTTTACAAGACTGCAAAAAAGTATATGCAAAAAATGGAGGAGAAAATTTTTGAAAATTGCTTTAAAAGTCGCTGGCATATTTGGAGAGATTGAGGGAAACGGAAGAAAGCTATAACAATTGAACAAAAAGTACTCCCAACAGGAGGTCGTAAATTTCTATTTAAAAATCTTTGGTAAATTCAATCTCAACACGTTTTTAAAAAATTGGTAAAATTTGTCAAAAAATTTAAAAACAGAAGCGTCAAAAAAACGTTAAACTTTTTTCAAACTTTTTTTAATTTTTCGTTTTAAGATTTTTTATTTTGCTGCGACAAAGAAAAACGAAAAAAAGTTAAACTTGTTTGAAAAATTCTTTTTTTGCAACAGCAACAACAAAGATGGCTCGCTCTCAATTTTTTTTGGAGAGATTCAATCCAAAAAAAGGAACAATAAATATTTGACGCCTAGTTTTTTCCTTCTTCATTTTCTATCTATTTTCCATGTGTTGGTTGTTTGATGCTGCTTGTTTTTATCCTTTAAACATGAAACATTTTTGGCACTTTTTTTTCTTCTTTTTTTTTATCCCATCAACAAACATCACAAAAAAGGAAGACACTTTTTATCCAAAAAATGCGCGTTAAAAAATATTGAAAAAAAAACAGAACAAAAATACATATTTTTATATATTTGACAATGTATGTATATTGGACGACGACCATTTTAACCATCCCCAAAAAAAAGAGAGAGTGCGTTCACGAGAAAAAAAACTTATTTTGAGTCGCCAATGTCCGATGCTCTGTTGTTTGTCGTCGTTTTCTAAAAACAAAGGATAGCATTTTTTGAAGAAAAAAAAAGAAAGGAACGACATTGCATTTAAGAAGCTCAAGTTCTTCTTCTTGATGGTTGTGGTGGTGGAAGGTTGGTTTTGTTAAAACTGTTAGTTTCGGCGGATGATGATGATGACGAAGTTGATGAAGAAGAAAGGAAGTACTTGAAAAAAAAAGTGAACAAAGACGAGAAAACAAAATAAAAGGTTTTTCGAATTTCAGACAGATTTTTAATTCAAAAAGGAAATTTAATCGATCAGATTCACGTTAATTCTCATTGTTGATTGCCGGTTTTTATAATAAAAGCTCCTATTACTGTAACTAATATTTGGGATACAGTACTTTGAAATAGAAAAATTTATTAAAAAAATACAAAAAAAACATACAAAAAATATCAAAAAACCAATCTTTAAAAAAATAGATATCAGATCACGATAAAAAATATTTAACCAAGATAATCTTGATGATTTAGCAACTCTTCATCATACGGGACAGCTTCAATTTGACGACCATTGAAAAATCGTTTATCAAAAATTCCACGAGCTTTTGTTGCATCTTCAATTTTTTCATATCTCACAAAAATTCTAATTTCACCACGAACTTGAACAATCGTTACCTAAAAAATATTAAAATTATAGGTTACGGTAATTTTGACGAAAATATTTAAAAAAAGACAGTACATCTAGCAGTACAATGCGAAATTTTAAAACTTTCAGTTAGTCATTTTGTTATGAAAAAATTGGAGGAAAAATGACTAATCAAACAAGTTTTTGAAGTAAAGGTTACGGTAGTTAATTACAAAACGTAAAATGAAAAGGACAATTGTCAAAATTATGATTAGTCATTTTAATTTTAAAAACAAGAAGACAAAACAAATTTTATTTATAAAAGAATTTTAACCAACTTACATCTTTAACAGGACCATGCTTTTCACATTCTTCTTTAACCTCTTCCTTCAAAAAATCATCAACTTCTTCAGGGTATACCATTTTTTTAAGCAGCATTACTCTTGTATGTTCATTTCTCATTAGCTTTCTCATCAACAAATGTCGGGCATCATTTCCACGAATTTCACCAATTTCCATTGCAGATAATGGTTGCTCATCATTCTCTTGTCCGGATTGATGAATTTGATCCGACAATGCTCCAGCTTTTTCAGCAGCAAGTAAAGCTTGAGCAGAGTTCAGCTAAAATATAACATGCATTAAAACATGGATTACTGTAATCAATCTAAGTGGGATTCTTACCTGTGGTCCTTTAGCTTTTGGTCCAGTAATTTTCTTTGATTTTCTTTTGAATGTTGTTGCATTTGCTGCTCCACTGCTTCCAGCCTTTTGTCCATCTTTCACTACTGCCACAGCTTTACTATCCATAATCATTGCTAAAGCCTTTGAAGTTTCAGGTCCAGTAATTGAAAGAATTGTCTTTTGATCTTGTTCTTCTTCAAAAATATTTGATTCTTGTGCTCCAAATCCACTTGAAGCAACTGGAGCAAATGTTGCTTTAACACCAGGTTTAAGAGTTGGTTGAATTTTAATCCGCGATAAAATATCCTTTGGTTTTTGAGCTTTTGGTTTTTCAACAACTTCTACCGTAGCTGCTGGAGCAAATGATGGTCGATGCTTTACTGTCGGCATTGTGATGGGTTTCGGAGATGAAGATTTTGCAAGTGGATCAACAATTGATGGCGGTGGAGCAATTCCTGATCTTTCACCAAATCGTGTTGAAGTTGGTTTTCCATTTGAAGTTCCGTTGATTTGTGATGGATGAGCTGCAGTAATCTTTAATGGTGATTTTTTTCGTTCTCGTTCTTGTGGTGGTGAACGCCTTCTTCGATCCCGTATTGGACTAAGTTCTGGGGATGGCGGAGGTTTGATTCCACTTTTCTAAAATCACAATAAATTAGGTTTAAAATATTTACAGTATACTACCCAAATTTTTAATTATATACCCTGCTTAATTTTTTGCCCCTTTATAAATTACAGTAATCCCCAAATGCTCTGACATCAAATCTTTTATGAATAAATATAATTTATAAAATATTTACAAATAAATACAAAAAACACAAAGGATATGAAAAAAATACAATATCCATATAAACTGAGTTAAAGAAATTCTCAAAGTTAATTACAAAAACTTATACTACCACTTTGAAAGACAAAGGATATGATGCCAGAACAATTTTAAATTAGAAAAAAAACCCTATGCCAAAATTCCACTAAAAGTTCTAGGTAAAATTGAAGAAGGGTTACTAACACCAGCAGCTTCTTGAGCTTGAATTCTTGCAGTGATAGCTGCGGCGGCCATTGCAGCAGCTGTTGGAAGTTGAGTTTGAGTATTTGGTACGATATAGGATAAAGCTTCTGGTGGAGTAATACATTTTCCAACACGCATTAACTTTCCTCCAAGATCAAACATATTCATTCCGGTGATTGCTTCAGCAGCAGCTCGAGGTGTATCAAATTCAATATATCCGAATCCACTAAAAAGATCCCCAAATGACACTATTGTCAAAAAAAAATAAAATAGAAACCAACCGATGCTTTCCAGATGCTGATTTTGCAAGTTGACATTTGATTATATTTCCAAATGAAGAAAAAACTGTTCGTAAATCATTTTCATTCAAATCTTCATGAACTGATGCAACATAAATTCGATGATATTTTCTAGCTTCCGTCATTATCATGTCCTAAAAATTTTTTTGGATTAATATACATAACCTTGTTATTTTAATAGCTTACAATAATTGGTTGAGCTTGTGGCATTGTTTGTGGACGACCAAGTTGAAGTTGAACACGACCGCGTTCGACTTTAATATTTCTTCCACCCATCATTAAACCATTCATTGCTTCTTGAGCCAAAAGAGCAGCTTCTGGAATTTCAAATTCAAGAAAAGCATAACCTTTGTGATGCTGAATAACATATGATATTAATAGAAGGAACTAGGCTTTAAGCAAAATCAAAAAGAAACAAACCCCTGTAGAAGCGTCAAAACTCATATTAACAGATTTAATTGGACCATATTCTCCAAAGGTTTCACGTAATTGATCTTCACGAATTTCAAAGCTAATTGAACCAACATAAACTCGAGCCATAAGTGATAAAGCTTGGGCATACATGGCCACTTTTTGTTGCTGAAAAAAGAAAAAACGATTGTTAATTAGGGAAATTAAACATGGACGCGGGAGAGCCAATGCTTTTCCGGGAATTCTGAAGTACCGGACGGGAATGATAGTTCAGGGGGACGGTAAGCTTTGTAAAAGCACTGCCGTCTACTTTTTCTAAACTTCCTTTTCCTGTGTTGCATTTGCCATAATTATTCAAGCAAACATTTGTTTAACTTGGAGATTCTTTTTAAAACATACTCAATGGCGCAGGTTCTTTGGAGGTTCAAACATAACATGCAACTGAAAATTAATAAGAACAAAAATATAAAATGTGAAAAACTCTATTAGGCATTGCACCTTACAGAACAGAATTTCGGCTAAGCTACTGTAAAGGATTAATTGCCAATGAAACACCACCATTCCTGCTGATCGTGCCTTTTTCCTAGGAAATATTTTATGGAAGAAAATTTACTGAGTGGAAGCTAAAGAAAAAGCTCCGGTATCATTTGCGGAGGGACCTTGAAAAGGCAATCCCGCATCCATGTACATGCGCAAAGTATAAACTTACATTTTCTTGATGAGCAGTTTGTTGCTTTTGCATTAAATATTTGATGGATTGATCAACGGCAAAACGTTTGGCACGATCAAGATCACTTCTTTCCGAGCGATGTAGAGATGATAAACCTAAACCAAGAACTTGAGCTTCTTTTTTTGCACCTGGGCCTACATAAACCTGAAAAAATACTTATAAATAACAACAATATTATAGTTCCATTACAAAATACAATTCAAGAATGGTAAGTCTGTATTGGAGTAATTTAAATCGGCTAAATAAGTAACATAGCAACTTACTCTTCCATGTTGTGGTAAAACTGGCATTGCTGAACCTCGAAATGGAATACTTGCAGCTGGTACAGCAACAGGAATTTCCATTGGTTTTTCAGTTTCCATTTCTGGATCTGGTGGTGTCTTTGGACCACCCGCGCCGCCTTCTTGGAACATCGCGTCTGGGGTAGAAGATGGTGCAGACATTACTGGTTCTTTTACGCAAAGTTGAGAAACCTGAATATAAAAAAAATAAAGTTTTTTTACACTTTTTAAACACAAATTCCTTGGAAGGAAAATATTCAATTTGGAATTTTAAAAAAATCTTGAAAAAAATGTGCAAATGCTTTCGCAGCTCTGTCACATTTTGCCATAATTATAAAACTTAAATAATTGCAAAAAAGGTTGTTTCTTTGTAACTTTCCCTGAAGTTTTTTCTTTATTTCAATCTGGATTTTACATTCTTTTATCATGGCCTCGTTTAAAATGTAAATGTTCGATTGCAACTGCGCCAAAATTTTCCAGAGAAATTCAAGGGAAGTTATGGAAAGCATCAATAGCCAAATTTTCTAAGTTTAGATATTAACAATTTGGATTTGACGGGGTGATGCAGAAAAAAATCCAAACCACATAGACCTAAACCGGGGTCGACGCAGAACTAAACAAGGACAAATCTGCCATCTGGATTCAAAATTCTTGGGCCTATTTGATGTTACAGTTTTTATTTAATTTTACCGTAATTTCAACTTTTTCTAGTGTCTATTCCAGCATTTTTTATAATCATACATGATTGATGTTCAATTTAATTTTGTTGCTAGGCTATTATTGAAAGTAAGTAAAATTGTTGCCTACTACCGTAATCATATATGTGATACTGTAGCAGACCGAAAACCGTAGTAATCCCACATTTAAAAAAAATAAAATAATAGTTACCCCATAAAAATGATTCCAAAAATTGGATGTTTAAATCATCAAAATTTGGAAAACTGTTACTTTGCATAAATTAAAATTAGCACAAAATTTATTGATACTTTATTTCTTACAAATTTTATAAATTAAATAATTTGTATTAAAATTCAAGCAAAGAATGCTTCAATCATTTTGAAATAATTTCCCCTCGGGCAACACAAATAATTGCGATGAAAGCTTGAAGTTTGCAGAAGGCTTCCTTGTTTCCACCTTTATCCGGATGATCCATTAGAAGATGTCTTCGATAAGCTTCTGCCACATCAGCATCGGATGCACAAGATCGAATATTCAAATATTTATATGCTAATTTTTGAGCTTCTGGTTTTGGCAATATAAAAATTTGTTGAAACAAAGCTTCAACGATTGCTTTATTTGCTGCTGCTGTTGCAGTAGCTGTATCAAGGTCAGAATGTTCGAGAATATTACTTCCACTGCTTTTGCCAATTCCACTTCCACAAATTGTCATTCGTCTTGGATTTGCTGAAGCAGGAAGCATTCCAAGTTCACAAACAACTTTTCCAACTTCTGCAAAAGCTTTTGCAAATCTTGGAATTACCGTATTCGTCGAAGTTACAACAGCTTTAGCAGCAATTTTTCCATTCAATTTTTCAAACCACCAAAAATAAATAACTCGTAAAATCTCGTATGGAATTGGAAGGGTTGCAAGAGTGATTGAAACTGATTTGGCATAAATTGATGTTCGAAGAATAATTAAATTTAAATTTTCATTTCTTCCAATTGAATGTAAAAGTGACATATTTGAAACACAATTGGATAAAAATTTTAAGATTGCAGATTTGCCAAGATGTGGTAAATCATTCCAAAGTTCGGATTGAAAACAGAATAAACTGGATGCAATAAATTGAGGATTTCGATCGAAAAAATCGATAGCCCCGAATTCGGTTGAACATTTTTGATTAATTTTTGATTGAACCTGAAGTGCGGCATCTAAGATTTTTTCACTTTCGTTTCGGCGGCTTTCTTTGATGACAGCGTTGGCATGGCTTTTAAAACTCTGAAAATAGTGTAAAATTTTTTTTATATAAAAAAATAAGGAAAAAAGGAATAAATGCCTTGCAGGCACGATAGAATTAATGAGATGATTACTGTAGAAAAAAAACAATTAGAGTAATTTCTACAAAGCACAAAACTGATGAATAAAAATTTGCATATCCTGCTAAATGTTACTGTAACACCCCATAACAAGAATTAAATGGGCTTTAAATATTATTTACCTGTTTTTGATTAACAAGATCAGCAAGAATTTGCCAATTCAAAACTCGAGCCCCAAATCTTCTTTCATCGTATGCTAATTTATGCATCAAAATTGTTAAAGATTCAGAATCAGATGCCGCAAAAATATTACATGCTAAATCAATGACCGCTTGACAATTATTTTCTGTCATATCTTATGTGATGGAGTTTGATAAGTATTAATAATTTTCGAGTTTACCACAAATTTTCTAATACACAATTTTTATACGATTGTAACAAAAATATAAAAAACTGTTAACAAAAACAGTCAAGCAAGCAAGAAAATGAAGAAAAAGAGAAATTATGCCTCTGCCTCAATATATATTAATTTTTAACAATAGCCATGGCAATAACAACAACAATAAGAATAATGGAATGGAAATTGAGTGAATGAATATTCTTTTGAAGCGTCTTTTATGAATTTTTATTATCAAAATGCATTTTTACAATTGCAAGCTCATTCTTCTTTTTCTGTTAAAAGGAAACATTTGCTTTTTTTCACACGATTAAACTTCTATAAGATAAATTAATGATTTTTTAAAAATTTTTTTGAACATTGTTTTGTATAAATTTAATATTTTTACAGTGCAACAGTGTTTTCACGTACTAGAACGGCAATCGGGTGGGTCACCAAAATATAAAAATCTTTTGATCTTTTACCGTCATCGGCACATGATCAACGGTGTGCCCTTCTTGAAATGGGTTTTGTCCCATCTGAAATAAAATGTTGCTGACATCGTTGTTCACATTTATTTCAAACAACCCATATTGATAAATTTACCGTAATAAAGATAAAAATAGTTTAATTGAGCAATCTCAAAAATGATGTTGTTTGCAATTATCAAAATCTACTTGAAATGCTAAAACATCTAAAAAATTTCCAAAAAATAAATTGTTTGATCTGTTTTTTTGTTAATTGTATTTCTAGCATTCAAATAAATCTACCGTATAATTTAAATTTTTATCTTTTTTTATAGTGCCTTCTTCATCATCACTTGAAAATGGTACTGTAATACTGAGAAATAATCATTTTGTGAAAATTTTTATTTAGTAATTTTTACATTGAATAATAACACATTTATTGTTTCGGATGAGAAAACAGAAAATTACAGTAAGACAGAATAAATGATCAAAGAAAAAAAAACAGTTTTCATAGATTAACCAAGGTAAGAATGACTCAAAATTGTTTAGTCACTACTGTTTCAAAACCGTAACCTTTGTTTGTGTTTATTTTTGTTTAATCATCATGCATCAAATTTTGATTTACAAATTATTACTTAAATTTCTGTAAAAAAATTTGCAATTAATGAATTTCACTTTAATAAAAAACACGTAAAATCTGTCAAAACCTCCAAATTTCAGTTACCTTTCATAAACGTAGAAAAAAAAGTTGAATGAAATATTTCTATTTGTCAGTCATCAACATCAACAGGAGAGGGAGTACCATTTAAAAATAAAAAATAGAAGCGGTAATAGTTTGAGAGTGAGAAAGACAGAGAAGAAAAAGAAAAATAGTAGTAGCACCCGATAGGAAAAAATGAAGACAAACAAAAAAATATATATATTCGAACACGAGATCTTTTCATTTTTTATTTTTTGGTGATGCTGCTGTTTTTGTGAGTTGCACACATATTTTTTTCAAAGAGTCGTTTTTCCGCCTTTTCTCTCTTTTGTCATTCATTCATTTGCTTTGGTTCGTCGTCGTCGATTTTTCGTTTTTTTGCCAACAAGAAATAAAAAAAAAGAATGGAAAAAAAGAAGGGTTGATGAGTAATCATCGGACATTGGGTTGCTTTTCATTTTCTTTCTTTTTCTCTCCTTCCTTTACGGACATGAAAAAAGAGAAAGAAAGTGAACCCTCCTTTAACTTGTCGATTTTTAATGTTAATTTTTTTTGTGTAAAAGAGATCTTTTGTTCTGTTTTGTATTTTTTGTTTCTTTGTTTTTTTGTTGTTTATGACTCCACACATTTTTGTGTTCTTTGATTTTTGAGGATTTTTATTAGATCTAATACATGTTTTAGAGATTGTAAAAATCTTTCATTGCAGATTTTCTTTATGGGCTTAAAAATGTGTTTATGTCTTTAAAGATCAGCTGTGTTCTTGTGAATTTTTTATTTAACTAATTTTCATTGTTTCTAACACACTATTATTATTTTTCTTTTAAATTTGAAAAATATAATAATATGAAAAAATCAGTATTTTTAGTCTCTAACAATTGTAAAAATTATGTTTTAGTTTTAACTGGATATCCTTATCTAACATTGACTGATTATTGTTCAAATTTATCTGCACATTTTATAAAAAAGAAATAATTCGATACTCTAATTTTTATCCAAAATTAGCTTGTTTTGGGATCGTGGATGACCTTTCTTTCTAATTTTTGCTATCAAAGTTTTGTCGAAAAATATTTTGACAAACATGAATTTTCATTTTATGGCACATCATGCATGAGTATTTTTTAAATCAAAAGTTAGTCAGCACATCGGTGACTAACTTTTGATAATTTTTCTTAAATTAAACTGTAAAAAAATTATTTATTTAATAAATTTTTGATTACTGTATTTTTAGTTTTTTCAATACAATTTAAAATTATGGTTTTTACAGTTAAAAATTTATTTAAATTTTTGGTTTTCACTTGTTTCTGTTTTAAAAACTTATTTTTGTGACGTTTAAAAAGAAGGATTAAACACAAAACATGCTAACCTTTTTCTGTGTCATCCACCAACTTTTTGTTGTTACATTTTTTACAAATCTAAAATCTGTACATTGTGTAACCTTTTTTCTGATGTTTAACATTTGTGTCATCATCCAACACTTTTTTTTTCTTTTTTGATTTCGAATTTTTCATTCATCCATTTTGCTGCTTTTTTTTCTCAATGATGATTCATACATTTTAGATTGATAGTATTTTTTTTTATTTTGATTTGTAATAGAATGAATTGATTTCGATAAAAATTAATAGGATGTTTTTGGGATGACCCAGGTTATTCATTCCTAACAGTGGTAGTTTGTTTATAAATATTTTGGGTTTATTCATAGCTTATTTTTAGGGCTTTTTTACAGAATTCTAGAAATGCTAAAAATGGGGGAGGGAAATAAATGCAAAAATTTTTAAAAAAAGGTTAAAGATTGTAAAATGGCTTTTAATCATTTTATTCAAATGATTTTTTTGCTACCAAAATTACTCCAATTTTTTCTATTAAATTTTTTAAAAAGGTGTTTAAAAATTTTATGGCTTTTTTAGTCATACAATTTGTATTTTGTAAAAATTTCAAGATAAAAATTACTTTCATGATTCATTTTTAATATCAAACCTGTTTTTTTCCATCGAACTTTAAAATTTTAATCAACTGATAATTATTGTTGAACCTTAAATGTTTTTTATTTATTAATTAGACTTTTTAAAATATAAATAGGGCTAATTTTTCATTTTATATTTTTTAAACATAAACATAAACCTAAAACTTTATTACTCAACAATTTTTTGATAAAAACAAGTCCATACCAATTTCATCCCAATCTTTTTTAAGTCATAAAAGCATCCCTAAATTTGGTTATCTTGTTTATTTTTCGCCTACCACAATTTTTCCCCTACTTTTAAAGCCGTTTTCATCATTTTTACGATTTTTTTCTATTTTTTCCTCCGTCCATTTTCCACTTTTTCAATGTTTCTATTTTAAACCCAAATTGTTGTTTTAATTTACATGAATTTTTGGTCGTCTTATGATAAACCAAAAATTTAAAACTTTTTTAAATACACATTTTTGTTGTGTTTTTTAATTCCTTTTTTGTTTTTGCATTTTTTATACGATTTTTTTTCTTCAAAAATCGACTGACACTTTTTCGATCGAAAAATAAAAAGTTGTTTCCTGAAAAAAATTTTTCCAGTTTTTCCGATTTCATTTTTTAACCAAAAATGTGTATTTTTTTTCTGCTGCTATTACTTACTTGATTTTTTAAATGCTATTAAAAAAAGTGTCAAAATTTCTTTTTATTGATTTTATTTTTTTATTTTTACAAATTTCTTGCTTTCAATTTTTCGCTTTTCTTTTTTATAGTTTATTTATTTTCTCTTCTTTTTTCCGTATGCCTTTTTTCTATTTACATTATAATTGGAGATACATAAAAGCTTGTTTAAGATTTTCGTATATTATTTTTGTATAAAGAAAATGTCAAAGGTTTTGAATCGAGCTGCTGCTGAAATTTTTCATTGATTCTTTCTTTTAATTTCAATTTCAGGTATGCAACGTTCAATATCAAAATACGGTGCTCTTCAATCTAAAAAACGTAAAAAAGGTGGAACTTTGATAAGAAAAACGGTAAGAATTTTGCAAAGATTGGATTTGAGTCGGGCAAAATATTTTATATGAATTCTAAAATACAGTAAGCTCGACTTTTTTGGGATAGTTTTAATTGCATATTTTTGCAATTCAGCGTTTTTAAAGAATAAAAAGGGACAAAAGGTTATTGATTTTTTTATCAGTTTATCAGTGATAAAAGCTTTTAAAACTTAGAACTTCCGTTTTACACACCATTTTTTAACATATATTTTTCTTGTATCAAATCCCTATTTTAATTAAAAAGTTTAAGTGCTAAAAAATACTAATGGGCAAAGAGCCAAAATTTATGCAAATAAATTTCAAAAAGTTGATTCATTTTAATGTGGACGGAAGTTTTGACAGTTTCTTTTCTTTGATTGATTTTTCTCTCTGTCATTTTTTTGTGTTTAAATCTTCCGTTCACTTTTTTTGCTTTTTCCGTTTCTGCTGTTCAATCAATGATTTATATTTTTACGTTTTGAAAAATGTTTTACATGCTTTTCATAACTAAAAATGCAAACATGATTTATGATGAAAAGGATGCTCAATAAAATTATAAAAAAGAAGAAGCAACAACAGGTTCCAAACAATAGAAAATTGATTTAAGTGACTCATACAGTTAACTTTTAAGGACATTCTTAATTGACTCATTGTTTTTTGGAAACAAAGAGTTCTTTAAACCCGTTCCTATATTTTTGTCTTTTGTTTTCATTTTTAAGTAAGCAAAATTGATACTTATATTTTTCTCTCAAACTAACTTTTTGTATTTTCTCCAAAAATAACAAAAAAAGTGGGGGTAAAGTTTTTTTTTCTAAAAGTGCTTTGGGGTTTCTGCTTTAAAAAAATTTTTATTGACAATTAACAATGTCTCGCAGCTGACTGACTCATCAAAAAAATTTATTTTTCTTTGGGGGCAATTCAAAGAAGATATAAAAATAACATTTGTTTAAAGAATTTTTTTTGCAAAAAATGATTCAATTTGTAAAAAAGAAAGAGCAAAAAACAGAAATGCAAAATTGCAACTAAAAATGTCAGGCAATCGATGGCTTTAAACTTGAGAAATTTTTTAAAAATAAATTTGCATAATTAATTATAGTTGGTTAAAACATCGTTTATAAACGCGTTTATGATCAAAAGAATATATATGCAAATTTTTTCAGAAATATGTTTATGATCGAGAATTTTGGGTTGCATTATGTGTACATAAACAACAGATTCCATTATTAGAATGGTACGCGACTGCAAAAGATATTGTATCACATGAACCAATAAAAGTATTAGATTTACTAGATTGTTTATATGTTGAAATGACTGTAGGCGATGAACGATGTTTTATGATTGGTTTTGTTGATAACGAACGCCCGCCTGTTGAATTTGCTGCTCGAACTCCGTAAGTTTTTTGTCTCTTTTTTAATCAACATTTAAATACATTTTTTTCAATAGGTTTAGAAATTTGATTAAAAAAAGTTTCTATTTAAAATTGTTTGAAATTGATTGAATTTTCGGGAGGGAAAAAGACGATGTAGTTAATTTTTTTCTTTCGATAGATGAATGCCATGGCATTGGCGTGCTCAAAAAAAAGTGAAGTGAACGTAAAATTGGTTACTTTTTTGCTTCTATGTTTTTAAAAAATTTGCATACACGGAAAAGTTTTAACAAGGGAAGGCCACTTTTTGAACAAGACCTATCCGATTAGATAGCCCTTTGGCAGTTAAGCATAACCCCAAAATATTTCCGGTGAATGGCCTTTTATTATGCTAATTTTTGAAAATGAAATTTAAAAAATGTGTGAAACACGGGTTTTTGAAAAATCGTCGACCGTGGATTTTTCAAACTTCATTTCCGAAAATTAGCATAAAAGGCCATTCACCGGAGATATTTTGGGGTTATGCATAACTGCCCTAAGGCTACATAAGGGGATAAGTTTCGTTCCAAAAGCGGCGGACCAGGTTTGATGCCTTCCTTTGTAAGCCTTGTTTTTTAATTTAATGGTACAATAAAAAGTGTGACAAATTTGAATCCCAAATTGTTTTGGTTCCATGGTTTGAGTTTAAAAAAACAAACATTTTAAATTTAGAATTTTCTATTTTTAACAATCCCCGAAAATAGTAGCTTTCATGTTTTTTTCTTTTTTACTCACGAGTTTTACGTCTTTTTTCAGACTATGTTTTTTTCTGCTCAATTTAATTTTTGTTAGTTTAAAAATAGATTAAAACATGCTTTTTTGGCTTTACGGCGAACTTTGAGCGATAATATTCATATTTTTCATTCTTCATTTTTTACAAATTTTCGTCAAATTTTTCGAATTTGTTTTTAAAAATAAAAATGAATTTCGACAAAAATACAGAAATTGTCAAAGCTGATTTTCAATCAGAGTTTTATTTTAGTGAAGAAGCTCGAGATTGGGTAAAAGAAATCAAAAAAGTTTTGTTGGAGCTTAATTGTATTGAAAAATCATCCAATGAATATCAGGCAATGCCAATTCAGCGGGAATCTGTTAATGAAGATTATGATGAATCACCTGCCCCAGGGCTAATCCGAGCTGAAGCATCTCCACCTCAGCCTTCACCACTTCGAAATCGTACTTATTTTTTTCGCGTCTTCTTTAAAATCAAAAATTTCACTTTTAGGAGCAATTTATAATTTAAATGCGGAAATTCCACTTCCATTTCCAACGACCCCACCTCCAGCAATTCCACCCCGGCCTGGACAACATCAGCAGCAGAATGAAGTGAATCATGCAACTTCATCTCCAATCAGAATTCCTTCACCAGAAGTTAAGCGACAACTTGAAGGAAATTCTACACCTCCAAGTCCAGCCCATTCTCCACCGCTTTCGCCAAGCCTTCGGGGAATGATTGCAAAACCACCACCAAGAAGGACACCAAAAAATTCAATTTCAAATATTCCCGCCGAAGATCTCCCTCCACGATTACCACCTCGAAAAGGGCCACCTTCTGAAGTGTCATCCCCTGTGTTGCCATTGTCTCCAAGAAGATCAAGAGAAGTAAGGTTTTTAAATAAAAAAAATTTAAATATCTATTGTTTTTTAAACTTCAAAGTAATACCCAAAATTGATTATCAAAGGTGCAATTCACAGGTTTTTCGGTATGCAAATTTTCTTTTTGAGCAAAGTTTGAGCTTGGTAAAAATAAATTTTGAGTAGCCAGTGATATCCCTTTGGTTTTTTGCCGACACCAAAAAAATATCTTAAGGTTTTGGCAATTTTTTGGAGGAGGCACAAATCCCAAAATGCCATTATAGATAGGCCCAAAATCTAACTTTGTTTTTTCAAAAACTACATTCATTAATAAAAAAATTAAAATCAACAAAAATATATCGTCATTTTTATTTTGTTAAAAATGTAAATAAACACCCCAAAATTTAAATTACTCTTTAAACTTTATGACCAAATTTCCCCTCCTCCATTTTTTTCCCCCCAAAAAAATCTATTTTCCCTTTTCTCTCCCACCACATTTATTTCCTATTTTTAAACACACACACTCAATTTTAATTATCTCTTTTTTAAAATTCTCAAAAGAGTTTCAACTTTTTTGCTTCCCTTTAAAGATTGTTTTTAAATAGTCCTATTTTTAACTGAAAATTTTATATATTTTTTTAGTTAAAAACAATTGAAACAAGTAATAATATTATTTATAATGGAAATAATGATGTTGGAAGTTATGTTGTTGGAAGTAGTGGAGGTGGTGGCGACAACATAAAAAGATATGACTTCCCCCTCAGTCCTCCTCCACCAATCTCAGCTTCATCATCTTCAACAACAACAGCCCGGTCATCAATGAATGGCACAAATGGAACAACAATGTTTGCATTTTCTCCAACCTCTTCACCTCCATCAACAACAACAAAATTTCGATCTCCAAAGCCTTCATTAAGCAATTCTCATAAACCTTCTCCTCTTCCATTATCGCCACCATCTTCAACAATTACGGCACAAATGAAGGAAAGCGCTGCCACTTATTTTATTCTACCAAAAACTCCTCCACCTCCACCACAATTATCTCCATCAGCTTATGAAATTCCATCTTCAAATTTTGAAAGTGAAAAAAGAAAAAGCAGCAGCAGCAATAATAACAATAATTTTTTAAATGGAAATACCCAGCCACAACCAATTTATACAAAATTTACATTTCCACCTGATTCTTCAATTGCTTCAACTTCGTAAGTTTTTTCTTACTGTATTTTTGTTTTTTTAAATACCGCCTGCGGGCAGCGGCATCCTTTGATCTTTATCAGAATCTTATCTTTACGTTTTTTCAGAGAAGATTTAGAATATCGCCGATTATCAACTGAAATGGCACAACTTCGAATGTCGTTAATTTCTTCATCAACCGATGGCTCGACAAAATCTGATTCACCAGGAGTTCCACCTCGACCTCCAAAAACTACTCTCAAATATGCAGGATCTTTTCGAGAAAAGAATGCGGTCACAAAAGAAATTTCTTTACTACTTTCAATTTGTCTTGAAAATTTATTAATTGCTGAAGTAGCTGGAAATGTTTGGTAAGTAGGATTGATTACTGTAGCTTTTTAATATAAAAAAATCAATCGTTTTTGTTAATCTTTAAAAAATTATTTACAACTAAGACACAAATTCAAAGAATCCCTATTAAAATATGCAAATTTATTTAGGATTGCTGGTTGGAGTGAATCCCAGAATTCATTGCTCTGCGATAAGCTTCATGTTGGGGATCAACTTGTTGAAGTTGGCGGAACTCAAGTAAAATCAATCTCACAATTTCCTGCAATCTTTTATAATAATGCTTTTCCCGGTCAACCGGTAATATTATTCTAATTTTTTGTTTTAACAAAAAAGTGTGTTTTTAAGATTCCTTTAAAAGTTCGTACTCTACCTCATGGAATTACATATCTCATTACAAAGCCCTTTAATGTTTATACTCCAAGAACATTTGGAATTATTTTTCATAGAAAGAAGAATCGAGTAAGTTTTTGTTTTTGAATATTTTAATGATAATTGTTAATCTTCAAAAAATTAAAATCTTAATTAATTTTTAGATAGAAGAAATAATTACACATACTCCAGCAGCAAAGGCTGGTCTTCTTCCAAAGATTCCACCATTTTTATATGGTCGTGAACGAGTTTCGGCAGTAATTTCAGAAGTCAATGGAGTTCCGTTAAATCCATTTGCAACAAATGAACAATTTTATAAACGAATTGAAAAGCTTGAAAATGGTTCAGAGATTCAAATAATTTGTCAACCGTATGATTGGGTGAAACTTGTTAAGAAGCAATTGAAAGGAATCAAAAATTTAAAGTCATATTTGCAAAGTTGAAAAAAGATGAAATGGATTAATGGTATATTTTTGTTGGTTAATTATGGGTAAAAAATACATGGAAAAATCTAAATTTTTCTGTAGCAAAAACGGCTAGCTTTAGTTTATATTAAAAGTTTATAATCTTATTATAATTGTTGCAAATATATGTTTGTTGTAAAATAGTTTTAAATAAAAGATTTGATGCAAACAAAATAAAAAATAATACGGTAACTTTGGTTTATTATTCTTTTTATTTAAACCCAAGCAATAAAATTAATACAAGCAAAAGTAATAATAATAATACATTAGTAAACAGTTCTTTTCATTTTGTACCAGATGACAAAGAATTAAATGAAGCAGTTGTACTACCTTTTTGAAAAAGTCTACTAATATTTCTTGCTGCAGTTCGAGGAGTATTCTTTCTAACTTCATCTTCAATTTGAGTTGTAACAATTGGATCGACTTCGACAGTATCATATAACGTTGAAGCCATTGTTGCACTATGTCCAGGTGTAAAGAATGAAGATATCTCATTTTGAACTGTAACTGAAAGCAACATGATTATTACAACTGCAAATTTTAACCTCAAAAAACAACATACTTGGATTTAAATATGGATGCTTCAATAAATCTTCAGCCGATGGTCTTTCTTTATAATTTCGTTTAAGACATAATTGCATAACATCCAATAAATATCTATCTTCAACCGGATTAAAATTTATTCGCTCTGAACATATTGCTTGCATCTTTTTTATTTGATGGGTAATATGAGCAAATGGTGCAGCCCCATAGACCATCGAATACAAAATACATCCCAATGACCAGATATCAGATTTTAACGGAATCTAAAAAATCGAAAAGATAAAAAAAGAAAATGATGTATGTAAATCTTACATGATATTTGTTATCATGCTGCGTTTCAATTGTTTCAGGACTCATATAATTCAATGTTCCAGCTTGAGTTTCTTTTGCAATTGACGTAACATCCACCGAAATACGAGAAGAAATTCCAAAATCAATTAGCTTTAGTTTATTTTTGACAAAGATAAAATTTGCAGGTTTAAGATCAGAATGAACAATATCTAAAAAGCAAGATTTATTAACAATCTTACAATTTTAAACATACTTTCTGCATGAATACTGTTGACACATTTCAGCATTTGTTCCCAATAATAGCGTATCAAATTTGGTGATCGATCAGCTGAACGTAAAAATGTTTGAAAATCATTTTCACCTTTTTCCATAACAACCAAAAGTTCTTTACCATTTTCGTCAATTCTGAGTTCACTAAAATTCACAACACTTTATTGCAGCATAAAAGTACAAAAAACTTACTGCTCTTCGAGTTGAATAATTCCCTCTTTACCTTGTAACTGCTCCAGTAGTTTCACTTCATCCATATATCCTTTATAAACACGTGGTTCAACATTCTCCAAATCCACAACTTTTATTGCATAGACATTATTGTTTCGCTTAGCTTCATATACCTAAAAAGTAATAATAAGCAAATGAAAATGAAATAACAAAAACAAACCTTGCTAGAACCACCTCGACCAAGTTCACATTCAAAAAGATATTCTTTTCCATTGACTACAAATTTCTTCTGTTTCTTTAAAGATGGCATCCGTTGAATTTGTTTTTTAGCAGAAGATTGCGGAGTTGGTTGTGGCAATGGAGGAGGCTGAGGAGGTTGTCGTATTTGATCTTGATGAGCTGGTTTTGGCACTGGAGGAAGTTGAGGAGGTTGTGGTAATTCCTGTTGCTGAGATGGTTGAGGTACTGGAGGTGGAGGAGAAGGTGCTGATACTGCAGGCGACGATGATGACGAAGAAGAAGCTGCTACATTAATTTCTGCTGCATTAAGTTGAGCTTGTCGGGCCTTTTGCCTTTCTCTCTGTCTTCTCATATTTTGAATAATATCCATCCTAAAGAATATCAATTTTTAATCATATATTTTGTCGAAGTAAATTTATAGAAAAAAATATCACGAAAAAACACCGAACTGGACGAAAAAGATGCAAATTCACAAATTTTAAACAATTATATCAATAGACAAAATGTGCAAAATTTTTCAACCAAAATGCAACGGAGAAACTTTTTGGGCAACGATTTTTTACGGGAACAATTTTTTACATAGACAAGATTTTAAGTTTGGTAAAAATACACGTCACACTGAAAAATTTACTAGTCGAAGATTATCAAGCTAATGGGTAATATGAAAGATTAATAAAAATTTTTGGGCAAAAAGGATCACATTGAAGGACAGAAGAAACACAAAAGATAATGAAGAAGAAACGCATTTAAATATTAAAAAATTACGTGTTACAATACTACAAACTAATTACACTTGTACAATTATAATTAGTAATATATGTAATTATTACCAACAAAAAGTAATCAATCAAGCAATAAAAAATAAAATCAAGAGCTTCCGCGCCAAAAAATGCAATGAAGTTGTTTGAAAAACGCTAAAGTTGTCTCTTGGCAAAATGTAACTCATTAGCGAAAGCAAAAAAAACTGTGAGAAAAAGCAATCAAACAATTCACACATTTTTACAACAACTCTTAAATTAATTTAAATGGTTAAATATTAATAATAATAATGTCTAAAAACTTTTATTCTTTAGTAAATTTTGTGATAATTATTGTTGGATTTTTGATATTGCATTATAGGATAAGTAATTTACAAGAAAATCAAAGCGAGAAAAGGGGTTCAAAGAAGATTGAAGAAGTCGGTGGACTTGTAAATTATGTTGGAAAAATTGTTATTTATAATCGGGTAAGATTATTTGATTTTATGATGATTGAGAGATAGTAATATTCACCGTTTGGGATAAACACCGTGATATCCCTTAAAAATCAATGAAGATATACTTCAGTAAATTTGTTTTGGGGATACTTAAAAAATGGATCCTGTTTCAGCTTTTAACTTTTCTTACCATAAAATTACTATTTAAAAATATCTAAATTATTATTTCTTATTTAAAGATTTTAAAGTATTTTTGATAAAATATCTGTGTTCAGAATACTGTACCTATTTTGTACTTATTTGTTTTACCATAAAAATATCTTAAATTTTTTACAGATTCCAAAAACTGGTTCAACTACTTTAACAAACGCCATTGGATATGATTTATGCAAGATAAATGACTTTAATGCAATACATTTAAATTTAACAAAAAATAAATTTTCAATGAATTTAATTGATCAAAGTGAATTTATTACAAATATTACAACATGGAAAGAAAAATTACCAGCTTTTTATCATGGACATGTTGCATTCATTGATTTTACGAGGTTCTTAATTTTTGGATATCTTAGGCTTAAAATATCCCCTTAGGCGTATACTGTAATCCATCTGCATACCGTATACCAATACCTAAAAATATATTTTTTGACTGTAAACAATGTTTTGAAATTACAGTATCCCTTATACCCATTCTCTTTGGTTTTTTTCATACCGTATATTTTTTTCAGATTCGGATTACCAAATCCAATTTATATAAATCTTATCCGAGAACCCTTGGAACGTTTGCTATCACATTATTACTTTCTTCGATATGGTGATAATTATCGAGTTGGATTAAAACGATCCAAAGCAGGACATAATGAAACATTTGATGAATGCATTGAATTAGCTGGAAAAGATTGTGAAATGAGATTAATGTGGATTCAGATTCCATATTTTTGTGGAACTGCGGCATTTTGTTCGTATGTTTTTTTATATCTTTGTTAAGCACAGCCAAGGGATATATGAAATCCGATTGAATAAATTGTGATAGCAACAATTTGTTTTAATATTTTAGTGAACCTGGAAATGAAATGGCATTAAAACAAGCAAAATGGAATTTAGTGAATAGATATTTGGTGGTTGGATTAAATGAAAGAATGGAAGATTTAATTGCTGTTTTAGAAAAGCTGCTGCCGAATTTCTTTAAAGGTGCTTACGGCCATTTTAAGTCTTTAAGTGGTATGTTTTTTCTATTAACCAATTGTAATAATAGGATTACGGTAATTAACAAATTTTTTTGAATGAGACCTATCCCATTATGTAGCCCTATGACAGCTTTGAATAACCCCAAAATATTTCCTGTGAATGGCCTTTAGATATGCAAATTTAGGGAATTGAAGTTCAAAAAATGTGCATGATTCAGAGGTTTTTGAAGTTCGAAAAACCCCGGGGATCGTCGATTTTTCAAACTTCATTGTCACAAATTTGCATATCTGAAGGCCATTCACCGGAAATATTTTAGGGTTATGCATAACTGCCCTGAGGCTATATAATGAGAAAGGTCTCATTCAAAAAGCGGCGGGACATGTTGGGACTTACCCTTGTAAGTAAGTATCATCATTTTTACCCCAGTTTTGTCAAACAAATCTTACTGTATCAGATGTACTTTTTAAATTCCGTAATTTACTCCCATCCCATTTCTTTAATTTTTACTGTAATGATAACTTAAATTTTTCAGATGATCGAGCTCACTTGCGTTACACAAATAAAAAAATTCCCCCAAATGAAACGACCCTTTCAAAAATTCATTCAAATTCAATTTATAAAATGGAAAAAGAATTTTATGATTTTGCAAAAGTGGAATTTGAAAATTTATGGCAAAAAATACATAATGAAAAAACTGGCGAAATTCTTGATAAACAATTTCATTATGAAAAGATTAAGCCTTAAATTATTTCAATGAAATTTTATAAACTTCTATGATCTCATATTTTTAATTTTTTGTTCAAACATAAATTTCAAGTATTTTGCTCAATTAAAGAAAAGTATTAGTGTTGCCTCAAGGGGGGATGAAAAGCCATGAAGAAAGTGTTCTTACTTATGTTTTTTTTGAAATCACGCAAAAATTTTAACAAGAGATTTCTCATTTTTGATTGTTATTATTTCAAATTTTAAGGGTTTTTGGTATTTTAATTGTTTAATGTTTGACACGGGCCCGAGAATTTGTTGTGACTTTTTTGCTCTCAAAAAATAAACTTTTTGTAAAAATTTCATTCAATTCTTTTGACATTCTTCTTTTTTTGTGGCTACCGATTCTTAAAAAAAGAATGAGGAAGCGCAAGAAAAAACTTAGTAGCCGATAGCTGTTGTTTTGACATAACTCCTTTAAAGTGTGCTTTGACTACTCAAAAAAATCTCAACATCATCATTTACAGTGACAACTATTTTTTCTTTCTTTGAAAAATGACAATGGTCACTATCCATCCTTCCATCTTCTTTAGCTAAAAAATCTATTTCGGAAAAAGGAAGTATAACAATACCAAAAAAACCACATTGCGCAATGACAAGTAAAAAAAAGCTTTAATTTTTTTTAAATTCAAAGTTTTGAAAAAAGTAAGGTAAACAATTGAGAAAGAAAATGACCACGTCGTGTCACTTCAAAGATATTTTCACTTTTTTTTCGAAGAAGTTCACTTTTTTTTGTACTTGAAAAACTGACCGCCTCTCTTTCTTTTACTTTTTCGATGCTCAATTTTAGCTTGTTTTTTGATGATTGCCTCTTTCTTGCCCAATATTTTTGTGGATAACGAATGTCCTTTTTACTTGAGTACGAGTAATCACAAAAAAAGCTTAATCCTCCCTCTTTTTTTTGAGCTTAATGCTTTCTTAAAACAATGTTTGTAAAAAAAAACACGGAGATAACTTTTTCGATTGTACAAAAAAGTAATTAGTAATGTACTTTTTCTTGTCTTGACATAAGTTGAACAATTTTTTGAGAGAGATAAGATTTTGTAAACTAAATTAGTGTTGATAATTGACTGGGGTAGGGTTAGTTTTCGGATAATAAAATATTATTCATTTATTTTTGACAAGCTGGATTTTAAGTGTTTTGAGCAAATTTTTAGTTTTCAGCTTTACAGTATTCTTTGTTTTTACTCAACTGATCCCATAACGATAATTACTGTATTTAAATAAAGCTTTTAATTGTTTTAGTAAATTACGGCTCATTAAATTTTACAAAAATGAGTATTTTTTATCATGTTTTTCGATTTTTAATCAAAATCAATTTTTTAAAATAATATTTCCATTTTTTGCAGTCAAAATCCGCTAAAAAAATGGCTGTTGCAAGCAATTTAAGCTTGAAATTGGCTTTGCTTTCATGCTTGGTCTGTTTCACCCTTTCATATGTTATGCAACAACCCCAGCCACTTCCACAAATTCCACAATATCGACCAGTTATGCCCCCACAACCCGCATATTACCCAATTCGAACAAATTGTCCAATGAATCGTTGCAATCCACAAAATCGTTATCGTTGGAATGTTCGCCCACAACCAATGGTCCAAAATAACTGTGTAAAATGTAAAAGTAAGTTTTAGCTTTTGAAAAATTGGTTTAATAAATTTCATACTGACTACAGTAATAATAGCAAATTACTGTATTTAGTAAATTTAAATAATTAATTATTGTTAATATAATAGTTGCATTACCGGATAACCCCAGCAATGCTGATCCAAAAATTTATGATTATGACACAATCGAAATTGGTCATAGAACTGCCTAGTACCTTGTGATACTGGGTAAAAAACCAAAGAAAAAAGAAATTTTTTGAGCTTTTATTCCCATCAAAAAAAGAATGAAAGATGCGGTACACAATTTTTTGTTGACTTGGTTAACCTTGAATCTCTTTTTCTTTTTCGTCAATGCTATTTTCTCTTCTGCAATTTTTTTAGTTGATTTTTGAGAAAAACGTTTGCAGTCATTAAAACTGTTGGTTGGCCTTTTTTTTAACCGCTGACTTGTTTGTTAAAAAATGCATTCATTTTTTTCTTTTTTGTCTCTTTAAAAACACAGATATTTTTCTTTTTGTGTCAAAAACGACCCAATCGTTTTCACTGTTTCACAAGGAAAAAATATATGTAATAATTTTGAGATATTTTCGTCGGTTTAATTACCCAAAGTTTGAGGTAATAATTAAATTCCGCTCAAAAATCTCTTTGTGGCGAGAAAAAATTTAAAAAAATTTTGGAACGCTTTCATTTTTACAATGAAAGCAAATAATAATTAATATGCAAATTTCCTGCTTTCTTTTGTGGTTAGAAAAAATTTACATAAATTTTGGAACGCTTTCATTTTTTACAATGAGAGAATAATCAATATGCAAATTTTCTGCTACATTAAACATTTATTTAAAAATTTTATGCAAATTTTTCATAAACGTTGTTTCAGATGGTCCACCAAATATCCGAGTTATTGGACCTGGGGCTCCAAATGTTCGAGTTATTACACTTCGACCTGGAAATGGTGTAAATGTAATTATCGGTGGCACCACTGAACTTCCTCCAGATGCATCAACAACCTATGGACCAAGTACAAATGGATCCCCACAACCCCTTCCAGCAGCATCAACAACTCCACCAACGATTACTCCTGTTTCACTTGTCACACCTGTTACACCTGAACCTCTTCCAGATACAACAAAATCCAATATTACTTCAGAACTTCCAACTCCCCCTCCATTTACCGATGATGCAGCAGCTTCCTCTGTTGGATCTTCATCCCCAATTTATCTTCGACCAACTCGAAAACCTGACAGTTAGTTTTTCTTTAATATAAAATTTTGCTTTTTTTCTATCGCTTTTTTGCTTGCTTTTGCTTTTTGTTACTGTCACATTTTTATTTATTTATTTATTTTCCGTTTCAAGCTATCATAAATCTTTTTTCTTATTTTTTGCTTTGGGATTGCACGATTGACTTTGGTGTTGGGGAATTTAAAAAAGTGGTTTTTAAAAACACATAAATTTATCAAAATTAAAAATTTTAAAGTCTTTTTTTAAAAGTGAAACATAAAAAATGCTCCAACATGGAAGGCAAACACAAAAATCGAAAATATGCAAATTTTATCATCTTGCTTTTTTTCTGTCTTCCACCCCAAATTGCTTCAAACATTTTATGCTCCTAAAGCACATACAAAAATCAAAAATATGCAAATTTTTCCTTCTATTTTATCTCTTTTGCTAAAAATAGCTTCAAACAATAAATAATTTTCGATGAAATTGTAGCCCGTTTCAATCCATGCCCTCAGGGGAAGCCTCTCCTCAATTCCTTTGATACTCCAGTTTCATGCAATTACGTTGTTCAACCAAATGGCGGCTGTCCAGAGGTTCGTAACCTTTCCACCGTATCCACTCTTTTTTTAATCCCTAAATATTTTTTAGGATTACTGGTGCCACACAGGTTCAACATTCGCCACCACAGCTTGTTGTCCCACAAATAGTTGGGGTAAATATTTTATTTTAAAAATTTCCATTACCGTAATCAACTTAATTTACAGGAAATCGATGCCTTCTTGCCCGATCCAGCGGTGATGGGGATGCCCTAGTTCCTCGATGGTATTTTGATGTTGCAACAAAACAATGCAAGCGATTCTTGTACAAAGGCCTAAGGGGAAATTCAAATAATTTTATTACTCATACCCAATGCGCAGAAGAATGTGAAAAAGAGAAGGCAATCATTGACTCAGAAAATCCATGTCGACATGGTCTACCTTCTCGAGATCCTGATGGCAAAAAACTTATCTGTGGACCAGTTGATCCAACACAATGCCCTAAAGTAAACTAAATATGCAAATTTCGGGTTATGATAAATTTTTTGTAGGATCATTATTGTCATATTGGAGAGAATGGAACAACGACTGCATGTTGTCAAGGAAGTGGAAGTAAGTTAATTAACATTTAATAGCTTCTATGAGTTTTAACAATTTTTACATAATATGTAAATTTTTTTAAAAAACTGACCTCTTTGGTTAAAGACAAAAGGATTGTCCAGATATGACGTCATGGGGAAGGAGGGAAATTTTGATTGCATAATAATTAATGAAAAATAATTATGCAATCAGAATTAAACCCAAATATATTTTTTCAGTTGAAGATTCCTGCCTTCTTTCAATTAATGTTGGACAAGGTCGTTCCCTTCTAAAAAGATTCTATTACAATAATGTTGCAAAGCGATGCATTGAATTCATTTATAAAGGAACAAAAGGAAATGAAAATAATTATTTGACATATACAGATTGTAAAAAAGCATGCATGCGTAAGCATTTTTTAATTTTTGGTACTAATCTTTATTTAACATCCATGTCAGAGATATATGAAATCCAATCGGCTTCTTTTTTAGGTTGGAGTAATCCATGTCCTGTCCTTTTTGATTATGGAGATCGAAAAGATTGTTCTCCTTTAAATCATCAATGTGAAAAAGTAATTCCACTTTTTATTATGCAAATTTCAAGCTTTTTCCTTTTTTAGGGTGAATGGTGTCATATGGGTGGATCAAAAGAAACTACCGCCTGTTGCCCTGGGGCACTTTCAGATCCATGCAAACAACCTCTTGAAGTTGGGCTTGGAAATGAAAATCTTACTCGGTATGGATTAAAAAAGTAATGACTATCTTTAATCCAATTATGCAAATTTTCAGATGGTTCGCAGATTCCAATGATAAATCTTGTAATCGTGAATGCAAACCTTTCACTTATAAAGGCACAAAAGGAAATCAAAATAATTTTATTTCTAAAGAAGCTTGTGAAGAAAAATGCAAACGTAAGGTTTCTTCTGATGTTTATGCAAATTTCTTGACTTCTTAGAAGTTAAAAACACCAGTTTTTATGATCATTATTAAGTTTTTTAAAAGTGATAAGAAAACTTATCCAAATTTTTACTCAAATTATGCAAATTTTATGCCTTCGTTGAAGTCATAGAAAACGATTTTTTCGACAATTGTAGGAAAAACAGGTTTTATCAAATTATGCAAATTTTCAGCTGAGTGCACCAATCCATGTTCATCTGGGGAACTCCTTCTGGATCCAGCTGGTGCTCCAAGAACTTGTGGCCCTGTTTCACCATGTCCATCAAACTATTGGTGCCATGTTGGAAGAACAGCTGAAAGTACAGTATGCTGTTCTGGAGGTATATTACTTTTATTCTAATTTTCACAACTCTTAAAGTCGAACATTTTTTTCAGTAACCGAACCATGTAAATTAGCAAAAGCTGAAGGATATGGGGATGCAAAATCCACTCGATGGTATTTTAGTTCAACAGATCGAAAATGCTTAAGCTTTATTTATGGTGGACTTGGAGGAAATCAAAATAATTTCTTGACAGCTGATGAATGCCGGAATGCATGTCCAGCATTTGAAAATCCATGCGGTTCAGGTCAACCTCTTCTTGTATCAAATCGCCCAAAAATTTGTTCACCATCTGAAAGATGTCCAGGGTAAATTATCAGAATTCGAAAAATTTGCATAATTTACTCTTTTTCTAGAACACATTTCTGCCACATTGGCACACCTGAAATGGATAATTATTGCTGTCCTAAAAGTAATATTTTTGTTGAATTTAAAATTTATTTACCAAAATGTTGGGGGTATTTCAGATGGAAAACCATGTGATCATCAAGTCTCTGAAGGTGTAGGAGATGCCATGATTAAAAGATATTTCTTTGATGTTGAAACAAAACGATGCCGAGAATTTACATATCGAGGATCAAAAGGAAATGCCAACAATTTCTTATCCGTGGAAGATTGTGAAATTGTATGCCCAGGTAAGAAAATTTAAGGGGATAAACGGTGGATATATCCCAAACAAAATAGAGCTATATCCGGTTGGGATATATCATATCCAAAGTGGATGTCCTTAATCCTAACAATAGTTTCAAGAAACATATTTCATTTTTACAGTAAATCCAAATCCTTGCTCAACGGGGGAACCACTTTTAAATGATCAAAAGGAGCCTCTTATTTGTGGTGGAGCAGATACATGCCCCTCAGGCTATTTCTGTCATATTGGTGGTGCTCCAGAAACTACAAACTGCTGTCCAGGAAGTAAGCATTACAAATTTCGAATTCCAAATACAGTATTCTATTCTAGCTCGTCGACCATGTGATCTTACCCTTGGACTTGGTGAAGGAAATGAAAAGCTTGAACGTTGGTATTATGATGGCTCAACTCAAATGTGCCAACAATTTATTTATAAAGGAATTAAAGGAAACTCAAATAATTTTTTGACAAGAGAAATGTGCCAAGAACAATGTCATGGTAGGGTTTAAATTTTTGCTAAAAATTTGCATAAATTGTTAAAATCTCAGAACTCAATCCATGTCTTCATGGTGAACCGCTGATTGATGCCGCAGGGGAAAGAATGCTCTGCACCGGGGGACAAAAACTTGATTCTTGTCCAAAATCTCATTATTGCCATGTTGGAAATACAGCTCTTACAACAATTTGTTGCCCTCGGGCAGATGGAGAAATTTGTGAACAGCCCATGAATGAAGGCGCCGGAGGGGAAGGCCTTCCAAGATGTAGGGTTTAACTTTTGCTAAAAATTTGCATAAATTAATAACATATTCTCAGGGTACTTTGATGCCGGTTCTAATAAATGCCAACAATTCATTTATGGTGGAACAAAAGGAAATGAAAATAATTTTATTTCAAAACAAACTTGCACCGAAATTTGTCCCGAACATCGAAATTATTGTCCTCATGGTCAACCCTTATTAGATAAAATGTTAAATAAACCAATTACATGTGGAATTAATCAAGAATGCCCTCAAGGCTTTATCTGTCATATGTCTGCAGAATATACAGTATCCATTTGCTGTGAAGATCCTTCAAATTTCTGTTTACAACCACGTGAAACTGGTCCTTGCAATAATTTTGAAACTCGATACGGCTATCACCCCCTTACGGATTCATGCGTTCCATATCAATATGGTGGATGTGATGGCACTCTTAACAATTTTAAAACCCTTGAACGATGTACTGAAATTTGTTGTCATGAATATAAAATGGATGATTACCGTATCCCAACAGCTCCATGAAAAAAATATGAATTAAAGCTATCATCGGCTTATTTTTGATCTCTTACCGAGTGTGTAAATTTTTAATTTATTAAACTTAAACATGATATTCAAAGTTGTTTTTGTTTAATTATTGGTAAAAAATGTTTTAAATAAAGTGAAAAACAACAAGAAAGAAGTACAAAATTGCATCCTTTTTGACTTTTTGGTGATTTTGTCAAATTTGCATCTTTTTTGAATTGTTCGCGAAATGAAAAAGTGATGCAAAACTACAGTAAAAACAGCAAATTAGTGCTACACTACTGTAATTTTTGCATTCGCTCACTCGTAAATTCAAATTTATCAATGCAAATTATGTTAATGCTTCAAAGTAGTTTAAAAGGCTGGTGGATGTCAATTATCGAGTTCTTTCGACATGTTTTTTCCTTCCTTGAACGGTGGTTTTTATTGCTGTGTTTCTTCAAAGTTTTTACTTTTTGTAAAAAACTTTGAAGAAAAACAACAAGGAAAATCATCGTTCAAGGAAGGAAGTTGCAAGGAGGTGCAAAACTGCAGAAGTACGTATATCATAGAAAAATTTGCACAATTAACTTTTTTGGTTTTAGTGGTGAAATTTCTAATCTTTCCGTCTTTCGAATTTGTACTTTAGTACTTCTTGCAAAAATTACTCGTTGGCCTTTTTATTAAAATACGTACATAATTTAATCAAGTTCTTTTTCAAGAGTTTTGACATTTATATTTTTTTAAATTGGTAGCCTTTAAGCTGTATTTTTCACTTTTAAGACGTTTTTTACTTTACAAGAATATAATTTGTCATTTTGAATTTCTATTCACTTGCACTTTTTAAAGAATAACTGAAAAAGATCACTGTAGATTTAATAATTACAGAACACCTTTTTTCGTATATATGTACTTCAAATATAACTAATTTGACAAATAAATTTTTGTTATCAAGAAGAGATAATATTGAAGAATACAAATTGAAACAATTAATTATAAAAGTTTGAAACTACTATAGTTTTTAAACTATTGTGGGATACATTTAAAATATATTCCAAAAATTACCATAATACCGTATTTGAGGACCATTTTAATTGTTTTTTTAGATATTCCAAATATCTTCTATGCATGTATTTAACGGGCTTAAAATTGCAAAATCTTTAGCAGAACATTACTACTGACCTAAATGAAGAGTTTAGGTCACTTTTTAACGAAATATAAAATTACGAAAATTTTTGTCCATTGGGGGGGGGGACCACGAGAAATACAGGGTGTTTATTTTATCTGTGGGGGGTTTTATTTGCCCAAAAAACATATTTAATTTAAGTTTTAGAAGCTCATATTTTCACAGAAGGTTTATATGGGCCTACAGTTTGTTTTCCAAAATTTTCAGCCAAATCGAAGACCTAAACTTTTTTTGAGGATCTAGATCCTAGGTCTTGACAAAAAATAAAAATTTGTAGCTTTTTGGATTCCTTACTTTATGGACTATCAATTTGCTTTAAAGTGTTTTTCCAGTGCTGTTGCGACTCCGACTCGCGAGTCAGAGTCGGAGTCCCCAAAAATAAAAAAGCACAGCACTGTGTTTTTCTTATTTTCTAAATTTTTAATTTAATAAATTTTTTTAAAAATTAAAATTTTAAAAAATTTTCTAAGTCCGCGAATGCATTACCAAAACCTCGGACTTAGAAAATTTTTCGATTTTCAATAAATTTAAAAAGGGAGAAAAAATTTAAAATTTAGAGAATAAAAAAAATCATTAAAGCAAATTGATAGTCCATAAAGTAAGGAATCCAAAAAGCTAAAAATTTTTATTTTTTGTCATGACCTAGGATCTAGATCCTCAAAAAAAGTTTAGGTCTTCGATTTGGCTGAAAATTTGGGAAAACAAACTGTAGGCCCATATAAACCTTCTGTGGAAATATGAGCTTCTGAAACTTAAATTTAATATGTTTTTTTGGCAAATAAAACCCCACAGAGATAAAATAAACACCCTGTACTATTCATAATTTTTAACACAAGCTTCACTTGTTTCTTTCTTTTTTTCTGCTGTTTTTCGAAAGTTTTTTATTTTTTTGAAAGTGCCTTTATTGACGTTTTTTTGTTTTCTTTTAGTTTTTTTGACATTGACAACCACAAAATTAAAAAAAACGTTGCTGTCGGAAAAAATGTCTCTGCTTTCATTTGATTCTTGGTTTAAAATTTTTTTCAACTAGAATGTTCCTCTTCTGCCCTCGTTTCACGTGAAGCATCACTGACTGCTGTCTTATGACATTTAAAACGCTTTCATTTTTTTGCTTTTGATTTTAGCCAGTTTTTCTCTTTTTAAAACTCTTTCTCGCTTTTTTAAAATATTTCTTCTAAACTCCTGCTTACCGTAAATTCTCTAATTGAAGCTGCGCGCTTCTGTTTTTCAAACCAACATGTTGTTCGGCTATTAATTTTTTGGTAAAAAAATTATTTTTTTAACTTTTTCTTTCAAATAGTACATCTAAATTTTATTTTGCAATGCCCTGAAAACAATATCTGACTAGGGTTGTTTAGCAAGCTCTGCAATAACAAATTTTTTATGCGCTCTAATTAGAGATACTCTATCGCTTTTTAAATAATACGAAGTTTAAAACTCAATTTTATACCTTTGGATAGAGAATTTTATTTTGCAATTTTAATTATCCCCAATAAATGCCAATACGCGTGATAACTTTTTTCAAGGGGTTGACTTTTTTCAGTCGATTTTGTCTGTTTTTAATACATGATTTTCTTCTTTTAGGTTCAATTTTTTAATGAATTCTTTTTAAACTGCGCACAGCTTTTGCCACTTGGCATAAGAAAGTTATTTGCTATTTGCTTGTACGTCTTTACTCGACCGTTCAGCTACAGTTTGTTGCAAATACATATTTCTCATTAACAAATTTGTTCGCAAAGCGTGTTTCCTCCAACATGACAAGCGCAATAGGCTCCTCAAATTTTCTTCTGTGAACTACTGTAACTTTTATGTATACATTTTTAGAGTTCGTTTGAATTTTTAATACGGGAAAGCATCACTACTTACATTGACCCCATAAAACAACAAACCACGCCTCTAGCAAGCACCTATTAAATTAGGCATAAACATGCAAATAGGAAGTTTTTTTCGGTTTTTTTAGATTATGAAAAAATTAGTTTTTCGCTTCCACTGTCGCGAAATATCACGATTTTCTCAATGTTTTGAAAATTGTTTGTTATCTTTAGATCAGAAACTTAATAGCTAAGAAAAAGTATTTTCTTGCTTTTACTTGCTGTATTATTTAAAATGGTTTTAATGCAGTCAGTCAGCCGACCCGCTTGTTTGATTCCTCCTTTAAAGATGTCACTACCTTAAATGTTACCCCAAATCTTGACCTCATTTTTGACATCAAGAATTCTGTTTTTGGTCCATCTTGACTGAAATTCACTGAAATCATTTGATATCATCAAAATTGCATTGAAATATTAAAAACATATTAAAAATAACAACGTTTGCTTTATTAGAATATCTCAATTGGTTGGTCTTTAATATTTTTGAAACTTGTCTAACCAGGGTTTTTTGAATATGTCCGACTCATAAACGCTCATCTGCTTTATTTTTTATTGCGAGAATTTCCAAAGTACCTGCCCATTTAAATAAATATGAAATTTTGAAATTACTTTTTTACCCATTTGTCTTAACTTTCTTAATTTAATTCTCACAAGGGAACCGTACCGACTATAACCCGCAATTCGAAATAAGATATATTTTATCGTGTTCCCCATGTGTTCAAATGTATTCATGCAAATTTCTAGCGGCCCCGATTATCAAGTGTCATTTTCACCTTATTTTAGTAATGTACTGTAATTTTGTATCTAGTTCAATCCTTATATCTTGAAAGTGTGTTTTTGGTTTTACAAGTTTCTAAAAGCTAGCAGGGTCATGTAAACGATGAATGACACATTTCTGACCATATCAAACTTTTATAAACAGAGGAAGATGATTTTAAGATATAAGGATTGAACTAGATACCAAATTACAGTACACTACTAAAATAAGATGAAAATGACACTTGATAATCGGGGCCGCTAGAAATTTGCATGAATACATTTGAACACATGGGGAACACGATAAAATATATCTTATCTCAAATTGCGGGTTATAGTCGGTACGGTTCCCTCGTCAGTGTTTTAGCCATCTTTTTAGGAGGTATTAAAACCATTTGCAAAAATGTTTTTTAATTGTTTTTTACTGATAATGATACCACCATTTGTTCATTCATGGAATTCTTGCTCAATAAAAGACTATAATGTTATGGCAGAAGATGTCAATTACTGTTCGCCCAATGAGCTTAAGAAGACTAAAATTGATAAAACTGATAACGTTATCAAAGTTTCAGGTAAGTTTCAACATTATTATAAAATACCAAATTTTTGGTCATTAAAAATGTATTGGGTTAAGCTGGGGAATATCCGTTTTTTGGCTACGTAGCCGTTTCTAAAAACCTTAATATTTCGCGTTTTATGTGAGTAAAATAGCTGATTTTTTTATATAAACTAAAAATGTGAACAAGAAAATGTATAAAAAATTTTATAACGTTAACATAATATAAACAAAGATATTAATTTTTTAAAAATGGCTACGGAACCGAAGAATGGCTAATGCCCAGCACTGTTTAGGCGTTAAATTTTGTATGCATATTTACTTTGATATTTTTATTAAAGCTTGAATGGCTATCTTAGCTAATTAGTTGGCAAAATAAAGCAAAAAGTAATAATAAATGTCAATATTCACCTTCTTGTTGATTCAATTGAGAGACTTGGTTTAATCGATAATAACATGATGTACCAAAAAGTTATATATGTGAGAGAGTGAGCTATGAAATTTTCAGGACTTGATAAGCATGGATTGGGCTATAAAATGGCATATACAACATCTTCTGAAATGTACTATATGCCGTTTTATCAGCACTGGAAAAATGCCAAAATACACTAAATACCGTAATTTCACTTTGATGGCAAATCCGTGCCATTGAATATTTTTTGTTGTTTTCTTCACTAATATCCTTAATTAAGCATTTTTAACAGCTTCCAATCACTGGTTTTAACAAAACATGTCATATGCAAATTTTTTCTGGGTGCGGCTATAATTTTGTGGAAGCGATTTTTGACATTTTTATGAAAATTTATCAAAGGAGCCGATATTCAGGGCTTATTTCCCGGATATATAGGCTTTCGAACACGCTGAATCCGAATATGAAAGTATTGAAATGTTTTAGCTTCTGCAAATTTCAGAATCAACGAATTTTAAGTGCGGCTATAATTTTGTGGAGCAGTGTAGTTGAAACATTGAAGTATATATACTTCAATGTTTCAAATCATCAAAAAAATTATTAATAATATTGATATTATCCAGAAGAAATCTTTAAAGGTCTTGATCTCTTTTTAAACGACTTAAGCCAGATTGCAGCAATATTCATTTTCAAAAAATAGATTATATGTATCTTAGATTCACACCATTTTTTTTGTTGCATTTATAAAATTATAACATATTTTGTTTGCATACTACAACTTGCAAGGAAAAATTTTCGGGGTGGGCATTTTCATTTCGGAGAGGGATGGACGCCTTTGATTTTTCGCCGATCTTCTCAGTTTGGAGGGGGAGGGCATTAAAAAAAAGCCCCCCCCCCCCCTCTACGGCCTTGACAGCTTATTATCAAAAAAATGATAGAAATTATATAAAAATAATTTATCTTATAAAATTAAAATCGCACTGAATATTATTCATTAAAAGGGGCTGTCCAGATATTACGTCATCAAAATTTAGATTATTTTGGACCCCTACCTCCCTATGCGTCATACAATCCCTTTGATGTTTGCCTCAACATCAAAGCGGCGTCATAATTCCCTGTCCCCCTACCTATCTCTTGTTGACGTAATATCTGGACAGCCCCAAACCAAGGCCGTAGAGAAGGGGGGGGGCATTTGGGGCACGCCCCCCCCCCCCCCCCCGAAACTGAGAAAATTCTTTGATTTTTTGCCGTCGCCGTGTTAAAGCGGCAAAAGATCAATGGCGTGCCCCCCCCCTGAAATGAAAATGCCACTTCGAAATTTTTTTCTGCCTACGGTCTTGATTAAAAGTGTACGGCAAAACGCTGGGAGGATTGTTACTTATTATTAGTTTTTAAATCTAAAAAAATATTAATTGAATCACAGCGCTTTTTTCAAGATTAAATAAATTAATTTCTTACTTTGTTTTTTAGCATTTGATGATTCAACAGTGGAAAAATTGTATGCAGAAATTTTTACGAAAACCGATCCAGTAATTGAATTGGTAGATTTTGGATTTCAAGTTTCAAATATTACAATTTCGAATATTATAAAACTAGTCAAAACCTATGAGAGGGATACAATTTTAGCTGCATTTTTGATCAAGCATGAAGACAAAGTACGTTTTTATTCTCAAATTTGCATCTTTTTAAACGAACCTAAGAGAAAGGTCAGATATATCATTTTCTTTATAAGCAGACTAATAGCAATGCTAATTAAAATCTTTTTTGCTCATAAGAGGCTTACCTTTCTCAAAAATATTCGCATCTTGGCACTTTTGGTATTTGATAATATGAAATGAATAGACTGGAAACGTTTTCTTTACTTTTTAGGCAACAATGATTGATGTATTGGTAAATGCGTCAATTCCATATTTTGCTGACATGAAAACAAAAGTCTTTAATCCACATTTATTAACAAATGAAGCTCAAATTTATGAATTGGTAAGGCTTTATTTTATTCTTCTGCAATGTAACTTTTTGAATTCACTCTCAATTGTCTGACGAATTCTTTGCTTTTTAGCATTCTTTGGGTTTTTTGATATTTAATATTGCTCTGACTCATAGTTTATTTTTATTACGCGGCCAAAGTACGGATGCTATGCATGACAACAGGTGTATGCGAAAATTTCGTTTCGCCGAAAGCAAAAAAAAATATGAAAATCTTTTAAAATCATAGGGTTTTTTGGCCGTTTCGCACAGCCCTGGTCGACAAATCCGGGGTTTAAAATGATATGCTGAAAACTAAAATACAAGTTGGATCAGAAAAAAATGTTTGTTAACGTTACAGTCAGTTTAGAATTAGCTATACTGTAGTTCGGCAATTTGCAGTTTCTCCGTTTAATTCCTTTTTGTTCATTTATATTTTAACATATTTTCGCATTACAGCATATTAGAAATCCATTGTTAAGTTTTTTTGGAAGCTATACAAAAGCTGAAACTGATAAAGCTGAATTATGCCTTAATTTTGATTTCCAAAAGATTATGGGAGTAAGTTGTTTATAATTACACTTTTAATTTATTACTATAGTAAATGTGTTTGAGGTTATTAAAGCATTTACATGTATTGAACAAAATATTGATTCAGAAGAAAGATTAACACGGGCTGAATTGTATTTTAATGCTTTTGAAAGCAGAATCACTGAAAGCAAACAATTCAATCTTGATTTTGAATTATACAAGGGATACAAAAATAGTAAGTTTTTTTAAAATTCATTTGAAAACGAATGTTCGCGATCCTTAATCTGATCGAAATTTAACGGTCATTAAAGACACTAATATTATTGGTTCTCAGTAATCAAAAGCAAATAAAACTTTCTGCATTTTTTTAATGTGGCATAACGATAAAATATTTTGCAAATATGGATTTTGGCATTAAAATACTTTTTTCGCAGTATATTCTCTTCATACGATTACTTTTAAGGGATAGTCCAGATTTTATATAAGCAAAATACCCAAATTTTTGAAACACACTGTCCCTTAACGTAAGATTTTGTCTTTTGATCTTTGCCGCATTTTTAGTGAACGGAGGATTTGGCTCGCCCTCACCTACTTATAAAAGCGTTTACCTATGATCTGAAGTTCAGATTCTGAACAACCCCTAAACAAGTTTTTAGCTTATTGAGTTTTGCTTAAAATTGAAAAATAATTGATGTATCCAACTTTAATTTGCCTGTGAGCGTTTTTAAATGTTTATTTCTTAACTACTGTTTTTGTCCAAATTTAATATTTAAATTTTACATTTTTTAGTTTTTATGTTCACATTAAAGATTTCAAATAATTTCAAAGCTGTAAATATGTTTTACCATCTTGAACGTAAGTTTTTTAAAATTAAATTTCCTGTTATGTATCCCTGTCAAGCGTTATACAAAAGTCGCCAACGAGCTGTCAATATGTATGCAGCGTTGTTGCACCTCCGCCTCCGGAGGCGAGTTTTGCAAAAGATCAAAGATGAGAATGCCGCTTTGTGCCTCCGGAGGCGGAGTCGGAGGCGACTAAAATAAAAAAGCACAACACTGTATGTATGTGATATTTACCACTATCACTTTTGCCTTGCCAAAATGCGATAACAATAGAAACAACTTTTTCGTGTAAAGAGAAATGTACCTCTGCTTCCATACATGGGCACCACGGATTTTTGAAATTTAGCTCACTCCAAAAAAATCCAATTAATTTTTTTCAAATTTTTTTCCTCTTCTTAAACTGAATATAATTTGACTTTGCTTTGGTGTAGAGAGAGAAACGATCTTGTCCGTATGTTTATTGAATATAAAAGCGTATAAAAATGAATAAAGAGAAAGAAAGGGGAGAGAAAGAAGAAGCAAAGGTAAATTTCTCGAAAAAGCAGTTTCTATTGATATCGCATTTTGGCAAGTTTTTTATGAAAAATAACGACAGTGTTACATGTTTATTTGTAGTCACATATATATTCAAAGATTTATTGAAATATAAAATAAGGTTTTAGTTTTTGAAAGTATTTTTAAAAAAAAATTAAAATTCTAATTAGATGCATATGATAACAAAAGTTAATTTTAGATATGTGCTGTAGATTGGCATATTGTCCAATTTTTATATCTTTAAATTAATTTTTTCTCTTAAATGAGTTTCTGAAAGCAATTAATTGTTAAAAAGGGTCATGTAAATGATAAATAACACATAATATAAAACATAAAAAGAAATATTTAAGATACAAGAATTGGACAATATGCCAATATATAACCCTAAAATACGGTGAAAATGGCACTTGTGGGAGAGGACAGCTAATAATTACGGCGAAAAAGTTTGAACCCATGGGGAACACGATACAATATATCACGTTTCAATCGGCGTGATACAGTTGGATCGGTTTTCTTGTTAGTCATTTTACAGGGTGTTAAAAAAAATTGTAGAATTCTTTTTTTAAACAAGGAAGAGGGGCTGCCAATATCTATGGTTGGTGCCAACAGGGACTTGGTGGGAAGAGGTACTTGACCCTACAGTATCATGGTTACGGTACTTTCGCTTGGAGAGTTGCAGAAGTTCAAAATTAAAAAAACACCCATTTTTGGGGTGTTTTTCAAATCCCTTCTCCTCCAGTCCTGGGGCAGCTGAAGACTTGTGGTAGAGGGGTTTGGTAGACCTTGGCCCACTTTCGTCGGTCCCACTTAGTATGACTTTGGGGGACTTGCCCTTCAAGAAATCCAGCGCGGTGAAAAAATTTTTGCAGATTTTTATACGTTTTTGACTAACTTTGACGTATTGGTGTAGTTCAGAGAGGTGGAGTTGGGGGCTAATATTTGTTGCCAACAAACTTCAGACCATTTGTGGTCGATCCCATATCACAATATTGAAATCTGAGAAAACAGTTTTATTTCGATACCCAAAAATGTTCAAAAATGCTGGTTTGTAGTTGCATATTAATAAATACACAGTAACAATGTATACACAAAAATTTTTAAATGTTGTTTTTCGCTATAAATCAATAGAAATAATCCAGAAATATACTGTGAAACACTTTTGTAGCTTTTATGAATAATTTGGGTAGTTTAACATTGAATTGAATTTCATCATATATAATTTTTGTATGTTAGTAAGTATACGGTATATATATATACCGTATACTTACTAACATACAAAAATTATGGCTGCTTAAAAACCGATTTTAAAACGTGTGTGAAACATGGGTTTTTAAAAAATCGTCAATTCCATAAATTAAATAAAAGGAAATATTTTGGGGGTATGCATAATTGTCCTAGGGCCATCTGAAAGGAAAAAAATATGTTTTAAAATCAAAAAAGCGGCGGCCAGGTTGATGCCTTCCCTTGTTAATATTATTTTTACATAATAATTTTCAGATATTAAGAATTTGGATTCATATGGTGATGCAAAACTTCTGATCGAAAAGGCGGTAATACATATTCCTAGGTTAGTATAAAAATGAACATATGTTTAAAAAAAATAAAAACACAATTAAATTTTCAACTTAGATTAACTTCTTTAGATGCCTATTTCAACATTTTTCTATACTGTTTGATCCATCACCTTTAATGAAATATTCAAAAATAATTTTAACTGATCTTCATTTAACTGTATGTTTTTCCATTGTATTCTTTCGTACTATTGGACAATGTTCGATGATCGTCATATTAAAAAATGACGCTTATAATAAGATTTTCTAAATTAACTTTTAGGAACTTACTTTTGAAATATGTGCTCAACACAGCAATAAAAATACAAATCTTAAAATTGACACAACTTTAAGTTTAACAAATGAAGCAATAACAGAAAAAATTGACAGTGCAATGAAAGGGGTAGGTATTTTCCCCCAGTTTGTGCCTACTTGAATTCAGGAGAATATTACTCAAACCAAGGCCGTAGAGAAGGGGGGGGCATCACGCCCTCCCCGGTACTGAGAAAATCCTTTGATCTTTTGCCGCCGCTGTGTTAAAGCGGCAAAAGATCAATGGCGTGCCCCCCCTGAAATGAAAATGCCCACCCCGAAATTTTTTTCTCCCTACGGCCTTGACCCAAACGCAATACCTTGATTCAATTAAGTAAAAGTTGTGTAAAACAAACGTTGTTTAACTAGTAAAATTTACAGTTTGATTATGAACGATGGAAGATGTGGTTTAAAATTGTTTCTCATGAAGTTTTTAATTTATATAATGCAGATCATATTGACGGAGTAAAAGAAATCTCCTACAAAACAACTTTTTCTTCAACAAAAGGGTACGTTCGTTTGTTTGGCATCTCAAATCATTCTAAATTTTTCGACATCTCACACTGTCGTGGTTTTTTTATTTTATAAAAATCTCGATTCTTTTATTTCTTGTAAAAGAATCGTGACAATTCGGAAATTATTTTTCCCAGACAGTTCGGCTAAAAATAACTCCTGGCGTTTCGATTGCGTTTAAAGCTTATTGAACAAGTAGATTCTATTATTCTTATCAAATTCGGACCTTCAGACTCAAAATTTGAGTCTAGATATCATATGATCTTACCGAAGCTCTAAGAAAACTTTTTGGCGAAACATTTTTTTCCGAACTCTCCGGGAGATTTTCTGTTTCCAATACTCTTAACTTGTGATTTTTATTTTTCAATTTCATTTTATTACTAGTTGGAAAATAAATGTTTTTAGTGAAAAACAAATAGTTATCGCTGGAAAAAATGCTATTGCATTTAAACATTTTTGTAATTACAAATATGCCAGGTGTGCACAAATGGATACCATTAATGCTAATACAAGTGCAATCTATCACATTGCTGAAACAAATTTTATTGGACACAAAGATGCCAAAAAATTTTATTTTGAGCATCACCATAATATTGCAAATATTATAAAGTAAGTTTACAAAATTGGGTTTAACTTATGTTTTTTTAAAAGAGATTTTAGTTGAAACAAAGCTCTGCTTTAATTGTTCCCCCATAAAAGTTTTTGTCTTATCTTTTTCATGACTGAAAAAGCAATTTGCAAATCATTTGCTTGTTTTTACTCGTTTTGAGAGTTTTATAACCTGGGATCAAAACGAAAAAGTACTCAAATTTTTGGACAAGCTTTATGTTTAAGAACAAAACCAAAGTTTAAGCTTTTATGAGACACTATTTGAGAGGATTCAATAACTGTCATTTTCTTTATCAACAAGACATACTGATTTATTAAGTTGGCTTACAAGGTCAAAATAACCCGAGGAGAAATAAAAAAATACTTGCCCCAGACACTTCGTACTTCTAATAAAAATCTTCTTTAAGCTGAATTACCTCCAAAATTCTGAAAACATGCGTAACTTTAATTTATTTTCTTTATCAACACGACACACTGATTTTTTTTTTAAAAAATGATGAGATCTGCATGATAGAATGATTTTCATAATAACTTTTTCATTCGCTATCGTACATTAAAAATTCAAATGCCGTTTTAATTCCAACTTTTTAATAGTATATTGTAATCAAGACCGTAGGCAAAAAAAATTTTGGGGGTGGGAGGGGGGGGGGGGGGTATTTTCATTTTGGAGGGGCTAGTTTTTGCTTTAACAAGCCGGAGGATAAAGATTTTAATTTAAAAATCATGGTCGTTCATTTCCATTTCCCGGTGATTTCCCTCAAATTCTTATGGGATACTATGGAAAAAGGATCAAAATTGCTTTTAAAACACTTCAATAGAAGTTCTTTGTTTTTTGAGGTTGTACCGACATTTAAGGTATCTCTAAACCAAAACCTCGAAAAATGGCTTTCCGGGAAATGGAGTGAATTTTTCCAGTATTTTACGACTTCCAGGGGAATCAACAACCCTAATTGTAATGAATAATGTTGAAAAAAGCGCAATTAGTTGCTCAGTTGTGATTAAATAAATGTTTCAGATCATTTTGCCATCTCGATTTACAAGTAATTATCAATAGCTTGCCGATAAAATTTAAACTAAAGCTCGTTTTTACAATTCTTTACAAAAGCCATAAAGAAGTACCTGTGGCCTCCGTAGTTAAAGATGGCAGTCTTTTTATATTTGAAGATACGTTTTTTGGTCCTTGTTTTTATGATCAAACAAATTATTTCTTTAAAATTGTTTTCGCTTTTGCATAAAATTCTTTTTATTGTTTTTACCAATTTGAAATTTTATAGCTTCTTTTATTTTTGTGTTTTATTATTTAAGCAAAGTTAGAAATGTAAATATTGTCGTTTTATTTATATATTTTTATGCAGTTTTTAAATAAAAATAAATAGTAAATAAAAATAGTTACAAAACATGTATCATGTGTTATCATATTCAGTCATTTTAATAATAATACGCACGTATTTTTTATGCACTTACACTTAATAGAATAGAGACATTGACAGCATTTTGAAGATGAAAATGACGACAAATGGGAAAAATGGAAAATAATTCCTTAAAATTTTTTGGATTGATATTTTGCAAGCGGTTTTCTAACACTATACAGAATGTGTTAAAATTTTTTGTGAATTTGGTTACAGAAATAAATTTTATTCAAGGGATTGTCCAGATCTGACGTCGGGTGTTTGAAAGGGGGTAGGGGGTTAGCCAAAATCTGAAGCTCACATTACAAGCGGCAAACATCAAAGCAAAAAATCTGACGGAGGGGGAGGGGGGGGGTTTGAAAATTTCGATAAAAAACCCGACGTCAGATCTGGACAATCCCTTATATTGATATATTTAATTCACGCAGTAGCACATGATGAAAAAGCATACATATATAAAATAAAAAAACGATACTCAATTAATAAAAGTATAAAAAAAAATGTTTAAGCACAAACACCTCCTCCCTTGGTTTTTTGGAATATATTATATATATGATATGCCAGCTTGAACAACAATAAAACTAGAGTGGCCCAAAAAGAATAGAGTTATTATTAAAATGATTTTTTTAGAATTGTGTTTGGGTAATTTTTCAGAGTAGAAATTAAAAAGGTTCCCCCTTTTTTAAGGTTTCTGGCATTAAAAAGTTAGAAATTTGAAATAAATGGCAAAATACAAAATTTCAAGGTGACACTCTTTTGAGCGATTGTAATCAAAAAGAGATCAACGTGATGCCACCACATGCCCCTCACAATCATCGAATAAATCTCCTGAACGTCTTTTGTGTTGCATTAACAGACATATTTGTTTGATTTGAAAGTTGATTTTTTTTGCATTTCTTATTTTTTAACCTTGAAAGAATGAAGATAAAAGATTATTCATTTGCCTTTTCAATAATTTTTTTCGTACATATTTTCGTAAAATGATTTTAATAATAATCTCCCTTAAGATATGTTTAATTGAAATTTGTTTTGGTACAAATATTCAAAGGTTTAGTATTTATGAAAATAATGTTGCAGATATCCATAATTTGCCAAAAATTGCCTACAAAAACTTAGTTGGGATAAATAAAAATGGGAAATATGAATCATATTTGATCCCATCTTCAAAGAAAATTGAAATTGTGAGTTAATTTTTTGAGCATAAAGTAATTTTGATAGTAATATACTAACAGTACGACGACAACGGGGGTTGTGTCATATAGGTCAAAGGCAGCGCTGGGGATAAGCAAAGGTTTTCTTTATTTCATCACTGCTGTTTTCCCATACTAATAATTTGTGTGAGACTAACAGAGGGTTAAAAAAACCAAATTATAAAATAAACTGTTGAATTCCATAATTTTTTGTTTTAATAATGAGCAAAAAGAAAAATGATAAAGTAATATGTTAGAAAGTTAAATAAAAGATAACCTTTTGTAAATCAGAGTTAATTGAACTTAAAAAAAAGAGACCCTTTGTAATTCTAAAAAGGTGAAATGAAAAAAATATTGGTGAAAAGGCACTTTGGAAATCCGCCTCCGTAGGCGGAGGCGAAAAATCGACTCCGGAGGCGCAAAGCGGCATTCTCATCTTTGATCTTTTGCAAAACTCGCCTCCGGAGGCGCAGGCGCAACAACACTGTTTGCATGTTGGAACAGAGGAGGCAGTAGACAGAGAGAACATTTGTAAGACTGGGGGGAAGATTATTTATTTTATTTATTTTTTATTTATTTAAAACCTTTTATCTGTCGCGCAGGACGAAAGGGGACACATTTAGACACCAATAATTAGTTAAACAAAGTGATAACAATTCAACAGGTTTTTTATTCGTGAATTTCTTTAAGTCATCCATCCATCTTGTAGGTGGTCTTCCAATGGGACGTTTTGTATTTGGAGTCCATTCAGTTAGTTTTCTATTCCAGCGATCTTCAGGAAGTGTCATCAGCTTTTTGAGATAATTCCATTTTCGTTCACGAGAAGCATGGATAATGTCTTTTAGTTGAGTTCTTTCACGGAGCCAATCACGGGAATGATGATCTATCAGTCTTACATTGAGCATCCTTCTTTCCATTCGTCGTTGAGCTACAGCTAATCTTGTTTCTTCGGTCTTGGTCAAGCACCATGTTTCACATCCATAAAGCATAGCAGGGAATATACATTGATTGAAATATTTTCTTTTCAGGTTGGTAGGGATTCTTCTTGAGATGAGGAGTTTCTTTGCTTTGTTGAAAGCATTCCATCCAGCGCTAATTCTTCTCGATATTTCTTTGTTGAATCTTCCGGATTGAGGAGGCCATTTAACGAGCTGTCCCAAATATATGAATTCAGCGACCTTTTCGACTTCTTCATTGTTTAGCAAAATATTTTCATCAGGATCAGGGACATTTGACATCCACTTGGTCTTCTCAATATTAATTTGTAATCCAACACGGCGACATTTTTCGGCAACTTGATCTAGCAATGACTGCACACCTTCGAGAGTTTGAGATAGCAGGACAATATCATCAGCAAAATCAAGATGACCCAGTATACTTCGATTTATATTTATGCCAGAGCTCCAGTTTACTTGATTCAGCGCATATTGTAGGACAAGAATAAAGAGCAGAGGTGACAAAGTATCGCCTTGTCTTACTCCCTTTTGGACATTAATAGGAATAGAAGAAGAACCTACGTTTACACTTGATGAACCATTGGCATAGATAAGTTTTATAAGTTCAATATCACCAGGATCAACACCAAATTCTTCCAGCGCATTCCAAATAGATTGAAGTTCAACAGAATCAAACGCTTTCTTAAAATCGATAAATACGGCATACACAGGCATATTGTATTCACGACCTTTCTCGAATAGTTGATTGAGAGAGTGTATATGATCCACAGTTGAAAAGCATCTTCGGAATCCAGCTTGTTCAGGAGGCAAGGCATGAGCAGTTTCCACAGCAGCAGTAACACGATTGGTAATTACACGAGTGAGTAGTTTGTAAAGAACTGGAAGCAATGAGATAGGACGGTAATTCCCAATATCAAGTCGATTTCCTTTCTTGTACAATAGTATGGTCTTCGAAAAGAAAAGTTCAGTTGGCAAATTTTCTTCCTCGAATAATCCATGTAAAGCAGTAGCAAATCTATCAGCAAAAGTCGGTATTGTTGATTTGACTACTTTAGACGGAATATTGTCAGCGCCAGGAGCAGTATTTGCTTTCATTCGTCGTGAAGCACCAATGAGTTCTTCAGCAGTTATTCTTTCCAGAGCAACTTCAGGATTTCGGTTATGTACAGGATTTCCAGCTTCAGAAGAATATAGATCATTGTAAAAACGGGCGATTTCTTCCATAAGTTCAGCCGCAGTTTCAGTGATAGCACCATCGGTACGTTGAAGATGTATCATCTGATTCTGTTTTTGGACCATTTCAGATCTACCACGTTTTATACGATTTTCCTCTATTGCTCTCCCCATCACTTTCTCATAATGTTTATCAAGGTCAGCTTTAAAACACTTACGTATCAACTTTGAAAGTTCAGCATATTCAATACGAGCAAGAGCATCACCATGGACGGCATGTTTCATTTGACATCGACGTTCCATCAGTTGAAGTGTTTCAGGAGATAGTCGAGAATGAATCGTTGGTCGGCGAGCACATTCTTTTGCTGTTGATAGAAGAGCTTGCTTGATAAAATTCAGTTCACCTTCGGGGTTTTCAGCAATTGGCTGATATTGAAGTTTCATGATCATAGACATTAGGCATTGAATCTTTTCATATTCAGGCTTCACAAACGTAAATGGACGGGACCGACCAGCTCTAATGGGAAGACTTACGGTGGCTCGAACCATACGATGATCACTTCCTGATAATCTTGATAATACACTAACATCTTCGATGATCTTTTTCTTCTTCGAAAGCACATGATCAATTTCTTTGGTTACGCTACGATCAGGTGAGTGCCAGGTCCAACGGCGATTTCTTCCTTTCTTGAAAAACCCGTTCATGAGGTACAACTGATGTGACACACAGAAATGACACAAAAGTTCGCCCCTTTCACTACGAGTATCCAAAGAATACTTACCAATGAACCGCTCACCATTTTCCCGAGGTCCAGTTGATGCGTTGAAGTCACCAAGTACAATATCATAAGTAGATGGCCGAGCGAGAGACGAACTGAGTTGATCCAAGAACATATCATATTCATCTTCACCGCGACCACTTTGAGGTGCATAGACTTGGGTAATCCGCAGAGTCTTGCCAGCATGTAATTTCAAGAGTACTTGGATGATTCTGTCCGAAACATACTTCACACCAATAATTTTGCGATGTAGTTCGGCAGAGATCAGAAGACCAGTACCAGAGAAACGAGCATCCCCAGCTTTCCCACTATTATACAAGAACTCACCGGAAGAAAGCCTTGAACAAGTTTGACCAGGTAGCCACGTTTCTGCCAGTCCAAGCACATCAAATTTCTTCAGCTTTGCCAATTCCGTTTGGAGCGCCAGAAGTCGATCAGTAGATTGAATGGATTTGCAGTTGAAAGTCATCACATTCATTTTCTTTATCAGTGGTGCCATAATTAGTCGATTTAAAGCTACTTCCCAAAGTTTTACCTTTGTTGTACCCGCTACGGTACGGTGGAAGGTGCCCCCAATTCGTCACTATCAACGCAAACTTGCTATGCAAATTTACGAAGAATTATGTTTAGAGAGCGGCAGTCGAGAGACGACCGTCCCAAACACGCGTGCGAATGAAGACTGGGAAGATTATTATTATATAAAAATGTTGCATTTGCGAAGCAAATTCAGCAAAAATAAATCTCTAAATGTTGTGTAATCACAAAATGCGATCTGCTGCGACCGAGGCCTAAATTCTCAGATATTTCTTTTGTAGAAAAAAACCCATTCTTGTGGAGATGAATTCTTTCCACATGGAATTTACGTAGATCCTACGACCAAATCACCATCAATGTATTGTGAACCACATCGGTGTTTTAAAGCAAAGTATATTGAATGTTATAAAAATTTTGACACTGATGAATGTGTTTTTGATAATGAATGGATTTCTGGTTTTTTCCGTCGAAAAAATAATACCAATCAATGGATTGAAGTGGAATGCTGTAGATATAAATTAGAGAATGAAGGAAAATTTATTAAACGTGTAAATATTACGGTTACCGAAGAATATGTTCACGATGTTATTGTCAAAAATGGAAAATTGGATAAATTTGAATTTGCAAATAATATTCAGAAACAAACATTGGACAATGGCGAGTGAGTTACAAACATAATTCTTGTGATTTTTAAAAGATTTCGAATTTGAATGAAAAAGTTTTTGATGTTTTTGTCATTATAACGGAAAAGTCTTATGTTTGTAACAAATTTATGAACAAACTTAACCCGGAGGCTTTAAAGAGAGCGTTTGCCGTTCTCAACTTAACGCGAGCATGACTTTTTTAGAATTATTTATTCTATCGATATTTATCGTATGCAATGTCCTCCAAATGATGACTTCAAAACTATCGACAGGCACTATAATGCACATGGCCCGAGGCAACTGTTTAGTGGTGCTATGTGGACTGGAAGTGATGAATTATCGGGTATATGTTTTCTTTAACAAAAGTTTTCTTTGTGAGCTAAATACAGGGTGTTTATTTTATCTCTGTGAGGTTTCATTTGCCCAAAAAACATATTAAATTTAAGTTTCAGAAGCTCACATTTTCACAGAAGGTTAACAGGGGTCTAAAGTTTATTTTCGCCAATTTTCAGCCAAATCGAAGACCTAAACTTTTTTCGTTTAAAGTTTTTTCTTATTTTCTAAATTTTAAATTTTATAATTTTTTTTAAGAAATTAAAATTTTAAAAAATTTTCTAAGTCCGTGAATGCATTGACAAAACCTCGGCCTTAGAAAATTTTTTCGGTTTTCAATAGATGAAAAAATTTTAAATTTAGAGGATAAGAAAAAGATCTTTAGAGCAAATTGATAGTCCATAAAACAAGGAATCCAAAAAGCTAAAAATTTTTATTTTTTGTCAAGACCTAGGACCTAGATCCTCGGAAAAAGTTTAGGTCTTCGATTTGGCTGAAAATTGGCGAAAATAAACTTTAGACCCATGTTTACCTTCTGTGAAAATATGAGCTTCTGAAACTTAAATTTAATATGTTTTTTTGGCAAATAAAACCCCACAGAGATAAAATAAACACCCTGTATAATTCCTAGAAAGGAAAAAAGAATCGCATCAAAATGAAATTCTATTATAATAATTTATTACTTGTAATTTACATTTCGTTTTGCAGTTTTTGAAAAAAATATAAATGGTAACGACAACGATTATTCAATTGGAATCGCCAATGATGGATCATTTGTGGATACTTATTTCGCTAGTTGGCTTCTGCCAAAGTCAATTACTTACATAAAAGCAATTAAAACTGTAAGTCATTATTGGTGGATTCTTTGATATATTTTTTGGCAAAAAGAGAATGCGCAACCCTTGGTGGGCCGGCAAACCTAATATTGCCTCATTTTATCACAAAAATGCTCTTTTTTTAATTCCATAAGGCATTTTCGGCTCTATGTAAGTCCGGAAGCAAGCAAAAATTTGATCAAGTAGGATCCCCTCTTGACTTGTAAATCTTAATTTAGTCAAATGAACTCGTATCTATCAAATACGTAAATTTGCGTCCCATAGCATAATGCTTTATACTAAAAAAATTATTACAATCTTTGTAGAATGTAATGAAAAACTGTGGCAAAAATTTCTTTCCACATGGCTTCTTTCTTGATTGGATGTATTTGTTTCCAAAGCTTTATTGTGAACCACATTTATGCTTAAATCCAGAAAAAGTAATTTGTGTCAAAAAATCTCGAATTTCATCTTGCTGTAATGACAATGAATGGGTTGCCGGTTTTGAAACTATTAACAAAACTGTCAAAGTTGAATGTTGTCATTATCAAGAAAATGTTATTTCGACATTTATTAAAAAAATTAATATTACAAACCTTTACTCTTTTATCCATGATATTGCAGTTCAAAATCGAAAACTGATGGAAATTAGCTTTTTAAATAACATTAAAAGAGTTCGATATCCGACTGAAGGGTAAGTAAAATTTTAAAGTTACAATTTTTTACTAACATCGTTTCCCCGGTTTTATCTTTATGAACACTTATAGTTGCATAGGCACATTAGATAACAAATAAAACAATTTTTCAGGACAATTTTTGAAGCATCTGTTTTTCGAATGAAGTGCCCAAAAAACATCAGTGATGCTGCTGTTTTATAACATTCCGACCATCACTGAAAATTTTAAGAAGCATAGATTCCATTTTACAAGTAACCCAATTTTTTAAAATTACTCTGATTGTTTTACACTCTTTGTTGTTACTCATACTTAATTTATCATAATAAAAAGTGAATTTTGATTGTGAAATACAATTGATCAAAATTAATTCTTAAAGCAAAAATCTCACATTTTAAACATGTTATACACGGCGTGGTAATAAGCAAATTTGTAAAACTTTGATGCCTAACTCCTCCATGGAAAAATAATTTTTTTCAGAAAAACTCTGAGCCAAAAAATTAACTACAAAGTTTTGCAAATTTGCATATTACCACGACTGGGGCATATAATAGGAATGAGCTAATTTTTGTTTTTGTCAATTTTATAAAATCAATTTTTGTTAAAGTAAAATTAGGTAAATTTAAAATTAGCCAAATGAAGGTTTAACATCGAAATTGCGCTGAATCAAAATCAGGAAGGTACTTTTTACGATTGTACCTCACTGCTGGATGTTCCAAATACACCGTTGCATTCAAAGTCTTGCTGGGATCTAATCTTGGAAAATTAAAAGTTCGACGAAACATTCGTTCCCTCCAACAAATATATGCCCCAAAATCCACGCTTTGCATCATTTTATTTGCAAATAAATGTGGAAAATCGTCAAGCACTATTAAATCTTCTAATCCATAAACGCACATTCCGTGCCGAAAAAGTTTACTTTGACACATTGCACCATTCCAACTACTTTTTCTATAATTAAATATTGTGCCACATATAATAAATACAGTAATATTCAAACCTGGAAAAATGCATATTTCCACCAGCTTTGCCAATGCAACGATGAAAAAATCCCCCTGGGGCATTTAGGGCTTCCGTTGCTTGTAAAGTTGGAATCAAAATTTCATCAACTCCAAACCCACGTTTATTTAGTCGGATAAAAAGCTCTGTTAAATCCAGCTCATTGATCATGAAAGCTACCATTGCTTTTGTGAGTGAAACCTCAACATAACCTTTTGCAAATGTCAATTCTGGAGAAAAACCATTGAAAGAAAGGGTGTTTCGAGTTTCTGAAAAAAGTAAAATTTTGTTAAAAAAATATGCAAATTTAGAAATTTTGGTCAAAAATTGACTAATGAAATTTGTATATGTTTTTGCGTTATTTTTGAACCTTCAAAGAGATTTATTAATTTGATAGTCCTACTAATTTGCATAAAATTTTAGGTGAGGGTAGGCCAAAATCTGATACTTACTTTTAAAGCGGCAAAGATCAAAGAAAAAAATCTAATGGAAGGGGAGATGGGTTTTGAAAATTTGGATTTTTAGCTTTAGCTGACTTCAGATTTGGATAACCCCTAAATTACTATTTTTAATTCTTACCATTTTTGAACAACTTCAAATCCTTAAAAGTATAATTATAAGATTTATCAACTCTACGTTCTGGCAACCTTCTCAATTCAACATCATTTGTTCCATTCAACCATTGAAAAATTTGTATCATTTCAGCATTTGTTTTTAATCCAAAATCATGATTCTAAAAATCCAAAATTTATTACTGTAATATTTACAATGAAATAAATACTTGTAAAAGTACAACATATTTCCAATTAAATTCATTCAACAATTTTAAGCATTCAAAATGTGCTTCATTCATGTGCCTGCCTCCGGCGCTTACAGAATATTCTTGTTTTGTATAAAAAACATTTGAGAAACATTTTGAAAGATTATGAATTTGGTCATGAAAATTTTTTGATGATTTTTTATCAATTGAAAAACAATAAAAATTTTGTGGCTGATACGTGCCTGCCAATTCCATTTCAAGGAAGTAATAATCCTGTAAAACTTTGTTAATTTTTTGTGCATTATCAGCGCAGATAATTAATAAAATTAAGCAAATTTTGTTGCAACGACAAATTTGATATTTGAACTTATTAATGATTTTTTCGGCGAAACATGTGAAATTTACATAAATTAAAAAAAAAAAAAAAAAAAATTTACATAAATGTTATTTTTAAATCCAACAACGAAAGAAGCACTTTTCAGTTATTTAATTGTTTAGCACAAAATCTATGAAATATTCAAACAAGTATTTTTTCTATTCCTATAAAAATTAATGATTTACTGTTTGTGATTATTTTTTTGCAATGCAAAAACACTACGTTTTTTTTAACAATTTTAAAACAGTCAAAAAGCAGAAAAATATTGTTTTTCTCTTTACAAAAATCTGATTCATTTTTTTCTGTTTTCTTACTTTTTTTTAATTTGATTCACATTCTTTTTTTTTTATATAATATTTTAAAATTTTAATACTAAAAATTGTTTTTTCCTTTGAGGAATCTTTGTCGTTGCATAAGCATAAAAATGGATTTCCAACAACTGTGCAAACAAGATTTTTAAACATCTGCTTTTGTCTAAAATTTATTTAATAAAAATTAGATCTAAACTAAAAAGTGCAAATTTTAACCTAAACTATGCTAATCAAAAAATTTGAATATTATACAAATAAAAATTATATGCAAAAAGATAATACCAAAAAACTTACAGTATAAACAATTCTTGCAAAAGCAATTGGAAAATCTTTTTCAGCATCCGACAATGGTTTGGACGGAAAATAATGCCTTGAAAAAATATCTTTACATGCCATTGACAGATTATCTGGAGTTTTGAATTTTATCCTTTCAAGTTCATAAACTCCCCATTTCATATTTATTTTTGAAAACGAAATATTTCGAGGTTCAAAAAATCCGGCACAATCCAAATCCTTTGCAATTTCAGGTCGAATAAAAAATGCATCAATTGGGAATAGTTTTGAGGTATTCAAAATTTCATTATTGTCGAAAAAATATTTCATTATGCAAATTATGAAACAAATAATCATGGCATATTTAAACCAAAAATATTTTGTTTGAGGTATTTGATAAAATGGGTGAAAGCTGTTCCATTTCTTTGATGACCTCCAGCAAAATTTTGATGAAATAAAATCAAGAAATAATTTGAATAATTGAGGATTATTTTTATCAGCGAATAATTGTCTTATCTTTTTCTTCTTTTTTTTACTCAAAAAAGGCTTGTAAAACTTCATTTTTAAATTTTTAATAAAATTTTAAAAACAATTTTTACATGAAAAATTTGTAAAAACCAAATCAATTGATTAACTCATTTTTTTTCGTTAAATATTACAAAAAATATTTAACAAAGCAAAAAATTAAAGCAAACATGAACTGGCAACTGTGATCAAATAGTTGGAAACGTAAAGCAAATATCTAAATTGTGTCTCCAAATTAAAAAAATGCATTTTTTCTTTTGTGAGATTTATGGTATTTCTCGAACCTGTTAAATATATGTTTATTTCCTTACGCTTTTTAAAATACAACAACATAACATAATCTAAAATTTCACTATCTAAGAAAACAGATGTTGAGGATAGTTTATAAATTTCTAATTTATTACTGCCATAAGCTAATTTTTACTGTTGTACCATAAAGTTGAGCTTGTGTACTGAAACTATTGTTATGCAAATTAATAGTTATTAAATGAAATTAGCCCTCCACCTCAGTATTACAAGTTATCTGTTATGATGAATCCATTCTATGTAAGTTATTAATGTACACAATGTCGTTACCAAATTTTGTTTTAGCGAAGTCTGCATATAATATGGTGTAAAAACAAGAAAATCTGAGCTAAGAAACAAATCACCGACAAGTGCAGTATAAAACTGAATATCACCCAATTTAAGGTGATATTAAGTTAGTGTTGTTGAAAACATATATAAAATATTAAAAAATCCAAGAGTGCAAGAAGAAACACACATCACAGAAAAAGTGAGTTATGAAAAGTAGGAACAATTTAAGAGATCTTTTTTTTCCCTTCTGTTGCTAAAAAACACACATACAATGAGATCTTGATGACCTTGAATGTTTATGCAAATGTTTGGTTCTGGCATTTGTACGCATCCCTAGTTGGTTTGTGACCTTTGTGTTTGACATTGGCGATATTTTCAGCACACAAAAACAAAAAAAATTATAAACTTTAGTGACTTTTTTGTTTAATTAAGTATTTCTTTCAGTTTTTCAATGTAATTTAGCTGTAACTCTTCTAACATAAAGAAGAATAATAGTTGTTTAATGAAATTTAAATAATGTGACAAATGATCGAAAAACAGTTACAGCAAAAATTTGATAATAATTAAAACAAGATTATTAAGATTAAAAATGATGATCAATCCCAATCATCCATGTCGAAATTTTTATCCAAAAAGTGTTTGACGGGCATATGATTTTATTAATTTATATATATCATTTGTTATTTTTTAAAAAGCATCAAATATTCAAAAAATCATGCTAAACATAAAACATCATTTCTTTGAAAAAAAGTGAATTGACGACTTTTTCAAAGCAAACAAAACAATCAACGATCGCGATTGTGATTGAACGTATATGTTTTAGCGTTCCTTTTCTAAAATGAGAAAAAAGGAGCATGATTATTCTCAAGCAAACATGGAAAAAAATATATTTAGGTGTGTAAGACCTACAAGGGGAAACAAATACACCAATTTGATCATTTGGGGTGTTTTTAAAGCAATTGTAAAACCCAATAAAAACTGCTTACGTGCTAATTTGCGTTGGAATATTTTGATTATTAACTTTTACAGTAATTCTATAGCAATTTGAATGCTTTTTTTAAAATTTCCTTCAATATTTTTCCAATAAAATATTCAAATCAACACCAAAAAACATGTTTAAAAAGGACACTGTATTTGTTGTTTCCTTTTTTTAATTTTGGCCCAACCTGCTACCACGACAAACAAATGTAGCTTTATTTAAAAAATTTCAAACAAAAGCATGTAATAAACATCAAATCAAAAAATTACAAGCTACGGAGAGCAGTTTTGGGCATTTCTAGAGTTTGGAGGGTACAGAAAAAAAGTTTTATGACACAGTTGCAATTTTATTCATTTGAGTTCCTCTTTGAATTGATGATGCAATAATATTTATACTCGATGATTTTATGCAAAAATAAAACGAAAGATATTCTTTTCGCGTTGTTTGACTAAAATTATTGGAAGAAATTAGTATTGAAAAGCTCAAATTTTATGCAAACCTTAAAACCAACAAAGAGATACTTCCTGACCAAGCAAATAAAGCATTTTGCAATGGTACAATTGCATTCATGAATAAAATAATGTCTTGATTATCAATGTAAAATAATTTTAAAATATTATTTGAAATTCGTAAAATTTGTGCCAAAAATATTATGAACGAAACAACTAAAAATTAATTTATTTTTTATTGAGGGTTTTTGGGGATTTAGAATTGGGGCTTAAGCAACTTTTAATTTCATAAATGTCATTTCAAGGCGGCAAGCCTTTGATCTTGTGCCAAGTGTCGGAAAAGATCAAAGGGTTTTTATAATATGAGATATCCCCACAAAAACTAACACAACAATTTCTTTTCATTTACATTTATCATTGACGTTGAATTTTTGTAACAATAAAATTTTGCAAAAGTTAAAACATTTAAAATTCCAGTAATTAAAGTGGTAACAAAAAAAGTCGAAGATGTAATAAATAAATGTATGCTTGCAGCATTACGATTTATAAAGCTTGTTGAGACGGTACCATCTGCATAAAAAACAAATTTTACTGGTTCATTTAATCTCCAAACAATCAGCAAAAATGATATCAACAATAATGCTACAGTATACCATTGACGACACCATAACCTTTGATGTTTTGATGGAAATGAAATTAGCGTAAATCGATTGAAAGCCATCAAAGTGTGACCACAAAATTCAAGCATAGTAAAATATGTAAGTGTTAAATACAAGATATATGCAAATGTGTCATTGGGTTGGTAGAATTTGGTTATCAATGGAATAAGGGGGACTTTTTGCATATTAGTTAACTAAAAAGTGATATAAGCAATAGCAAATTTTAGGCTGCATTTTATTAAAATAAATTGGCTCTAAACAAGGACATCAACCGGTTGCATTTCGGAGGAGGCAAAGTTCCTTTTCAACGAAGCCGCCTTTGATCTTTTTCCGGTGGCGGCAAAAGATCAAAGGATTTTAACAATTTTGAAGGTTTGATGTTTCCTTGCTAACGTCCCTGGCTCTGCAACTATCCCTTTTGATAGAATTTATTTATTCAAATTTCGGAAGATTTACAACTTTGTTTGTTTCTTACCGTAATATAAAACATTAAATCCGAAAACAAAACAATTCTAAACATCACATAAAAAGATCCTTTAAAAACTGTTTTTCTTTTTGAGATCAGCAAAATAAGCATTGATAAATGAAATAAATAAAAAAATCCTTCAAAGATCATCCAAATGATAAGATTGATACTCAACATTTTTCAATAAATTTCGTATTACTGTATAATAAAAAAAATTTTTTTGATAAAAATTGAAGTAATAAACTCTTAAAGAACTTTAATAATGACACTTTTTTTACAAAAATAAAAATTTTAAAGAACAAGTTCAGAAAAATTTCATTTACCATAGACTGAAGCAGGTTCATTAATATTAGTCTCTTCCGCTTGGTCACATTTATAATTATTTTCAATATAGAAAAAGGTGAAAATTAATTTCAAATTTTAATTATAAAAAAAAAGTTTATATTTTTATTTCACACGCCTTCAAAAAAATTATTTAATTGCAGTCGCTTGAATCTCATTATCGTCAGAGATATTCTGTGCTTTGGTTCTGTTATATTCGTTTATTAAAAAAGTGAATTTTAATTAATAATTCAGAAATCATTTCAAGAACTAGAAAAATACTGTAATTTGTTCGTATTCTTTATGAGTTACAGTTTTTTTGTATTTGTAAAGCATAAATAAAAAACATTTTTTTTTTTTGAAAAATTTATTATAATTGTTTATTTTTAACTTGGACATCACTGAAAATCTTGATAATGGCGTCGATTTTCGGAAAAGATCAAAGCGGCACAACAGAGAAATTATGCCTCCAGCCTCACTTCGATCGACTTCAGTTTTTGGCATAGGAATGGTCCATGCGTGTAACATGGTCTCCCATTTCAGGAAATTTTGTCACATTTTTGTGACATTAAACGATGACATTTTTTCGAACAAGTACGAGATTTTTCTCAAACATATTGTAGTTTCTTTTAAAGAATTATTGAATTTAAATAACATTTGACACTTTTGTAAATTTGTTTATTGCAGTTTCTTTATTATTTGATAAAATAATAGTTAATTGTGAATTTTTTCCAAAATATAACGATAAATATTCGTTGCGGGTTGTTTTACTAAATTTTAAAAAAAAGTTATGTAAATTTGAATCATTCTTTGTACACACCTTAAAACCAAGAGAGACACACTTCCAGACCATGCAAATATCCCATTAAGCACTTGTTGAATTGAACTAAGAAATAAAATAATATCTTGATTGTATTGAAATAATATTTTATAAATGTTACTGAATATTTTTAGAAATTGTGCAATAAATATGATGAATGTAACAACTAAAAATAGGTAGTTTATACATTTTTTTTTCAAAATCTGGTCTGCTAATTGCTGAGCCGATCCACAATTTGGGTTAAGGGAAAGTTGAGGAATTTAACAAAAAATAGGGATATTTGCAAAACTTTTCAGACTCTTTTAAAAATTTAATTCAGAATTCTGAATCATTGGATTCTGAAGCCAAATTACAGTAAAAGATATCTTTAATTTTACACTAGTAAAATTCAGTTTTTTACTGGGGTTTCAACCTGGGTACCATTCCTCCTGGAAACAGGAAATTGTTTATGCAAATTTCTTTATCTCGAATCAAAAAAAAATTTGCATAAATAATTGTCAGCATGGTTTAGTAGACTCAATGCTCATTAATTAATGTATACGGTAGAGAAAAATTCTAAAAATACTTACGCAACAATTTTTTCTCATTTACATTGATTACTGTAGAAGTAGTCTCAGATTTATAGCAACAAAATTTAGCAATTGATAAAATATTAAAAACAGCAGCGATAAAAGTTGTTGCAAAATAAAACGTTGTTGTTATGAATAAATAAAGGTTCCAATCATCTGGATTTGCTAATACAAGAATAACAGATTCATCAGGCAAAAAATCAAATTTTGCTGGATAAGTAATTTTCCAAATTAAATGAATAATTGGTAAGAGCAAAAGTAAAAATACTACAGTATACGAATGTCGATAATCCCAAATTTTTTTATGTATCATTGGAAACCAGATTACTGTAAAACGATTAAATGCCATAGTTGTATGCCCCAAAAATTGAATAAAATTAAAATATGTAAAAATCGAAAATAAAATATATGCCAAAATTGAGTTTGATTGATAAAATGGAATAAAGAATGGAATTAAAGGACCTTTAAGAGCAATCACCAGCTAAAAAGATATAATTAATTTGAATATAATTAACATTGATCAAAAAAGGGTGTATAAGCTAGAAATAGACAGCAAATGTCACACTAGTGTGACAATTTGTCACATAAGTGTGATATCTTGTCACGAAAGTTTGACATTTTATCAAAATTTTAGCATTTATGTGACAATTTGTCACACTTTCGTGACTTTTGCTGTCCTTTCCAATGATTTTCACAAACTTACAACATAGTAACACATCAAATCAGAGAATAAAGTAACTCGAAACGTATCAAAATATGCTCCAAAGAAAGTTGTCTTTCGTTTCAAAATCAACAAGATCAACATTGATAGATGAAATAAATAAAACAAAAATTCAATAATCATAAAAATTATTGCATTTATGCTTAACATGGTAATATAACTATTACTTGTTAAATTAATAAATGAATAAAAGTGCCTTTATATAAATTGAATAAAAGGAAGAATAATATTTTCCAGCCAAAAATAAATAAATACGTAACACAGGAAACTGAAAACTGTTTAATGAAGAAAACAAATTTTAATCAAAACTGGGCCTACACAATTTTGTGTTTTAATTTTTTTATAATTAAAATTTTATTATTATTTATGCATGAGTAAACTTCTTTGAATGTAGTTAACTAAAGGTCATTCATTGGCCGATTTACCACGCCTCCAAACTTATTTAGGTACCAAGATTTTTTAAAAAGATCGTAACCAATTTTTAACAATGTCTTTTTAATGCCTTTTTAAAAACGTTAAAGGTCGTAGTCTTCTTTTAAATTTCCTTTGTTTTTTTCGATAATTTAAAAAATAAATAAATAAAATTAATATTATTAATGTTTTTAGATAGTTAATTTTACAGAGAAAAACAAAATGTTAATATTTACTCAAATTTTTAAAGTTTTTATAAAATACAGGGTGTGAATTTCAACATACTCGGATTTTAATTACATAAAAAACACAAAACATAAAAATTTTTAGTTTCAAGGTTCAAAGTCAATCAGTTGACACAAATTTATTACAGTTTTAAGCGACTTTAATTAGTAACAAGCAGTAAAATAATATTTATTCTATGATTTGTTTAATTATAAAAAATAGAAAAAAATTTACAATCTGCCGAATTTAAATTTAAAAGTTGTTCTCTAAAAAAACAAAATTTATTTAAAACAGAAAAAACTCATGTTGTATATTAAAAAATACAAAAAATTGTGATAAGGCTCAAATACAGTAATAAGGATTATTGAGAAGAAGAAAAAAATGAGCGTCGACCAATTTCTTGAAGAATTTCATCTTTCAATTTATTTGCATTTGTGATGATTGTTGTATTTCCGACAAAATTCATCAAAAAACAAATACAAAATTCTTTCAATTCCCCGGCATTGAATGTAACGGAAGCATTGGAAAATTCAACAACATTTTCTTCTGATAAATTTTTAATCATAAAATCTTGAATTAAATCCTAAAATTTGATAATGTTAAGAAAATTAAATGGTAATTTGTGACTTACATGTAATGAATGAATCATATATTTATCAGCAAATCGAAGACAATCAATTGCATCATCTTCATCAATCAAATGTTGGATATCATTTTCATAAAGATGTAAAATGCAAAGTTTGAGAGTTTCAAAGTCAAAATCAGTGATATTGATTTTATTTTCTTTAGTTTCTTTTAATCCCGATTCCAATTCAGCTTTGAAAACAGATGATTTCGAAGATAAAATCCATTTATGTGCCTAAAATTATAAAATAAATAATAAAAATTTTTATAAGGAACACTATCAGCATTTCTCGCCGCTTTTTGAACGAGACTTATCCCATTATGTAGCCCTAGGGGAGTTATGTATAACCGCAAAATATTTCCGGTGAATGGTCTTTCATTATGCAAATTTGTGAAAATGAAGTTTGAAAAATGTGCGTGTAACTGCGGTTGTTGAAAAAATTTTTCAAACTTCATTTTCACAAACTAGCATAATAAAAGGTCATTCACCGGAAATATTTTGGGGTTATGCATAACTGCCCTCGGGGTATATATATTGGAATAGGTCTCATTCAAAAAGCAGCGAGACATGCTGATCGTGTCCCTTGTAAGATTTAGTGATACCTTAATTTGTTGATCTTTTACAACAATCGTAATATCTTTATCATCTTCATTTTCGTAAAGCAATTGTGCAAATGATAAAGATTTTGGAGCTTTACGTTTAATTCCTTGAGCTTTCAAAGTTCCTTCAAGTTTAATTTCCATGATTCCATCAACAAAAAATTTCTTTTCAGGATCAAAGATTTCATCAGCCTTACATAGAATTTTTCCATAAATCTCAAATTGATCATGTTTAAATTCGTATTCATGCTCATAATAATAATAAGCCGGTTTGATGTAAACTGTCCATTTTGCTTTAATCATTCTTATCATTTTGAAATCAAGTTCAAAAAGTAGATACAACGTATCGAAATCTTTTCCGAGTTGTTGTAAATAAAGGTTATACCGAACACCAGGAATTTTGGAAGCATGAAATTTTTCGCTGCTAAGAAGATCCTTTTGTTCCATTGCATTCCTTAAATCTTCTTCATTGACTATCCATTTCATTCCAATTCGACATTCATTTTCCTGAAAAAAATTTACATAAAAATTATCAAACTTTAATACACAAAAACTTACAAATTTTGAAGTTTCACAATCGCTCATTTTTTCTTATTAAAAATAAATATTTAAAATCAAATATTAAATGTTTAAATGCCCTTTTTAAGTATTTATTTTAAAGAAATATTCAAGGCAATATTTTTATAACCGATATTTATAAACTATAACAATCTTTGTGTCGAAAGAGAGAATGTTTTTACAACAAAAATGACTGATGAATAAAGCATCGGTCATTTCTGGTCCTTTCTCTCTCAAAAAAACAGATTGATTTTTTAAAGAGGAAAAATAAGCTGAAAAAAATATTACACAAAACCATCACCCAAGAAAAAAGAATCTTCTCTAAAAAAAATTAGCAGTCAATGCTTTTCATTTTTGGTCAAAAAACAATTTTTTCCCAATTATTCATCGATTGTTTTACATTGCTCCGAGGATCATAAACATTCTTGTTAACATTAAGGTCATGGATTTTTCAAACTTCATTTCCAAAAATTAGCATAATAAAAGGGCATTCTCTGGAAATATTTTAGGGCTATGCATAACTGCCCTAGGGTTACAGAATGGGATAAGTATCCCGGCATTTTTAAAAATTTGTGCCATCGAAAGTGGCACAAAACACAACACCTGAGTGTGCTTTAATAGATTTCTAACTCGACCAGGGCTTCAAAATCTCCCAAAATGCTTTTTGTGAGATAAATTTTCAAGCAGAGCAAAAACAAAAAGTACTTATGTGAAATTTGAATATGGAGGAATGCCCACTAAAATGTTGTCTGGACCCGGACAACATTTCAAAGATCCTAAAATGATTCTTCACGTAATAAATTTAGATATACAAAAACTTCACTTTATTTCAATACATGAAATATAATATACAAAACCTGGATATAATAGAAACAATAATAACTGTCGGTAAAAAAAGGAAAAAAATAACATTGGATAAAAAAAGATAACAAATTTTTATGAAAAGAAGGCATCAAAAAGAATTTCTTGTGGAAGTTCTTTAATTTTAATCGGATCAACAGCAAGTTTATTTTCCTTCAAAAATTCAAGGCATTTCTTTTTGAGGGCATCATTTTCTTCTTCATATGCAAATTTGATATATTCACAAATATTTTTGGTTGTAATTGTTTGAGTTAAGCTTGAGAAACAACAATCCTGAAATTTTTTTAGGTTATTGAAAGATACCAAAAGATATATAAAAATTTACATACCATTAAAATGCCCATGCCGAACTTTTTAGCAAATTTGAATAAATCCATTGAATTTCCAGTTACAGTAATCAGATCGCCTTGTGAAAAATAAACAGCTTGTTTCATTGTTTCTTTTTCAAAGACTCCAACTTCAATTCGAATTGGAAGTTCTTCTTTTGAATCAAAAATTGCTTCAAAAACTGGAGAACTATGAGCCAAGAAACATCGGAAGGCAGGTACTTCTTCACCTTTGGAATTGATTAAAACTACATCAGTGTATTTTGTTTGATTAAGAATTTTTTTGAAAAATTCTTGTTTTTGAGTAAGAGTTGTGACAAGTTGTTGAAGGTCTTTATCGGATTGTTGTGGAGGTTTGAAGTTAGAAGTTTGAGGAGGATTGGGTTTCTTTGATGTTGGTGCAGACGATGATGAAATAGTTGGGGAATGTGAAGAAGATTTGGGTAATGGAGGTGGAAGTACAGTATCTTTCTTTGGTGATAGATTAATTGATTGAAGTTTAGGGGTAGTTGAAGCAACTGTTGTAGTAGATTTTGAAGCAACTGGGTCGACGAATGTAATTTCAGCAAGAGCTTTTTGAAAGCTTTCCATTGTAAAAACAGGTTTTCGTTGTTTTCTTGGTTGACGTTCAACAGTTTTTTTCTCACCAGATTTATCATTATTTTTGGCAACTGAATTTTTTGATTCTTCATTTTTGAGTTCAAGTTTTTCACCACTTTTAACATATCCCGATGTAAAGGTTGTTTGAGATTTTGTATCTTTGATTGATGTATTTTTTAATGAATCAGGCGATATTGACTCTGCACTTTGAAGTTTTGATAATCTTTTTTCACTTTTATATTTTGTAAGCTTTTTCAATTCAAGTTGTCGTTGATTTTGTCGAGATTCATCAGGCTTTCCCTTTCCCCAATCATCGACAACTTCAGTTGAAAGCTTTTCAACAGGTGACTTTTCTTTTTCATAAATATCCAAAATTTGATTCTTATCTGTCCATTTTCCATCATCATCAATGTCATTCGGAGCCAACCAGACTTTATTTTCCACATTCTTCCATCCAGATCTTGGCCTTGCTGTAATATCCCGTTCAAAATCCCAATCTGCATCTTCTTCATCACCATTTTTATCATATTTTTCAACCAGAGCTTTTGATGACCAATCTTCATCTTCGATATCCTGTCTTTCAGATGTTGACTTTTGGCTAATATGTCGTTCACAATCCCAATTTAAACAATCTGCACAATTTGCATCAAAGAATTGCAAATCTTCTCCGGCTTCTTCAGCGGCATCTGTAGCAGGTGGAGCAGTAGCTCTTGAAGATCCAGTATTTGAAGAAGCAAAGAATCTTGCAGCACTATCTTCTGACATTTCAATGAATTCTTGTCTAACAACATCTGGATTAAAGGTAAAATCAAGCTGTAAAGTGTACCATTCCGAGGGGTCATCATTAATATTTTTCAAATTAGCTCGAAAGCTTCGAGGAAATCCTAAAAAAGAAGCAATAGTTAAAATTGGATTTAAAATATCCGATAAATATTCAAATTCGATTTATACAAATAACTTACCATTAATATTTACAGTATAAACAAGATTTTCAATATATACTTCAAATCTACCCAAAGTTTTAGTGATGGTACATTTGAAGGTAAGGAATTCATAATTTTTAAGTTGAATGATATGACTATCTCCATCACCTTCTTGCATGCTATTCAACAAAATTCGATCCAATTTAAAAAAGTATGGAACAGTTATTTGTCGGCTGATATCAATTTCAACAGTAATTTGGGTGGCATGATACTTGGCACAACTTTCTCTTAAGGTAAACGTCAAATCAGAAGTATCAAAGCGAACATTGCAATAAGCTAAAAATTAGCATATTTATTAGCTTATCCAAGATACAGAAGGTATAGTTAACTTACAAGTACAACGAACAGAGACACGCTTAATATTTCTGGAAAGTCCTTGAATTTGGTAATGCCCTCCACATTTTTCTCCGGTACTAAGTTTTGGATATACAATATCCAAGGATGAACCATAATTAAAAGTGATCAACTCTTGACCATCAAAACTGCATTTATTCAAATATGCTGAACATCTTTTGGTGGAAGGGTCGTCAAAGCTGAATGAATTCATGGCTTTTTTTGGGAGCTAAAATATCAGTGATTTTTAGAAAATAGAAAAAAACGTGATTGAAAATTTCAACATCAACAACAAAAAAAATTATATTTTTTTGGCAATGACGCGCACTTTTTTTCTTCTTTCCTTTTCTGTATGAAAGTTTTGGACCAAAAAAAAGAAAGCAAGAGAAAAGACATAACTGCAGTTATAACTAACAGCAGTAATGGCTGAAAGAAGAAGAAGAATGAGTCAGTTTATTTTTCTGCAGCAGCTGCTGTCTTGGCTCGGTGGAGGACAACAAAAAATATGCATAGGCAAAAATAACCTCATCAGCACCAAATGATCAGAATACTGCCAAAATTTAAAAATAATCAATTTTTTATAAGTTTTCAATCAATGAGGTACAGATCACACAGTTTGTTTTTTTTACCAATCATTTTTGGGAAAAAATATTTTTAAATCGATCCTTAATTTTACTTTTTAAGATACAAAAGCATTTACAAAAGCATTTATAAGCTTCTTTTTTCTAGATTAAATTTAAGATACTGATTTGGTTCAAAAGATGAATCTGTAGTTGTTGTAGTTCAACACAACCATATTTAAATCCACTATGATATAGCTGACATTGTGAGTGATGTTGCTCTCATCTTTTAGCTGTCGATCAAAAACAATGCAGCGTTTGCAACATAGAACCAAAATATTTATCAACATTATGCAACCTATTTTAAACGCGTTTCTATCTTTTAATCTGTCGTTCCACTTTCATTTCAACCTTTCAGACACAACCTTGTATGGAAAATACTTTCTTATTTTTTTCGGAAAACGATTGTATTCTCATTTTTTTTGAATATTTAAAATTAACATAAAAAATGCTACATTGAATTATAATTTAAAATTTTTACAATTAATAAACTTTTTTTAAAATTTAACTTTGTTTTTTTTAAAAATGTTTCTGCACAAAAATAACACTAAATTATTTTAGCGTCTTTTTTCATACGAAACACTCATTTTTATTATCGCAACAGAAAATTGTCAAACATCCAAATAAAAAAATTAGAATAAAAATCACAAAAAACTGTTAATAACGATGATAAAAGATAGAACCATATAATTTAGCTATCAAAATAGTCAACTCTTCCGCCATTATCAAATTCATTTTTGTCAAGAATTGCAATCAATTTTGATACAGTTTCTTTTGGGGTTAAACGTTTTCGATGGGAATCTGTTGATTGGCTAGAAGTTGGGGCAAACATTTCACGAATATTTGGATCAAATGAGCTGCAAATTATTGATTTTGTTTTTGATAAGTATTTAATAGGTTACCTTTTTCCAATTTCTGTAATCATATCAGTTTCAACTGGTCCTGGAGAATAGTTTAAAACTCTTGACTCTGTTTCCAATGCAAAATTACGGAAATATGCTTCTCGAGCAGCTTTACCAACACAATACTAAAAATAAAATATGCAAATTATTTTGATACTTAAAAGACCAATGAAAAATGTATATGGTAAGCTTAATACCCTAAGGGTACAGTAAAATTAAGAAAATCTAAATTTATATTTTTTTCGAGAACGATATTTTTTATTTATTGTCGGGTATACGGTAATATTACAGTAATATTTCTCCAACAAATTTTTTAAATCCTACAGTAAACATACTTGAGTAAAAGAAGAAATAGGTTGAATTGCAGCAAGGGAGGTCGTATTTACAACAATTGTTTTGAGATCATTCTAAAATTACTATTAATTATACAGTACCCAAAGGACTATTAAATCTTACAATTTCACTTAAAACTTTAAAAAGTTGACAATTTAAAGCAATCATTGAAATAAGATTAATATGAAGATAATCATGCCAATCTCGAGTATCTGCTAAATTTGATGAAGATTTTGCAACATCCCCAATTGTTCCAGCATTATGAAAAATGAATTTTGCTTCAATTTGTTCACCATCTAAAAATTAATTTATGCAAATTTTTCTCATGCTACAGTAATAGTTAAAGTTCTTACATGTTAAAGATTTGATAGTTTCTTCAAGTTTTTCAATTGGTTTATCAGAAGAAAAATCTGCGATAATTACTGCAACTTTTGCTTTTGGATTCAATACCATAATTTCAGCTTTAACTTGTTCAAGAAGGTGTGCATTTCTGGCAAGAAGTACAAGCACGGATTCTGGAGCACAATCAGATGCCATTGAAATTGCAATTTGTTTTCCAATTCCTCGACTGGCACCTGCAAAAAGAAATGTTTCATTAAATAAAATTAAGGAATTTTATGCAAATTTTTTAGTGACTAAGAAGTCCTTTAAAGCAGGGCTGTCTACACAAAAGCATTTACAAAAGCATTTACAAAAGCATTTACAAAAGCATTTACAAAAGCATTTATAAGCTTCTTTTTTCTAGATTAAATTTAAGATACTGATTTGGTTCAAAAGATGAATCTGTAGTTGTTGTAGTTCAACACAACCATATTTAAATCCACTATGATATAGCTGACATTGTGAGTGATGTTGCTCTCATCTTTTAGCTGTCGATCAAAAACAATGCAGCGTTTGCAACATAGAACCAAAATATTTATCAACATTATGCAACCTATTTTAAACCCGTTTCTATCTTTTAATCTGTCGTTCCACTTTCATTTCAACCTTTCAGACACAACCTTGTATGGAAAATACTTTCTTATTTTTTTCGGAAAACGATTGTATTCTCATTTTTTTTGAATATTTAAAATTAACATAAAAAATGCTACATTGAATTATAATTTAAAATTTTTACAATTAATAAACTTTTTTTAAAATTTAACTTTGTTTTTTTTTAAAATGTTTCTGCACAAAAATAACACTAAATTATTTTAGCGTCTTTTTTCATACGAAACACTCATTTTTATTATCGCAACAGAAAATTGTCAAACATCCAAATAAAAAAATTAGAATAAAAATCACAAAAAACTGTTAATAACGATGATAAAAGATAGAACCATATAATTTAGCTATCAAAATAGTCAACTCTTCCGCCATTATCAAATTCATTTTTGTCAAGAATTGCAATCAATTTTGATACAGTTTCTTTTGGGGTTAAACGTTTTCGATGGGAATCTGTTGATTGGCTAGAAGTTGGGGCAAACATTTCACGAATATTTGGATCAAATGAGCTGCAAATTATTGATTTTGTTTTTGATAAGTATTTAATAGGTTACCTTTTTCCAATTTCTGTAATCATATCAGTTTCAACTGGTCCTGGAGAATAGTTTAAAACTCTTGACTCTGTTTCCAATGCAAAATTACGGAAATATGCTTCTCGAGCAGCTTTACCAACACAATACTAAAAATAAAATATGCAAATTATTTTGATACTTAAAAGACCAATGAAAAATGTATATGGTAAGCTTAATACCCTAAGGGTACAGTAAAATTAAGAAAATCTAAATTTATATTTTTTTCGAGAACGATATTTTTTATTTATTGTCGGGTATACGGTAATATTACAGTAATATTTCTCCAACAAATTTTTTAAATCCTACAGTAAACATACTTGAGTAAAAGAAGAAATAGGTTGAATTGCAGCAAGGGAGGTCGTATTTACAACAATTGTTTTGAGATCATTCTAAAATTACTATTAATTATACAGTACCCAAAGGACTATTAAATCTTACAATTTCACTTAAAACTTTAAAAAGTTGACAATTTAAAGCAATCATTGAAATAAGATTAATATGAAGATAATCATGCCAATCTCGAGTATCTGCTAAATTTGATGAAGATTTTGCAACATCCCCAATTGTTCCAGCATTATGAAAAATGAATTTTGCTTCAATTTGTTCACCATCTAAAAATTAATTTATGCAAATTTTTCTCATGCTACAGTAATAGTTAAAGTTCTTACATGTTAAAGATTTGATAGTTTCTTCAAGTTTTTCAATTGGTTTATCAGAAGAAAAATCTGCGATAATTACTGCAACTTTTGCTTTTGGATTCAATACCATAATTTCAGCTTTAACTTGTTCAAGAAGGTGTGCATTTCTGGCAAGAAGTACAAGCACGGATTCTGGAGCACAATCAGATGCCATTGAAATTGCAATTTGTTTTCCAATTCCTCGACTGGCACCTGCAAAAAGAAATGTTTCATTAAATAAAATTAAGGAATTTTATGCAAATTTTTTAGTGACTAAGAAGTCCTTTAAAGCAGGGCTGTCTAGAAAAAATTGTGATCCACATTCTGGAATGCCAAAATTTGACCCGATTCCAGAATCCTGAACACGATCCGGAATTCGGGATAGCCTTGATTCAAAAATCACAAAAAATTAGCATAATCCTAAGTTTTTAAAGCTTACCAGTAATAACAGCAAGAATCCGTTTTCCAGTTACGATTGTCATGGTTTACAGCTGCTCTAAAAGAAAAAATTCAATTAAAAACTTTCACAAAAATTTTCTGTGCCATTTTTAACAACAAAAATTTAAAAGTTAAAGTTAAATGTCATGACTAAAATTAACTTTGTTTCAAAGCAAAAAAAAGTGTAAACAAAAAAAGTATAAAAAAGTTGTATAAAATTGAAACACAATTCTTTTTTTGAAACAAAAGAGACAAAAAATGGCAAGATAAATTCTTTTTTTTTGTTTTTGGCATTAATTAGCTTTCTTTTTTTGTCCGTTATAAAAATTATTGTGTATACTTTTTTGCGCAATAGCCACTTTTAAACATGACCAAAAAATGAAGGGATAAGAAGAAAAAATATGCAAAAATATGCTTGAGGCGTTTCTGCATTTTGAATAAATAAATAATGGGGATTTAAGAAAAAAAGGAAAAGGAAAGGGGATAAGAAAGGAGGAAAGAAAGTATGTGAGTGAATTATTGCTTTTTTTAAAAACAGTTTTTGAAATAATAAAAGAGTAAAAGAGAGTTTATAAATCAAAGTTAAAAAAATAACAGGTTAAAAACAGTGCCAAGGAGAAAATTTGAGAAGAAAATAAATGGTTTTGAAGAGGCGAGAAAATTGCTAAAAGAATTACTGTAGGAGTATGAAATTGTCTAGATCCGGCCTGCTGTTTTTTTCCTTTGATCTTTGCCGAGATGGAGGGGGTAAGCCAAAATCTGACGCTAATTTTTAAAGCGGCAAAGATCAAAGGAAAAAATTGATAGAGTAGGATGAATGTTTAAAAATTTCAAAAACACTGGGCTTTATTCGAATTTAATCAATCTAATCCCGAAAAGTTTTCTAAATATGCAAATTTTAATAACAGAGGAAGTATTAAAAATACACATAGCTTCTATAAATATATTATATTTAAAGCAAAAAACTCAGAATTTTTAAAACTTAAATTTAAAAATTTTATTCATAAAAATAAAGAGAAAATGGCAAAAAATCCCAACCACTCCTTGAAATACTTTTTTTTCATTTTTCAACAGCAGCAATAAACACGCAAACTTATTTGTCAGGAAGGAAGAAGAAGAAAAAAAGGAAGAAACAACAACAAATTGCTTGAAAAGAGAGAGGTAAACAAGTAAAATGAAAGCATGCTTGTTAAGCTTTCTTCTTCTTCTTCCATTTCTTTCTTTCTTCCCCTTGTTTTTGTTCATTTTTTTACTCCTTTATATTTGTTCCATCAAGGAAAAAATTGCTGGCGCCTCTTTTTTCACGTTTTTTTTCTATGACCAAAACTGACAGAAATAAGTCAAAAACATGCCAATTTTCTTCTTTTTTTGGTGTTGGTTAGTCTAAAATAAAAGGCATATAAAATTGCCTTTATTCAATTCCATCGCTTTTTTTTGTTTTTCATGGTTTTTGTAAATGAAAGAAAAAATGAAACAATATTAGAGAAATAAAAATTGATTAAAATTTGGATGTTTTATTTTTGAGCTTTTATGGTTGCCAAAAGTGCAGGTCTTGAATTACTGTCAGAAATTATTACGGCATTTTTTCTACTTAAATGCCAAAATGAAGATAGCAAAAAGTCTATAGAAACAAATAAATATGCCAAAAATAATTTTTATACAAAAAAACAGAGAAGGTTAAAATTAAAAGAAGCCATAAAAAAGCTTTCAATCAAATCTTGATTGTTCTGGTGAGATAAAAATAAAGAGATAAATGGCATATATCAAACACTGCCAAAAAAAAGAATCTCAAAACACTTCAAAAAGAAAGGTTGAAAGAACAAAAAACAAAAGGAGTTTCGAAACTGAAAAGAATGAAAAACCAAAAAACCCGTTAAAAAATGGAAAGAAATAATTTATGTTTAAAAAAATAAATAAAAACTGCACTATTTCTTTGATGGACGAAGCAAAAATGGAAATGAATTTTCGTTAGACTTGGCTAGTCCGAAATCAATAAAAATAAACAAAACGTGAAACATTTTTGATACAATTATTCTAAAAACTGCCCAATTGTATTATTAAAAACAAAGACACAACGAAAAAAAGTTCCTACGTTCGACAGAAATAAAATGGACACTATTTATTGCAAAAATAACGCAATTGATTGGGGAAAGAAAAACTGCAGAAAGGTTGTTTTTTGATCATCGTTGAGGAAAGAAAAGAAAACGAAAGAGTGAAAGAGAAAAAATGAAACGAACAACAAAAATGAAATGTGTTGTTGTTTTTCTTTTTGTTCAGCGTATTTAGTAACACTTATATCATATAATTATAATTTATATGGATATTAACAAAAAAAATACAGTAACTAATTTGGGTTATTGAAAATTTTAGAGTTTGGTAGAGTTTGGACGGAATGATTAACTTTTTTTTACATCATTTTCGTTGTCACTTTTTTTTGCAATAATAAAAATACACCAAAAACAGTTAAAAAAATAAAGCAGGTCATGTTAATTTTTTTATTGTAATTTTTCATGTAAAATTCTGCTTTACAAAATAAAAATGCATTCAAGCATAAAAGTCACAAACAAAATCGCTGTAAAAGAAGTTTTATAAACAGAAGAATCTGAAGTCGTAGTTGATAATGACGTTGGCGATGTTGAAGTTACAGAAGTTTGATTTCCATCAGAATCAGCAAATGCGTTACAACAAAATTGACTAACAACTTTTAAAGTGTGATAATCATCGGCATAAGTAAAATTGTAGCAATTATTTGTTGCACTATAGGGAATATTTTGGTCCCAAAAAGTTTTTCCCTCAAGTAAAAGAATTCGTCCAACAAAGAGTGTACCATCATGTGGTGAATCATAAAATAAGTAAAAATAACTAAGATGTATTAAAAATTCACTGTTTTTATTGTTAAGTGGAAAACCGCCAAATTGTGTACCATTAACGCCACTAAAAAGTTATTAATTTTGTCAAAAATTCTAAAAATTGATAATTCTGAAGTAATTTCTTACATTTCAAATGGGTAACCATTGATACCGTATCTAATTGCAAATCTATTAGAAAAATCTCCAATTCCAATGATATCAGAATCTGTAATCACAAAATTTGCAGATGCTGTTACATAAATGCTATCATCGGTGGTGTTGTAAAATGTTGAAGAGGCATAAAAGTTTGTACAACGAGGTTCAACAATGGGAATTGATGCAGTGTTTTGATTAATTGATGAACAACATGATTCTACGGTCAGGGGGTCATCTGAAAACGGGAAAAAATCGGGTTGTTAACGGAGAAATTGAGGCACGCACGCACTTTTTTAATGGTGATATCAAAAAACGCACGGCTGATGGATTTTTTTCTTAACACGAAAAATACCAGAGAGATTTCTATTTTTTAATGTCAAAAGTTTAGAAATCTATCTTGTAATTTTCCTGCCAAGAAAAAGTTTCACCTGATGTAAAAACGTGATCATCCCGACACGAAAATTCCAAAAAATTCGAATCAAAATGATGATAGTTTTTTTTCTCGTATAACTGTAATTTTCTACGGTAAACTTTAAGCAGCATATTGTTTACCTTTGAAAGTGCTGCATTTTTGTTTATTCATATCGAATAGTGATCCATCATATGAAATAAGACTTCCTTGATCGACAATACCCGTAAATAGAAAAGGTTGATATGGATATCCATTATCATCGATAAGCTTTGTTTGAAGAGCTAAGATAATTGGACTGTTATCTACTGTGAAGTTCATGACAGTAGAAAAGTTGCTGCATGAATATGACATTATGCCACTTGAGCATAACTGGAAATTTGTTTTGTTTAAAGATGTTTCGAGGTTAAAATTGGCAATATTGATAGTATTCATCGAATCATTTATTTTAGTGACTCTTAAAGCTGCTGACATGTTTAAATTCAAAGTGGCAAAAGTTGAAGAAGTTTGAATTCCATCACATTTTTGTTCAGTAATATTTGATGGGAGATCTTTTATAGGTGGTGGAGAAGCACTATCAAATGATGTACAACAAAATTGAGATATAACATTTACGGGCCAATCGTCCATAAATGTTGTACGAACAAGCATCGAATGCGTAATATTTTGGCACATATTTTCTTTTGAAAATGGTGTTCCCTCTGTGATTAATGCCTGTCCGTCACGTATTATCAATTTTCCTGCTAAAGCTGGAGGCCATGCATTAATTTGTTGAACAAAAAACATCAATGTTCTATCGACATTTTCAATGGGAAAATAGCAATATTGAATATTTGTTGAACTCCTTAAAAAACGTTAGAAAGATTATTAACTGTTGAGTAAAAATCTTTCAAAGTGACCCCGGGGATTTCATCGGGACTATGTGAAATCGATAATACCTCGATAGGTATGAAAAACCCCCTAAGGATTTTTGCTCGTTCGGGGTTTTCTTAATTTAACACAGTATTGAAGTTGAAAAATCCACGACCGCCAAGTCGACGATTGAATTAAAAAAAATTTCACGACCCAGGGATCGCGGATTTTTTCAATTTCAATACTCTGTTTAATTATGAAAACCCCGAACGGGCACCCCCTTGAGGGTTTTTTATACCTATCGAGGTACTATCGATTTAACATAGTCTCGAGATGAAATCCCTGGCGTCACTTTCGAGAGTTCCTTTGTAAAACTTGCCATTGACACGCCATTTCTTCCCTCATGGTATTAATGGTATTAATTGCATATAAAAATTCATATTCAAATGGGGAATGTTGCAAACTGAATTTTCCTTTTCCGAGAATATTATTTTCAGATATCACAAAATCTGCAGCAGTTGTACCAATGATTGCATTATTAAAAATATTGAAAACTGTTGAAGAAAGATTCAAATTTGTGCATTTTGGTGAATTTGAAGGAGGAACGGTCACTGCTTGAAATGACTTACAACATGTTTGAAATGAAAATCCCTCAACATTTAAATAATCTAGAAGGCATCTTTTTTTTATGAGAAAACCTAATAACTCACTTTTTTTCACAGTCGATCCACCAGCGAAAAAATTAAAAGTCGATTTTAAGCTAGAAAGATGATACTTTCAGAATAGACTAATATGAGGTCAAAACCACCGAAACCGAAGTTCGTTTTTGTTTTAGTTCCCTGAGGGCATTTGTGCCAAAACCAGAAAATGGCACTTGAACAAAAACGAACTTCGGTTTCGGTGGTTTTGACCTCATATTAGTCTATTCTGAAAATTTCATCTTTCTAGCTTAAAATCGACTTTAAATTTTTTCGTTTTTTCCGATTTGCTCGAGGTTGAAAAAAGTGAGTTTTGTCAATAAATGCACTGACGTATATCTATATCGGCATATGATAAACATTCATTTCCATCACTAAACATTCTTCCATCATAAAATATAAAATTTGCTTCATTTATGTAACCCCAAAAAAGTTGTAATATTCCACTAGGAACAATTCTAGTGTATGTTTCAACAAAAAACATTCCATCTTCAACAATCAAAGTATCGTTCAAATTACGAAAGCATTGATCGTTTATACAAAGCTGGTCGGTAATTTGTAAAAATTGTTTAACAGTAATAACATTTTTGTCATTACTACGTGAAACATAAAGTGTTAATGAAATATTGTTTGATGTTTCATCCGTCACCGAAAAAGAAATTTCTTCACATCGTTGAAAAGAAGATGATATTGCATCAATAAAATAAACAAGAACAAAAAAATAAAAAGGTAAAAATAAATTCATGAACTCCAATTTTTTTCTTTGACTGACAAATAAACGTTAAATGCTTCAATTTTTTATATAAGCAGTTTTTGATAATTTGTCAAATAATTGCTTAAATACCAGTGATAAGAGTTTCAACTATTTTTTTATAGCAAGTTTTTTATAGAACTTTATTTTTGTCAAAAATGCTTATCATTCCAAAATCTGCGACCTCCTTCTTGTTACAAAAAACTATAAGCAATATTGAATTAGTTGAAATCGTAACATGAAAATGCCATAAGGGGCCCTTAGGGGCTGTCCAGATTTCACCACCCCAACTATTAGGTGACACAACATCAAAGCAGCGTGACTGTTCTGTTTACAAACAATAAAATCATATTCTTGGATTATTGTTTAAAAACATTTTCATGCCTGCTAGTGTGACATTTTTTTTATCTCCATCAAAAATACCTAAATCTATTTTTAGAAAATTTTCTTGTGCAAATTAATTTTATATTAATTTTTTTCGCTTGGACTTTTTGCTGCATTGATAACCATCAAAGAAAGGCATCAAAAGTTATATTTGTCCTTTAAAAAAAGGAAAGTGATCGAGAAAAGAAGTGAATTTAAAAAGTGATGGATTAAATGAAAAGTCTTGTGAAAGGGAAAGAAGAAACAAAATGAGGGAAAACGAGATTTTTTGACTTTTTGTTTCAGACATCAAAAAAGGTAAAAGGAAAAAAAATTGAAGTAAATTTTCGAAGATGAAAAATGAAAGGACTATTTTTAGAAAGTGATGCTGATCAGAACTTTTTGATATTTAAATGGTTATTAACTTTCAATAATTTGTGAAATTAGAGAGTTTAAGTTTTGTAAAGTTGAGTTTTATAAGGGATTTTTCAGATATGACGTCGGGTAATTTAACGAAATTTTCAAACCTCTCCGTCAGGTTTATTCCTTTGATGTTTGCCGCTTTTAAGGTGAGCGTCAGATTTCGGCTTACCCCTCTCCCTCTCCTGTACAATCCCTAAGACCCCCGATTTATGCAAATTTAAATCTTTAAAAAACATCCAATTTATGCAAATTTTGATATTAAGTAAGTTGCAAATTGAGATTCCTGCATAAAGTTTCATTACATATTTTATTAAAATTTAATTTCCTTCTGCAATTTTGAATACGTTCATTTTTAAAGAAAAAAATTACAAAAACAACAAACAAGTCTTTATTTTGTTTTTTTAAACAAATACATGCTTATCAATTATTTTTTTTGAAACCATTTAGTTAATTGAAATTAATAAACACAAAACAACATTGATTAAGATCAGAGATGCGCAAAAAACACTTTCAAAATTTGCTTCTTTCAACAAAGATAAAATTTATAAAAAATGTGACACTTTTCAAAGCTTTTTGGATAATATCAAAAATAATAATAAGTTTTTGAAATTTTCTAGTTTTTATGGTATCTTTTGTTTTTTCTTACCTCAAGCAACAACAATATTTTCAATGTTTTATTTCATTAAAAAACCCTCTCCATCAATCAAGGTCAAAAAATGATTTCTAAAAATGGACTCTTTTTTAAATGAGCGGAAAGAAAGAGGGAATACTGTTTTTAGAAAAAAATATGTTTGTCTCATCAATCAAAATCAAAAAAAAGTTTTTTTTCAAAAAAGAGGTAAAAAATAGATCGAGGCTTGATACTATATTTTTTTCTTGATTTTTGTCTCCATTTTCTTTTCTTTTTTCATTAAAGACCGTTTTCGGCGGCAGTGACAGAAGAGATGAGATGCTTCTGTTTTTTGTTATTACTAAAAGTTAAAAAATTAGTTGTTGTTTTTTAACCATGTTTTTTGACATTTTGATGAAATTTTGAAAAAGGATGTTTTTTAAAGAAATATTATTTATTCGGATTTTGAATATTAGGTGTTAGCTATTTAATGATAAAGGATTTATATGTATATTTTAGGATTTTTTCGCGTTTTACGGTAGCCTTTTTTTAACAACCATTGTTTGCCTCAATATTTTAAAAAATATTTTGCCATTGTTTTTATCAGGTTTCAGTTAGCAACATTTTATTGGAAGAACGACTTATTAAAAAATTCGCATAAAATTGATTTTTAGCTTCTCTAAATGCCGAAAAAATTCTAAACACATGTTTTCCTAAAAGTTTAAATTACTAAAAAATTAAAGTTAAAGGTTGCTTTCCGCTTCCATGACATTTTCAAATGTTATATTTTTACATTTACCGTAATCCCGAGGGTTTCAAAATTCATCCAAGTTAATTTCAGCAGCTTATTTAACTTTTTCTGGTTTTCTTGTCATTGGAGGATATTAAACTTTGGTTTTTAGCTTTTACACTCTTTCTTTTAACATTTTTAAAATAGAATGCCAATTATTTTTGTAGCCTTTCTTCCATCCTTTTTTTCTTGTTTTTTTTTGCCATAATTATTCCACTGCAATTTTCTTCGGTTTCTTTTCCTGCAATTTTGCCTCGTGATTTTTCTTCTTTGTTTTATTCAATTTTCTTAAAATAAAAATGACAGAATCCCCCTCTTTTTTCAATTTTAAATTTTAAAGTAATATTTATTTATCCTATCTTTTTTGTGTTCTTCGAAGACTTTTAAAAAGCAAAATCTTGTTATTTTCGTTCTTTAGGTTTAATTTTGTTTTTTATTTCTCGTTCTTTTTTTTATTTCTGTTTACTCCTCAAAAAGCACATTGAATTCAAAGAAGAAAAAAGTGGTTATTGCTCTTTCATTTATTTTAAATATTTTTTTTCTAACCTTTAACGTCGTCATCACCCATTCCTTCTAGAAGTTTCTAGTTTCATATTCGAAAGCCTTCTCAAATTTTCTGTTTATGTATTTTTGATGAAAAAAGTTTTAATAATAATTGCTTCCAAAAGCTTGCAATAAATCTTTGAAAATGATGGTTTTGTTTCAAAAATGCAAAAACAAAACAAAACAAAAATGGTTGTTTTTTGGTTTTTTGAGGACTTAATTTTGCAGGATAAATTTCAACAAAAAATTGCAGCAATTTTCCAAGAAATTATTTATATTTATATAAATAATTTCTTTGAAAATTATAAATTTATGACAAAAAAAGGGATTTCATATATCCCTTTTGGGATTTGATAAATTCGAGTACCATATTTAGCTTTATTTTTATTCAAGTTTAATTAATCTTCTATTCAAATTTGCATAGTGTTTCAATTTAACAAAATTTTTTAATACAAATAATCCCACGCTCACATGCTTTTTTAAGAACGGATTTAACTAACTTTTTATTAATTTTAAACATTTCTAAATTAAAAATTTTTTTATTGTAAAATGCTTTTAATAAAAAAATAGAAAGATTAGATTTAACAGAGCGAAGTAAATACAAAATATTAATTTTTTAAAACATATTTAATAAATTTATAGCTTTTTTATTATTTAAATTAAGTTAAATTTTTGTTTGAATGGATAATTGCTTATCTGCGTCAATGGACTGTTAAAAAGTGGCTAATAAAATTAGATAAAGCTTTTGGTAAATAACTGGTAAATTCTCAGAAGGCATGAAGCATTAAAGGAAGTCAGATATTAGATGGCTAACAACTATAATTAAAAAATGTGATCAAAAACAGGAACTAACTGTACTAAAACCAAAAATTGTTGTTACAAATTAATTTTGTCTTTACCTAAAATTTGTAGACGTAACATATTTTAGATTTTGTCACATGTTTTACATGAATTTAATTTTTAATTAGCTTTATTAACAAAATTTGCATAATATCAAACAAAAAGAATCCCAAAAGTGCAGCCTACCGTAATCCATCGCTTTCATTTAAACTTTTCTTTAATTAGTCTTTTTAACAAACTTTGCATAATACCAAACAAAAGGCTCACAAAAGTACATCATACAGTAACCCTGCCATATTATCTAAACCTAACATCATTCTTAAACTCAATACTTTTTTCCTCTTTCTTCTTTTTTAAATGGCAGAAAAATGTTTTAAAGTTTGTTTTGTTTTTAAAAAAATATCTTTGATTTCAAAGTCAACATTTTTCTATCTTTTCCTCTCCTTCTTCGATGCTGCACCCCCTCTATTTTTTCCCATACTTTTAATCTTCAAAATTGGCGGTTGGCGGCAAAAAAAGTGACAATCACGTGAAAAATTGTGCCATTGAGAAAACACATATATTTCTTTCTCATTTTGGCAAAATCCAATTTTTGCACTTTCTTTTTAGGTTTTTTTCTTCTTTCTTTAAAATTAAAGAGAAAAAATAAATATATGCATCTGGTTCCATGTTTTTTTTAAAAAATTCAAACAAACTGGAAAACTAAACTGCTGCCGCTGCAAAGAAAAAAAGTGCCATTTTCTTTTTTTTTTCAACGTCATATCCAAAATGAATATTTTTTCGGCAAAAAAAAGAATTTTCTCTTTTTTGTTAAAAAAATTGGGTGCAAAGTATTCCATTAAAGAAAATGAAAAAAAGAAGAATATTCAAGAATGATGGATTTCTTTGAAGCTTTTTAAGGGTTCTAAAATGCCAAAAAAAAGTTTGAAAACTATTTTTTTCCTGTCTCAAAAGAATAACTAAAATTAAGGCAAAAATTCTTTGAGAAGAATGACTGAACTCAATGATATTTATTTTCTGCTCTCTTTTGGCATCTCTTCTTCCGAGCAAATTAACGAAAGCTAATAAAAACCGGAAGTTTCATCTTTTGAATGAGACAGACGAAATTTTTCGATGGCAAATAATGCTTCAAGGAAGAAATAAAATGGGAAGTATTTGAAAAATTTTGTGAAAACACAAATAACTTAAAGTGCATCTTTGCTTATTTTGGGTTACGGTAGTTGTAATAAGACAGGTGATAATTATTAAAGAAAATAAAGAAAATCATGTGGTAGCAAAAACAACAGGAAGGATTTGTTCATAGATGATTACCCTTAGGCTAATTAAATGGGATGAGTGACTTTTGTGTTGTGAAACAGCTGTTTCCTGAAGCGTAAAAATGAGTAATTTTTGAAGCTGCTGGCAGTGATAAAAGGTCGCCATTTTTATCCCCCTCCCCTTCCCCTTTCCCCAGTGGGTTCCGAAATTGTCCCCTTTCCCCCGCCCTTTCCCCCGCAATTTCAAAAACTCCCCCTTTCCCCCGCCCTTTCCCCTCGAAAATCCCCTTTTTTACCCTTTTAAAATTTTTTTTGTTTTTTCGAAAAAGGTGATTCCGTTGTTGATTTGTATTGTCAAAAACAAATAAATCCAGGAAAATGTAAAATATCGCTGAAATAATGCAGAAACTTGCTAAATTAAGTTGCTTCTCAAAATTTTGCTTAATTAATGCAAAAATATGTAGTTTTTTGTTAAAAACATGTTATTTCAGAGACCTGTGAATGAAATTCCCCCTTTTTTCCCCTCATGACTTTCAAACTCCCCCTTTCCCCTCCCCGTCCCCCTGCGTTTTTTAATTTTTCGCCCTTCCCCTCCCCCGAACCCCGGGGGAGGGGAAAAAAGGGGCCCCCGGGGCGGGGAAAGGGCGGGCGGCTTGCATCACTGGCTGCTGCTGCTGAAATTTGTTGTTGATGGTTTTATTTGAAGCATAAATTTTTCAAACTACAAATAATTATCAGTGAATAAAATAGGTAGACAAATTATTACCGTAGTAGTAGTTAAAAATTTGCATAATACCTAGTTTTATGTCCCTGCAACCAACCTACTATTCCACCTAAACCTATTTATTACCACCTCCGCAGGGGATATACTAGACAGCCTGTTATTATTACAACAATAATTGCATTCCTATAACTCTCGTGTGTTCATCACAAAAAAACCTATCCCCATTTTTCATCTTTTTTACATCTTAAGCGGATTTCCTTCTCTCCTTTAATCCCCCTTTTTCATATTTTTTTATTTCAAATATTTTTTTGTCCCTTTAAAATTTTATTTCTTTTAAACTCGCGTCATTTTTTTTTCTTTCTATTTTTCTAAAAAGCCTTTTTTCAGAGTTATTACCACATTCACAAAAGCACTCACACACATTTATTTTACAACGTTTAACAATATATTTTGTACGTCCTTCTTCTGAAAAAAATAACACACAAGTGAAAGAGAGAGATAAAGCCATCCTTCAAGGCTTATATGTCCATATTATTTTTGTCATGAACATTTTTTTGCTGCTTTCTTCTTCTTCATCAATAATCATATAAAGCATCAAAGACAGAAAAGGAAAGACAGAGCTCCGACTTTGATTATTTTTCTGTATATTTTTTTTATTGTTTGAAAGTGAGTTTCTTTTTCACATTTTTTTGTGACAAAATATTTTCTCTACGGGTGTGTGTTTTACAGAGAGCTCTTTTTTGGGATTCATTAAGCATATATTTTTTAACCCTTTCTCATCAAAAAAATAACTCGTGCCATCGTTGTACATACTCTAGTAGTGTTTGTCCCCCCTCCTCTTCAACAACCACAAAACTTCAACAACAACATCCTCTGACGTATTTACCATTGCTGTAGGGCATTTACATATATTTTTCAAGCTTTTCTGTTTTTTGTACGGCTGTATATCCCCCCTTTACCACAAAAACTAAAAAGTACGTAAGAGAACAAAAAACTCTGCCCTGCCCTGCCTGCTAAGCATGTCATGCCATGGCATGCTTGCCCTTCTTCAGTTTTTAGAAAAGACTAAAAAACATACTTTTTTCAGCTTCGACTCTTCTTCTTCTACCCCGAACTCCGCCCATCTCTTGAAAAAAAGGCGAAAGAATCGAAACTTTTTTTTCCTTCTTTTTCTTTTTTTTTTCTTCTCGTGTCCGCAGTTTCAAGGCGTTTAATCGCCGAAATCCCAACCGTTGAAAGAAAATATTATGGGGCATAAAAATTCTTTAATATTTTTGTATTTTATTTTTGGTACATCTGCATTCTTTGATTACAGCAGATATTTGGGTGCAGAAGCAAGATATTTTTCTGGTAAGTAATTTTTTTTTATTTTATTTTGGGGAATTTTGGGAATTGGAATTAGGGATTTAGGGAAAACTTTATGGATATTAGAATTTTTTTGGCATTTTTTAAGATTTCAAAACCTTTTTAAGCTGTCATACTTGACGAATTGACGTTTCACTTTTTTACGTAATCAAACTAAATTCAAAGAGCATCTTTTAATTCAATTAAACATTTTCCCCTCGGGACCATTATCCCTTATCAATATATCTCACAGCCCCCTCATTAGAGTAAATTTAAACATTTCTTTTTCCCATTCAAAAATTTCTTCCAAGCAAACTTCCGCTTTTTCTTCCAACTTTTTTTTTCATCTCGCATTAATTGAAAAAAAAAACAGAGAATCGTGTATTGACTTTTAAAAAGCTTCTGTTTTCGACTATTTTTCTTCTTCCCCTCCTCAATACCAGTAAATTGTTATTTGCCAAAAAAGAAAAAAAGGAAAGCGCATGTCATATTTAATTCAAAGAAAAAAAACTATGGCACACAAAAAATAGAACTTTGAAAAATAACAAATTTTTTCATGTTTTTAACCGCCTACGGTTTTTTTGAAGAGAAAAAAAGTAAAAATCAAAGTGCAAAATTTTTTTTTGTTTGATTCATTCAAAAAAGCTGCTTTGAAATTTTGATAAAAACGGAAAAGGAAGAAAACGAAAAAAAGGCAGCAAAATTGGAACATTCAGGAAATTACATTTTTAAAACTTTTTTTTTCAAAAAATAGCAGTAACAATGAAAAGTAAAATTTTAAAGGAAGGGATGAGAATTTTAAAAACGTGATTTCTTTTGATGTATTTTTTTGTAGTTTTACAACGAAAATTTTCAATGAACATCTAATTACTTTTATATTAAAATTTAAAAATTACTGTAATAGATGAATATAATTACATAATCGTTTTTGTCTTTTTCACATCTAATTAGGTTTCTACCGTATACTTTCTCACATAAGTCATACCTAAAATTTATTCAAATTTTTTTAGAAGGTGGTGGCTTCAATCTACCTCAACAACAACAAGTTCAACAGCAACAACAACAACCAATTTTTTCAAATTCATATTATGATCCATTAACAGAATTTGGACAACCTGAACAACAACAGCAACAGCAACAACAATTTCAATATCAACCTAAACAACAACAATTACAGTATCCTCAACAACAACAATTTGAATATGGTACTGAAGAACAACTTGCACAAATTATTGATGAACTAAATGCAAGAAGTTATGAAAATGATCAAGCTAAAGCTGCACAAGAGCTTGAACAAGCTGTTGCACAACGTAAGTTAACGATAGATTTCTGGAGGGGTTGTTAAATTTCTTCATAAGCTGCTGATATGTACATTTTCTGGAATTTGGGATACTGTAATCCAAGTCCAAGATTTCAAGAAAACACCTTCTTTTTGTAATCTATTTTTCGTGGCATTAGAGTTGTCTTTAAGCTTTTGGAGTCTTGTCAAGAAAACAAAATTTTTTTGGACTTTAGAAAAAGTTTTTTTGATCATTAACCAATTTTCATTGCTTTTTAATAGCAAAAAACTTGAAAGCTTTTTTGCGCTAAAAAATTTCCCACATTTTAAATTTTTTGTGTCCATCATTTTTCTGCATCAAATTTTCAATGTTAAATTTTTTCAATTGATTACTTTTTAACACCTTTTTTGTTGTGTTGAATGACCTACTTTCACTGATAAGGGGTAAATGCCTTTTTTTAATGACAAAAGGCTTGCCTTCATTGACGCAAATAAATTCTTTACGTAACTTTTTAAAAAGCGGGAAAATTGGCAAAACACTAAAAAGCATGATGATAAAACTTCCGTCTCTTTTTTGTTACCCTTTGAAGTGTGAAAAAATGATGAAAAAAGACAAAAAAAAGTATTGTTATGAAAAATATTAGAAGACTTAATTTAAGAGTGTTAATGATTACATAAAAAAAATTTGTAGTCTGACATTTTGAAAGATATATTTTAAGACATAAGTATCCCATGAGTCCCATGAGACTAAAATAATAGCACTAAAAATATAAATATTTGCATATATTTTTTGATGCAAAGATATGACAACATGCCTTTAGGGTATTTAGTATATATAAAAATGTAAACATTGAAATATTTTTATAGAACAATATCTTAAACAAGAACCACAACAACAACAACCTCAACAACATGATGATGCCCTTGAGCAACTTCAACAACTTACAAATCAAGTAAAACAAATTGCTGCAACCGCATCCCAAGGTCAACAACAACAACCTCAACAACAAAACCAACATGTTCAAGCAAAACCTCTTGCAAATGAAGGTGAACAAGAATCCGCAGATTCACTTCCCCTTCAACAAGCTAAATCTGAACAACCTTTAACTCCAATGAAAAAGGGTCAATCAGAATTCGTTGAATTCATTGAACCTCCACAATCATCAATGCTTAAAGGTATTGAATCAATGGATAAGCGAGTTGTTGCTTCAGAATCTTCAGGATCTTCCCTTCGTGGAGTTAAGCTCCTTTCATCATCTGGTAATATTATGTTTATTGGTAAGTTTTATCATTTTATGCAAATTTTAAATTGAAAAAATTGTTGAACAGTTGCATAAAAGTACAGTAATTATTTTACCAAAAATTATCATTTAAAGATAGAAACTTCATTTCCATTCTAAATTTTACTTTAAAATGACTCCATATTTTTAACATCTAATAAGCTTAATTTTCTTACTATTAAAAAATTTAACCTCATATTTTTTATGGCCTTATACATCATTTACCACTTTTTTTAAGTTTTTTCAAAGGATACTGTATCCCTCCATTTTTTTTCTGTATAACTTATTCATAAACATTAATTTAATCAGCATTTTTTTTCTTTTTTTCGTTTACAAGAATATAATTTTTTGCATTTATGATATGATTAATTTAATATATTTTTCATACATATATTATATTTCTAAGAAACCTAATATTATTAGTTGTTGCGTTTTTTGGTTTTCGCAGAATTGAACATTGGCATGCTTCAAATTCTTTTTCTTTCTTTTTTTCGGCAATGGTTTTTAGACTTCTTTCATTTCTGTTTTTTTGAGGGGAGAGGATGACGTCAATGGCAAGCAAAGAAAAAAAGCTGCTTTCAAGTTGGCTTTCAAAAAAAAGAAGGATAAAAGCATTTTTGTTGCTGTTGAAGAATGTGCTTCAGCTTTTTTTGGGTTTCTGGCTTTTAAGTTTTATGAAGAAAGGAAAGAGCAAAAAACGACATCAGAATTTAAGTTGACATTTTTCTTCTTTCTTCTTTTTTTGCTTTCACCACCACCGCTCAAAAAAACGGATATGCCTTTTTTTCACTTGTCACGAAGATGCGAAAGCAGAAAAAAGATCTCATTAAAAATGTGAAAAAATGCTTCTTTTAAGTTTTTCTTCTCTTTTTTCTGAAGTGAAAAATTGGCTTGCTTTTATTTGATTTCTTTGAAGCTGCATTTATTTCTGTTTTTCGGTTTTTTTGAGACATCAAAAATAAGGGTTTTGTTTTGACAAGCTTTTAAGTAGAAAAAAGGCAAGAAAGAAAAGAAAGAATGATTACAGTTGACAAAGCCCTAAAGGCAGACATTAAATAAAATGAAATAAAAGACGATATGGAAAATAGATGGATGGTCATTAAAGGAAGGAAGTAAATAATAAAACTGCAAGCTTAAATTTGGACATTAGCTTTTTTATTTTTGCTTTGTTTTTCAAGGAAAACAAACATTTAAAGATGCGCGCTCACGCAATTCGCGTTTTTCATTGTCCAATAAAAAATTTAAAATCAAAAAAATGAAATGAAAAATAACAATAAATGCAACTGTTCAAACATAAAAAAAACTGTCACACTTTTTTAATTTTTGAATCAATAATCGGGATTTATAAAATCTGTTTTTAATCAAAATGGATTTCACAAAACACAAAAACAATCTAAAATTAAATCGGAAATAAAAAAAACAATGTTTTTTTACAAAATTCAATAACCCCTTTTTTCTTTTTCAGCTGTCATAACAGTTTGCTCTGTTTTTGTTGTTGCTGGTGTCGTTGGTGGAACATATTACTACAACAAGTAAGTCAATGTTTTTTGATTCCTTCCTTCTTTTTTGACTCATTCATTCCTATTTTTCACTAACCTAATATTAAAAATTAAATGTGATCATTTATAAAAATGACATGTTTTTTGGCCAGATTTACACTTTTTTGTTAGAAAACAGAAGCATCAAAAGTGAACATTTTTAATAATTTTTATGTAAATACAAATTTTGTTAAAATATAAAAATAGGATTAACGAAGGAGGCAAGAAATTCAATGACGCAATTGTTCGTTTACCTTCACGTCGTCTGTTTTTGGGATAAAAATTATCATATGGCTTTAGCTTTAGAATATTCCCAAATGAAAGCGAAAAAATAATACAAAAACAACTGTTATTTTTGGCACTTTTTAAATTTTTAAAAGTAAAAATTGTGTTTATTCAAGCATTTTTTAAAAAAAGAAATGTTTTTGACAAGTTTTTGTATTCATTTGCTTGAAAGAATATTTTTAGTAAAAAATTAAATTTCACCAAAAAAAGATTAGGGATTAAATTTTTGAGGATTGCAAAAAATTTAAAGAATGGTTTGAATTGTTAAAAAAATTCTTGAACATTTTAAATCTGAATAAATTTTTATTGACTTGAACAAGATAATCTTCTTCTTTTAAGAATGCAGAAGAACTTTAACGTTCTTTTGAATTCTGACCTTAAAAATTCAAACAAATTTGTTTAAAACAGCTGAATTTTCTTAAAACCATAGATGGCAAAAGATTATTATTTTGCATTTGCATCATTAAAAAAAGCATGCATGTCTGATTATCTGATTATTGTCAGATTATTTCATTTTCGTTAAATTTAGAAAATAATTTTAAAAATGCGAAAAAAAGATAAAAGTAATTCTCATAAAAGTAGCTATTATTCTCATTTTTGTATAATGCATTACTTTACTTTTTTTGATTATTACTTTTTTACGTCTTGTTTAAAGTTAAGATTAGAGGATATCAGCTTTCTTGGCGAAATAGCTTTAGTTTTGTTTAATTTGGATATTTGGATTTAAAAGCTTCAAAAAAATTAAAGCAAAAAGTATCAAAGCTAAAGTGTAAAAAACTTAAAGTTTGCCCTAAAGGAATCAAAACAGAACTTTTTTCAAGCGAATAAAAATTAAAAATGCAAAAAACATGTTTTAAAAAGTTTATAGAAAAATGTCATGGAATATTTTAACATAAAAAATTTTGAGTGATGACATTTTCTAACTTCTTCCTTGTCTTTTTTCAATGTTTGACGTTTGCAAAAGTTTTTTGTTTAAATTAAACTTTTATAATCCCAAAATTTCTGCCTTTTTGATAGTCCTTTGAAATTTAATTCATTTTAAAAATATTGATAATAATAATGGGTTCACATTTTAGTTCCCGAAAAAATCCAGAAAATGATTTTGATGATTTTACCCGGTATTCACCTGCTGGTCCTGGCAAGAAATTACAAGGTTTCCGAAATGGTATCCGAATGGATGAAAATGGTGATGATTCTCTAGCCTATAAAGCTCAACTTCATCATTATCAACAAACTAAACAAAAGATTATTGGAGCTGAAGATGGTCTTTCCCCATCCACAACCCCAACCGGTGGAATGTCATCCCCCCGCTCAATTCATCACAATGAAAATAGTGAAGATGAAGCAGAAGATCTTGAAGAACATAATTATTCAGTTTATGAATGTCCCGGACTTGCACCAACTGGTGACATTGAAGTCAGCAATCCAAATTTTGGACATCATTAAAAACATCATCTTTCCCATCCATCCCACCACAAAAAATAAATTCAATACCACAACAAAAATCCTACTGTAATCTCATGTCATTTTTTACTGTATTTTATATATTTTTTAACGTGTATCTTAACATAATATTGTATTAATTAATTATTTATGTCTACTAAACTCTTTTGTATTTTTACCAAAAAACAAATTTTACTGTATTCTCTAAGGGTATCAAAAAAATATACATCTATTCCATATTTTTTATAATCCTTTGGGTATACTGTAATATTTAATTATTTTGAAATCTCGGTGGTTTTTCTTCTTTTTTTCTAAACTCTATTGTTCAATATTATTATTAATTAATACACACACAAAAAACATCATTCTCTATAAAATTTTATTCATTCTTTTTTTTTAAACATCAAAATCTCATCCCTTTTTTGGCATTGGCGCGCGCGTGATTTTTCTCATCCTCTCTCGAAAAAATCTAAGAAATATCCCACAAAGTTTACTGTAATCACCCCTATTATTATTAATGACGATCAAATTTTTGAAAATGGAGAAATTTTTTTTTAAAACATAAAAAACTTTTTTTTATTGTTTCATATTATTTTTTTTGCATTAACAACTTTTGATTGATATCTCATTTATGTTTGTAGTAACAATTTTTTTATGTAATATTTTTTATTGTATTTTTTATTTAATATTTAACAACAAAATGGAGGCGAATGGCGTTGACTACATATTTTTTGTGTCAAAAAAGAAAATAAATTTATGCGGCAGTTAATAATTTTTTATGTGTTTTTCTTTTTACATTTTGCAGAAGCACTAGACAGTTTTAGTCATTTTATTAAATATAATATACAGTAATATCACAAAAACAATTGTAAGTAATCCATTAGCACATCAAGATTATCAGCAGCCCTGCAGGCATAGAATAGTTGTGTAAATCACAAAATGTCTTTATAAAAAATTTAAATAAATTTGAAACATTTACGAAAAATAATATTGTTTATCAATCTGAATCTGAATCAGAAGAATCTGATGATGAAGAATCGCTAAACTTTTTATATTTACCTTCTTCCGCATATTTGACATATTCAAGGATTTCATCATTTGGATAATCGATTCTCCATTTAATAATAAATTCTTTTTCCTGCTCCGGTTTGACCATTTCTGTCAACAAAAGATTATTCAAATCATCCAATTCTGCACCAATTGAGGGCAGCTTAATTGTTCCATTTTCTTGAACAGAATAGTTTAGTTTTGCTGAATTTTTTGCCATATCAGGAGATAATAAATTAATTTTAATTTTTTCATCCGTTGATTGAGGGATCGATTCATGGATGGTGATAAGAATGGGCTCATCTCGTTTGGCATTTTTAACAATAATTCGTTGTTCATTTGTTGAACAAGATTTTTTTCCAGTTGTTCCATGCTGAAATTTAAAACAATTAATTTTCCTGAATTCGGGTTTTTTGGAATACGTAAATTTTATCTTAAATGAATCTCTTAAAAATCGAACTTTTGATTTCAGGGACAAAAATTTTAATTTCAATTTTTTGATTTTGAATTTAATACAACAAAAAATTTGCATAACTATTTTATTCTAATTACCTTTGCATGACTTTGAAACTTCTTAGTTGGTTTATAAACAACTTTAACTTGTTTATCAACCCCTAAGGGGCATTCAATTTTTTCACCACATGAAATTGAATTTAATTTAATCGATGCAGACATTGAATTGTTGACATAAACTGTTGCGGGACCAGCAAGAATTGGATAATCAGTATTGTTGATTACGGTAGCCATTAAATAAACATTGATATCTTTTTTCGGGACACAATGATAATGAAGATAAACTGGAAGAATTTCAGCAGTAATTGTAACTTTATGTTTTGTTGAATCAGTTGGAATTGATTTTTTGTTTGGAATTGTGAAAGTTGTCGAGAGAATGTTCTCTTCGGCAGTTGTAATTGTTCTTTCCATTTTTCTTGCTTTTTGGACAGAATATAATGGTGAAGTAGGGGCATACCCTGGGGATGTTGGACAATAGCTTGGAGATGTTGGGGCATAAGCAGGAGAACCAGCACATCGATCACGAGAATAACTTCGTCTTCTTCCGTACTTATTGGTTCTGCTATATGGCTTTGATGCCTTTGGGGGTGGACGATAAAATCGAACAATTGTTGCACCAAGTTTTGGCAAAGTTCCTTCTAAACATGGTTGTGCAGTTGATAGTGATAAATCAACATCCGTCCAATCTTCACCAGTTTGTTGTTGAATATTACCATAATACAAAATTTGCATATTGTGAATATCATTCTCAGATGTCACTCGAAGATCATAATATGGTGACCAAGATGCATTATTCACTTGATAAGAGATATGCAGCTCAACTTCAACATTATCGGCATTCTTTTGATTTTCAAGTTCAATCGAAATTATTCTAAAAATTAATATGGTTTAGATTTGTAATTAAATTTATAAAACTTACGTATTACATTTTTGGTTGTATTTGTTGATGGAACCATTTATTGCACTTTTCTCTGAATCCAGTTTATTGATCCGATCTTGAACTTCTTTTGCTTTAATTTTTACTTCAACATATTTCTTTTCATGATATCCAAATAAGCTTTCAATTTTTTCAAAATTAATCGATTCAGCTTTGGCCGATTTTTCTCCAACCTAAAAAACAGAAAATTACAGTAGTTACCATATCACTAACATCTCAAAATAAACTTACCATTTTTACAGTATTACTCAAAGCATCAATTTGAGTATCATAAATTCGAATAAAATATTTTTCTTTTTCAATTTCATTTTCAAGTTCTTTTAATTTCTTTTTTAATTCAGCAATTTTTGGTGAATTATTCTTTTCAGAATCTCCATATTCAATCAAAAGTTTTACACCATGAATAATTGCTGGTCCGGTTCCATCAACTCGAATAGAATTTTGTTTGATGCATTGAACAACATTTTCTATTCGAATTTCGTTGATTCCAGCTTTGAGCAAAACTTTTAAGTTTCGATGAATTTCAGCTCCATTTGTAAAAACTGTTACAGATTGAATAGGGATTTTAGATGCATGAAAAGAAGATACTAAATGATTGGAAGAAGACATTTGCGGAATCTAAAAATTAATTAGCATTAAATGAGATTAAGACGAATTAAAAATGTAAAAAAAAAGAAAAGTAAAATGTTTCAATCGCAAAAACACAAATACAAATACAGTATACAACAAAAAAATCTTACATTAAATTATTAATTAATCTCGAAGTTCAAAACAGAATAGCGAGTGTTTCTCAATAAATTTTACTCCAAAAATGACAAAAAGAGAAAAAAATTGAGTTTTTATTTACTTTTTTTCAGGGTGCGGTCAAGACCTATTTCAACACACCAGAGTCTCTTTTGCTTTTTTTTCAAAAAGAGACTTTCAGCAAAAAAGATAGCAAAAGGTTTGTTGCGAAACTAAAAAAAATGACTCCTCCGATTTTTGACAAAAGTGCAAGAAAATATAAAAGGATGTAGTCTTGCGAAATCTTTTTCATTGTTTATTTATTAACAGTACAGTAATATTTCATGCTAACGAAAACTGTAGAGAATTTTTATAATAAAAAATTAAAAGTTTAAATTGGATCAATAATTTTTAAAAGATCTTTATTATACAAAATATACAAATTTTTTTTCAAGTTTAAAACATTTCAAAAACTTTATTGTTTAAGATAAAAAAAGAGATATGGATTAATTTCATCCTCACATTTTAATGATTCTACGTAATCATTTTCTTTAATCCATTTATGCAAATTTCTTCTAAACGTATGTTCATTTGCACATATTCTTGAATACCGTAATCTAAAAATATTTTTTACAGATTATTCAAATTTTTTTCTACACAAATACCTGATCCTTGGAGTTCCAACAACAGCTATTAGCATATCCTTTATTTTATCTTCAAAATCTGTTCCATCATTATTTAAATGTAATAAAATGAATTTTAAATTAAGCTTAGAAATTTGCATAAAATCATTCAAATTTAAAATTGAATTTTTTATCACCAATTTTTTGAGGTTCATATTATTCAGCAGGGGTAATTGATTGAATAAAATTTTTGATGGAATTGAATCAACATTAATTTGATCGATTATAGTAAACTTTTTAAATAAATGTTTTGGACATTTGCATATTTCGTTGCAGGAACACCAAAATGCAAGATTTCGAATAAATTTTGCGAGTTTTGTTGAGTTTGCAATTTTTACGTCATCATTGTCATAGCGTTCACAGATTTTAAAGCATGAAAGAAATTCATTGTTGTTAATATAGAGGTCATTAATGTAGCAATCGTCGTAGGATGAGATTAGGGCCGGATTAAAGCAAGCTTTGGATAAATTTTGTCTCAAAATTGGAGTTTGAAGTTGAAAAAATCGTTGTTGAATTGGACTTGGAAGAGATTGGAATTGGAATTTTGTGTGATATGGAAATGCTGCATGTTTGAGATAATGAAAAATTATTATAAAAATTAATGAAGTGAAGAAGAGCCATGCCAAAATGAAGGTTATTGGAAAGAAACATAGTGCCATAAAATATATGAATCCACGAAGGAAAAGATTTTTTGCATGAAAAGTATAAATTTCAACAATGATAATATTTGGAGAAAGAAATGAATCAAGGATCCATTTTAATGTTTTATTTGCGATATATGAATCTAGCAAATTTCGGTGTTTAGTAATAAAATATGGCAATACCATAATCGAGTAAACTGTAAACCAAATTGATTTTAACATTAGCTTCAATGATGTGACAAAAATATTCATTTTTATTTAAATTTAATTCCAGCAATAAAAAAGTAGTCGATTTTTGTTAGGAATCTATGTACAGTACTCCAAAATTATCAGTATTACAGTATACTTGTAAAAAATTAAAATATTTAAAGCGATCACATTAAATTGAACGAGTAAAACTTAAACAACAAAATCAAAGAATATTGATTTGATAAAAAAAAAGTTATCAAATTTTTTTTCTAACGAAAACCATTCTTTGAACCTACAGAAAATGTAGGTTGATGCAAAAATTGAATGATTAAAAAAAGCAAATGAAAAGGTTTTTCTTTAATTTTGTTTTATCGCAAAAAAGAAACTGGATCCTTTCTAATTTTTTTGAATTTTTCGTAAAAAAAAAGAAGATAAAACTTTTTAATCGAGTTCAGCAAAGTTTATGTTTGTTTTTTTAGTTAGGCATTTTTGCAACTTTTAAAATAAAGCATCAAGCATGTATGCAGGAATCATTATTTTAAAAACTATTTTATTCTGATCTCAAAAGTTGCAACACCATGAAAACTTGAATTTCTACTTTTATCCCACCAAAGCTAATAATGTTGACATCAAACAAAAAACGACATTTTATTTTAAAGAACAGTTTCAATCAACAAAAGAAAGACAAAAAACAATATCAATAAGTAATTTTTAAAATTTGATCAAAGAAATCTTCACATTCAAATACAAAACATGCGGGTTTGTCGTAGCTTAATTCATCCTTGCAACAAATATATTTGACGTAAACATTTTTGTCGAGCCATTTTTGCATATATTGACGAAATTCTTCAACATTCTGACATTTTTGACAATAACAAATCCTAAAATATACAAATTTTAATAATTTATGAAATTTTATTTAATAAACTTACTTAATTTTGGGGGTTCCTTCACAAGCAATAAGAATTTCTTTCATTTTATCCATAAAGCTTGATCCATCATTTTTCAATTCCAATTCAATCGATTCCAGATTCAATTTTGCAATCACTTTTAAATCATCTAAAGTTAAAATTGAATTTGTTATTTTCAGTTTTTTTAAATTCAAATTATTCAATAGCGGAATTTCATTCATTATAATCATTTCAGGGATTGCACAAACTTCAATCTTATTTAAAACAGTAATATTTTTGAGAAGATAAATTTTGTGACCATCCTTTACATCAAAATTGAATCTCAGATTCTTAATAAATTCTGCACGATTTCTCGCTTTAATGAAAATGTTTTTTGTTGAATCATAAAATTCTTCAATTTTGGAATATTTTGGCAATCTTTGAAGTTGATAAATATTCAAATCATCAATATGCAAATTTTTGTAATAATGAAACATGAATTGCTTCGTGTAAGCTTTTGAGAATCGATACCGGACATTTGGAGGTTGAAGTTCAAAGAATCTTTGCTGCATCGAAAATGGAAGAGATTCAAAATCAAAGCTGCTTTGACGAGGATTAAATAAATGTTGAAGAAATTTGAATAAAATGATGCATTGAATTGAAGTAAGAACCATAAAATACATAATTACAGTATGCTGATCAAACCACAGAGCAAAAATATAAACAATTCCACGACAAAAAAGTTGTTTCCATTCTTTCCGCTTCAATTCTTTCACCAAAATATCGAATGAAAAAAAGCAATCAAAAATCCATCTAATTTCTTTATTCGGAATTAATCGATAAAATTTTTGACGCAGCTTTGAACCATAATAAGCAAGAACTTCAAAAGAATAATTGATAGATTTTAAATAAGCAAAATTCAGTAAAAAGATCACAACAAATTGAAATATCAGAAATTCTTTGTTTCTTCTGTAAGTCATATCATAGGTAGTTTTCAAAGCAATAAAAAATGTGTAAACATCTGGCATTTTTTCATGAGAGCAAAAATAAAGTAAAGAATGTAGTGAGATGATTTCTTGACATGTTCTCTCAAATTCTGCTCAACTGAAAAATCTCTTAAGCATATATCTCGCACTTTTTGCCTTTAAAAAGTAGGAGACTTGATATAAATGTTATTATAAAATAAAAGATTTAGGGACTTGTTGTTGCAGTTTCAATGACCAAAACAACAAATACCAATGATTTCATTTTCATGTACAATCGATATTGAGGAAAACGTTTTAGCGTTTTTTAAGTGACATGCTTGTAAAATATTAATGAAATTTTATCTATTTACAATTTATTTAATCATGAAAAAACTATTTTTAAGAAAAATATATACTCCTACATGCTAATTTTTCTGATACAAAGTTGTAAAAAATATACAGTTTCTTTACAACAAAAAAGTATTATCAAAGGGTTGAATGATCAAGAACACTTAATAACCATAAACAAAGATCAAGGTCAGAAGCAAAATGGCGTTGATACCATGGAAGATCCTGAAATGTAGTGTTAATTTAATTAACAATTTTTATAAAATAGCTGAAAGGTTTTTAAAAAATAAAATTAGGTACGGTAATTAAATTAGTATAAACATACAACTAAATCTGCATATTGGGGTCTAAGTGAAAGTTTCTTTTCCAAACATTTTGCAACAAATTCTTGAAATTCAACTGAAAATGTTGCAGGTAATTCTGGAGATGGTTCCGTTGAAATAAAACACGAAAGTTTTGTTTGATATGGATCAGGATCACTGCATTTATTTAGATATGGATATTTAAGAGTTGCTAATTCAAACAACGTAATTCCAAGTGCCCAAATATCTCCAGAAGCACCATACATTCCATAACATCTGTATGCAACAGTGCCTCCACATGAAAATGAATTTGAGAGATCTTCAGCAACTCCAAAATCGCTAATTTTGATTGTTCCATTCCAGTCAATTAGAATATTTGCAGGTTTAATGTCTCGATGAACAACATTCTAAAATTATATTTATTTATTGGTTTTGATTTTTAATAACGAAGTTTAGCTTACAAGTTCTTTTAGAAGATATCGAAGTGCCTCAACAACAAAAACAGCAATTTTTCCCAAAACGCATTCATTAAAGCAGATTTTTTGTGGGATCATATAATTTTTGTAAAGTTTGTCCAAGCACATAGCCTAAAAAATTTGATTATTATGTAATTATTTCCCAAGTATTTAATTACCATGGTTTCCATCAAAATGTAAATATGAGTCTAAAAAAACTTTGATTAAAAAACATAAGCTTATAAAACATTTTGACCAAGGAAAAGTTTCAAATCTTTTTAGAAAATTTTCACTGATTTGAAACACAATTTATGAAAAAAACCTCAAAAAATATCCCATTTTTCAAGGGCGTAGCCAGGGTAATCAATATTATATGTTCGAAATGATTTGACAACGGGCACGTGCCTTACCATTTTTTTATTCAAAGATGTTTTGCCGAAAACCATATTGCTAAATAACTTGCCCTTAATTTTCGGGAATTCCTGGAAGATTAGGATGTCCCATATTATTAAATTAAATGTAATTTGATGATAAAGTCAATTTTTTGTATATCACTATTTTCAAAAACTCTGCATTTTTTAAACTTTAAAATTAGAAAAAGAAAAAAATAAACGTACGAGCGTACTGATATAGCCATAATAAGTGATAATATTTTTTTCATTTTTTGTTCGAGTTAAAACTTCCAATTCCATGCAAGGATTTTCTCCGCCAAAACCGAAATGTTTTTTAATTTCTTTAACAGCTAAAATATTATTGCCTAATTGACGCTTTGAAACAGTTCCAAATCCGCCACTTCCCAAATCTGTAAGAGGTTTCAAATCATCAATATTGACATTATGGAATTTTTGATGACCAATTTGAATAATTTTTGATTGATTATTAAACATTTTGGTTAAGAAAATTCCCCTAAAAGTTTAAATAACATTTAGTAAAACTTTTAGCCACAAATTAAGCAAAAAATTAATAAATTTATATTTGAGAGAAAAAAAAACATTTATAAAATTGTTGAACATTATCTGACCAAAAGAGTTCTAAAATTGCGCACGCTAAAAATAAAAATTAGAATCGAAGAAAAAAGTTGTTGTTTTTGCGCTATTTCGCAATGTTTTTAAAAAAGGGAAGAAAGAAATAAAAAATGCTACAACCTTTTCGTTTTTACAATATCGATATCGGTTGTGGCTGCGCAAAAAAAATAATGCAATGCTTTTTTGTCTAGCCATGTGCATGCACACAACGCCAAGAGACTTTTTCTACAATTTTTTTTCGGACAAAATCTTTCTAAACTTTGATGCAATGGATCTTTTTAATGTTCATTCATCTTTTTTTACTTTTTTATCCTTCCAGATCTACTTTTTTACGGACAATCAGAAAATATAATTTTTGGAACAACATTTCCTTGAAAAACACCGTGAAATTGACAAACTTTTTTGTTTTTACAGTTATACACAGATTCCATCTTCCGACTTCTGGCATGAGGGTAGGCTCAATCGACGCAGAATTAAATTCTGCATCTGTGGTAAAAATATGGATCGAGCGAAATCAAGCGAACATAAAAAGTTTCTGCAAAAACTAAAATTTTCCCTATAAAATTTCAAATTTTTTGAATGCGTGCGCTTTTTTCTTCCTGCTGCCGTCTTTTTTTTCTCTCTTTCTTTGACTCAAAAAAAATTTTTTTTGTCCGAATTTTTTAAACTTTTTGATAATTTTCTTTTGCGCATATTTTTTTAACAAGTAATTTATTAAAAGGTTTTTCTTTTATGTTTTATTAATCATGAAATTCTGCATCTTTTGGTACAAGAATCATATTTTTTACGCAAAATCTAAAAAACGGTGCACATGGCTATTTTTGTCGAAGAAAAAAAGAAACAACAGCCTATTTGTAGGATACTACTGGCAAAAGGTTATAAAATACTCTTTTTGCAACAACAAAGATGGAAAAATCTTAGTTGTTGATTTTTTCCATTTTCTTACCAATTCAAATATGATTCATCGTTGAATTTGTAGTCTATGAAAGAGTGAAATTTCATAACTTAGAAAACTGTGAAATTTCATTGTTAATAGAAAAAAATAGTTTTGATTTTTTTCAAAAGGTGTTCTCGAATGCCATTATTACAACACAAAGTTATTATTGCATATTTATCCCGTTTTTTAATGTTTAATGTAAAAACATAAAATATTACCGTAATTTCCAGAGAGAGGGAAATGACCAACCCTAAAAATCACGTTTAAAATCATTTTTTAAAATGTCAATTACGAAAAATCTACTTGAATTTATATATTTTTTGGTATCGTAGCGATTGATTGCTTCTTTTTCTAGCAATTTCTACAAGCGCAGAGTTTTAATAAAACATGTGACGTGATTTTTGATATGCCTTCAATGTTTTTAAGCAAAAAAAATTTGGGTTCTTTTAACAAAGTTGAGGCATGGTTGTTTTTTAGTTTGGTTATGTTAATTTTCAAACGAAAAGTGCAAATTGACACACACTACTGTCCACAGTATTACTATTTTGTTTATTCTAATGTAAGAATTTGCATAACAATCACTATCCAACCGCCTATAAAAGCGTATTACTTCCAAGCTTTCCACTTTCATTCTATTCATTTTGAAAGAATTTTTTGTTGATTGATCGTCGTCGCTGCTGCTGCTCTCTCTCTCAATTGCAAATATGTTTTTTGCATTTTTACTTGTATTGATTGCTGTTGGAGCTGGTTGGTACATTCATAAACAATTCTCTCCTGATGCTGCAACTCCAGAAGTATCAATTGGTGGTGGATCAAAACGTGAACAATTAACTGCGTCAAAATGTGATGTCCTTCCTGGTGTCTCCAATCGAGTAAGTTCTTTTTTTGTTTAATTTTATAAATTGTTGTAAAAGGAGAGGGATTTCTATGTTACGTTTTATGATTATTTAACGTTGAGGCAATCTGTTTATGCATAAAAAAGATTATTCAAAGAATCCATCTCCTTTTATATAAAAACACATACCGATTATACATTTAATTATATTTGTCTTTTAGTCCACTTACAATACTGCTGCAACTGAAAGTCTTCGATCATCTATTGGTGGAACAGCAACTGCGGAAACAACTGGAGAAAAGGCTGATAGTGAAGAACCAAAAAGAGATGAATCATCTCGTGACGTAAAAACTGCTCGTTCTCCAACTCCTGCTGAACATGCTTCATATGCTAATGTTGCCGCTGCTGCTGCTGCTTCTGGAGCCACTGATGTCAATAATAATAATAATGTTGGGATTCAACTTGTTAAAGATATGGAAGGTGGTACTGATGCTCCAATTTCTAAATCTCCTGTTGCCAAAACTGCCATCGTTCCAACTGAATCTGAACGCTTCCGTGGTGAACTTGGAAATTTACCTGATTCAACTGCCCGTAATTCTTCTCCTAATCCTGCTGCATCAAATCGAGAGTAAGTTTTTAACAATTTGACATGAATTTTTGTTATGCTGAAGTTACCTATTATTTACACAAATTTACTTTTTAGAGTCAAAGCTGATCCCGCAACTGCCAGTGCATTATCTGAAAAGAAGAAAGTTAAGAAGCGTTCATCAAATAGTGCTCAAAAATCTCCAAAAAAGAATAAAATTTCAAAGAAATCTAAGGAAATTAAAGCTTCTGATGGTGGATCTGATTAATTTGGAGAAAAAATACTGACTTACTAAATAAAATATGTTTGTATATATCTGAAATTGTGGATTTAAGAATAAATTTTACTAATTTTAACTGTGTTTTGTATCGTTATGAATTTAGAATTAGTTATCAGTTTGGGGCCTTTAATCAATTTTTCTTAAAGATTTGTTTCACAAAATTAGATTAGACAACTTTTCAACTTGTAGCAAATTTATCTGCGATTGCTTATTACTTACATAAATATTCAAATTTTTCTATGCATATTTTATGTTTATAAATGTTCTCCAAATTATTATAACCCATCATTTATAAAATGTGTCCCCATCAAAAAAATATGACAAAAGTTAAAGATGCATAAAGAAAATGCACAAAATATAAAAGAATATACAAAAATATTAACAATTTTCAAGACCCGTTAATTGAATGGCCAAACAAGTTCTTCTTTTTTACAGTAAGAATAATAATAATAACATAGAGATTCATTCATTCACTGAGATTTGTATGAGGCTTCCATTAATTCTAGATGTGCAGCTAAAATAAAGCGATAAACATTTCATTTGTAAAAATGCAGTACGGTTACAACGAAAAAGTAAAGCAAAATGATTTAAAATCTTTGACAACTTCAATATGGAAATATAAAAAGTAAACTTACAATATAGTCCACCAATATATTTCATTGTAACTTCACAATGTCCCCATACACAACTAATAGCTGGATAAAGCGTCTTTCCTTTGAGACCACGAAATGCAACACCAAGATAATTGTCATCAGTTGCAAAAGCCAGAGATCCTTCATCCATATCAAGAATACAGTATATATCGTCTGGTGCAAGAAATTGTGCCCCATTTGAGGTTGTTGCCTTAGGATAGCTCCAAGCCGGTACTCCATTTATTGCATCATTACCACAAAGATTTCGTTCTAAAAAGACAATACATTGTTATTTCCTATCAAAAACAGAAAATAAAAGATTCCAACTTACTGATATCCCAACCATATGATTCAGCATTACTTCCAATGAGAGAAACATATCCACGTTGATGAACTGGTGCCGAAAGTGTTGCAACTCCAACAACAGCATGAGTTCCACGAAATCGTAAAGGCCATGTAATTTTCCAGACATGAAACCCTTTTGAAAATCCAACTTTTCCACGAATGCAATCAGTTGATTGTGCAATAGGATGTCGATGACATGTAAGTCTGTCATCAACTTTAACATCAATATTCCGTGAACGATCATAAGGATTCCAAGAATGCATTTCTAGAATTTCTTGATCATGAATAGGATTTGACATTATTGAATCATATTTATAGCATCGAGAAGGAAAAGCTGGATCATATCCAAAGTCAAAAAGTGAATTCATGTTACCCATGTTAGTTAGTCTCCTGAAATTTAAAGATAATAGTTAACTAGTTAGTTAAAAGTAAAAAATTCAACACACGAGAATATCAACTACAAGAAAAAAACGAGCAGCAAAAGAAAATTAAATATCAGAGAAAGAAAACGAAAGGCGCGATTTGATTGGTAACTTTGACGTGATAGTTAGTAATCAACAGAAAGATAAGTCATCTAAAAATGGCAACAAGCAAGCAAGAAAAAATGTCAAAATGCAGGAGTTAGAGAGAAGAGATATCTAGAGGCGTAGATTAAAGCAATAAATATTCTAATATAGCAACAAATCTACTAAATATTTTTTATACAACAATTACAAAGCAGCAAAAATAAAAGGAAGAAAAACAGCTGACATGATGCGTAAAAGTTAAAATATTAATCCGCGGATATTAGCTTAAAATAGAGCAAAAAGGATATATCACAGTCTGGTAAAGTTATAAATCACGGTGATATTATATTAATATGCTTTCAACGATAAAGCAAAGCTTGATGAACATTTAAAAAATGAAGAAGATCAAAAAAATTGAGGAAGAAAAAATGGAACCAAAAAAACAAGAAGAAAAAAAAGCAAAAAGGAATAATTTTGTTCGCTTCAAAAATTTTGTCTCTTCTTCTTTTTTTGTTTGAAACGTGCTCTCTCGTCCCTGATTACAATAGAAAGTATCAAAGAAAAAAATTAGTCTAATAAAATTTATTATTTCTTTATTGATACCATACTATTTGTAAATTAATAAAGTAAACCATAAACTAAAACTCTATGAATATACAAGTGTACAAAAATTTGACGACTGACATTTTGCCTGTTGCCATGGATTTCCAAAAACCTTAATCTTTTTTTACGGTGATGAATTCGCTTTTTTGAGAACTTATGGTATTTGTTTTTATTTGAGTTTAATTAATTATATTTTTGTTAATGTTGTTAAATTTCAGATGTTATTTATGCTCTTTAAAAAACAAAAAATTATAAGAAACTAATTTATTACTATTTTGATTTAAGTAATACTGTAAAATACATTTAAAAAAATAATATAGTAACAAAGCGGCTTTTATCTTTTGAGTAATTGTAGAATGGGTTCGATAGTTGTGATTTTGGCAAAAACAAATTCATTCTTATTTACGCTTTAATTTGGGCTTGATCCAGAAATGTAGGGTTGTCCAGGCATCCAAACATATTTTCCATTCTGAAATTTAAAAATCATTTCAATATTTTTAAGGAACTCCAAAAATTTACATATTCTAAAACAAATTGGCATTTGTTGACATCAGGGGCCCTGGTATCAGCTGGAATTTCTTGAAGAGGTTGAAAAAAACTTAGGGCAAGATATTTTCGATAAATGGGATCTGGCAAATATGAAGGATTAATAGCTTTTGCGGTTTGGGTATTTGTAACCAAAGTCACAAGATTTTGATTAAACGTAATTGTAAAATACTTTTTTTGACCTGGTGTTGCATCAGGTAATTTAAGGCCAGAAAATGTGACATTATCAACTTTTGTGTCACCATTCATAAAATAGATATCAATATTAAAATCATCGGGGCTTCCGTCACCCCAAGTTGGAACAATATTAATTCCTTTTTGGGTACCATAAACAGTGGTGATTGCGAATTGTGTTCCGGCTGCTCCTCCTTTACATAAATTGTCATTATCAGAATTCATTACAGTAACCTTAAAGGTCAGAGGAAAATAAGTTTGATAAACAATTTTTGGAGGTTGAAGGGTAACATTTGGAAGAAGTTGAATACCGATTCTAAAATTTGCATATTACAAAGACAGCTAAAACTAGTATATAAAAATTAAGGTCTGGATTCAAATTTTTCAATGAACTTTAAAAACTTACTGATCTGCATTAACATTGCATGCAGCAAGCATCAAAAATATGCTAATCATTTTCAGCTACAATTTCTCGGGATTGCAAAAATATCCAGAGAAAACAATATTTTTCAAAATTGAAGCTTTTCCATTATATACCAATTGCAACACCTCCAAAAAATGATTCATTGAAAAAGAATGTTTTTTTCTCTGTTTTCAACTTTTGAAGCTAACAATGAATCAAAAAAAATACAAAAAAAGTAATATCAAAATTATTTAACAAAGAAAAAGTAAAAAAAAAACAACAACAAAAAGCATCGGGACTTCTGTCTGAAGTTTCAATTTTCAAAAAAAAAATTGTTTGGGAGTTGCATTCCCTGAATGAGCAATTTTTGATTTACTAGGGATAAAGCGGGCCTTCGGCCCGCAAGCGTCTAGTTCAAACTATAAAACTATGTTTTTAAAAATAAATTTGGGCTTCTATCACAGCTCTTCTAGCTTTTTCAGCTTCTGATAATTTTTCTCGATTATGAGACAAAATCCGTTGTCGTTTGCGCTCATTTTCGCTTCTCTTTGTTCAGGGGTTTGCTCAGCAGGCCTATTTGATTGCCTTTCTGCTTGTCTTCTTTTTAGTTCTTCTTTATGAGCAGCTTCTTGAAGAGGTTTTCTTTCAATTTTTCTTCTTGGCATTTTTAGACTTTGCTGTCTCACAGGCTTACAACAAACAATTAAAGATTCAATCAAGTTACAATAGCAAACATACAACAAAGAGAGGATTAACCAATTTAATGGACGCTCCAAACCGCGTAGCAAAATTTTAAAGTGAACTGTTAAAAATAGATACAATCACGTAAAAATACAGATAAACAAAGTTTTTCACTCACAATCTCATGCATGTTAATTTGCATGAGTTTGCACACAACAGTATTTGCAGGTCAAAGTTTGAATTCGTTGTTTGCTGTTGCATGCAAATTTCACATTTTTATTCTTCATTTTGTGAATGAAAAAATAAAAGCGTTACAAACCAACAAACAAACCAACTAACGCACATTCTCCATTTATTTGAGGGAAAAATTTGTTTTTGCATCAAAAAACTACAAAGAAAAAGTAAAAAATATGTTTTCAATTACAACTTGAATAATTTTTGCATTATTTCAAATGACAGCTTAACAGACTTTTATTGCTGAAACAAGCATATATATGATAGTTATACAACTGAGGCTAGATACTGTAACCACGAAAAGGAAACACGCTGAATTATATATGTAAATGCAGTATTTGGTTAAGCAATTTTGCAGGTTTTTTGCACAAAAAATCGTTTTAATGTGTCTGATGGAGGCTAATAGGTTTAATAGAGTCAAAGCAGTATTTAAAAAGTTTAAATTATTTGCAGCTAACAATACTTTTTTCTTTTATGTTCCAAATTTCAATTTCTTATTTTTAGCAAAAATGGCCCGTTTCCCGCTTTTAATTGTTGCTTGCAATTTTGCAATCTTTGTTTGTGTTGCATCTTACAATAATCAAGAAGAAGAATGCCGCGGCGGAGGATTTCAAAAACGTAAAGCTGAAGTTTGTGGTTACATTCCGGGAGCTGCGTTCTCATTAATTAGGTTACCGATTCATTGTCTGGGTAAATAAAAATTAACATAAACTTATAACTATGTTTTGTAATTTTTAGAGCTCGAAAATAAATGTTGCAGCGAAAAAGGTTGCAAAAATGAAGAAATCAAAAAGTGTTGCCAAATACAACTTGGTTCAATTCAAAGATGTAAACAAGGACTTCAAAAACGTGGTGAAGATATTTGTGGAAAAGGTCATGTCTTTGGAGATATTGGAAAGATTAAAATTGCGTATTCAAAACATTGCGAACGTGAGTTAGGGTTGGGATTTTTTACCAAATGAAATGCTTGATTTTTAGAACTTCCTCAACAATGTTGCAGTAGAAAAGGATGCACTGATAAAGAAATTAAAGAATGTTGTATTAAGCTCAAGCATTAAGAGAGAAAGAGAAAGCTTGAAGCACTTTTTTGCGTGAATAAACTTGATCCCTGAGTTTAGTCCTGAAACGAAAATAAAGTTCGTTTTCGTTTAATGATAAAATTTAGGGATCAGTTTTTTACAAATATTAAGTTACCAGAAATCAACCCAATTTTATGAAAATACAAAAATTGTGATTTTATGCAAATTTTATTTTTCAAACATAAACAAATAAAAACAAAATGTTTGGTACAAAAATCAAGTTTCTGATTTATCATAAGAAAAACATGAAAGATAAAGCTTTTCTTTGCAATTTATTGATTCAACATAATCATTATTGTGAAGCCATTCCATCATCGTAACCTGAAAATCAGATTCATCATCACAAAATGAGTCATAATGAGTTCTAAAAATAGCCAAGATTAAAAATTGTAATTAATAAAATGTAAAAATTCTTACTCAATTTTTGGAGTTCCATTAACAGCAACTAAAATTTCTTGCATTTTATTTTCAAAATTTGATCCATCAAAAAGCAAACTAAGATTAATAAATTCCAAATTTAATTGAGAAAGAAGTTGAAGATCATTCGCAGTTAAGATTGAATTTGAGATAACCAATTCTTTTGGAGAAATTTCATGGAAAAGTGGTAAATCAAATAATCGGATTTTTGATGGAATATGACTAACACTAATATTTTTTAAAACTCGAAATTTGTTGAATAATTGTCTCTGGCAGGAACATGTTGAATTATTGTAACATCGAAAACTTAATTTTGGAACCAAATTTTCCATGGATGGATATTTCTTTGCATCAAAATCAATATCAAAATATGGATCAAATTTTGGGCATGGCTTTTCTTGTTTCGAAACAAACAATTGATCAATAATTAAATCATTGTATTCAGTTTTGAGAGATGAATTAAAACAAGCTTTGGATAAATTATATCGAATCAAAGGTGTTTGAAGTTGATGAAAGCGTTGTTGGAACAAAATTGGTAGGGTTTGATATTCAAATTTTTCTTTGGCCGGATACAGTAACCAGTTTAAATAATTTTTCACAATCGCAAAATTCACAGAAGCCAAAAATACAAAAATCATAGAAATCGTAATTGGAAAAATACAAATTGAATAAAAATAAATCAAGCATCGGCAAAGTACTTTCTTCCATTGTTCAGATTTAAGTTCTTGAAATAAAATATTTGGGTAGAAAAATGAATCCAAGATAAAGGTAATAAATGAATCGGCAAAATTTTGATAAAGTTTTTCACGTTGTTGTTTGAAGAAATATGGAAATATACAAAAAATATACAATTTTAAATTGGTAATAAAAACAGTCCAAAAATATAATTGTTTAACAGCACTTTTACCAGAAGCTTTAATTTTAGGATTATTGTGAATTTCGGTTAAAATATTTGAAAAAATTGTCATTTTTAGAAAGATGACAATTTGAGTGAATGGAAAAAATTCAAATGATGAGTTTTTTTCCCGAAAATTAAGGACAGATAAAAAAATCAATTGCTTTTCTCAGAGGTTAGATTATTTTTGCATTTGTTTTGTTGTTGATGCTCAATGATGCAATTAATTAATCGATTAAATTCGATGAGCTTGTTTTACTATCAAGTGTTTGATCAAATTGATGATATTACAGTATACCGTAATATCAACAGTGATATCTTTTTTTGTTTTTAAGTGCATCCGAACAATGGGTACCAGAGGCATGTGTTCCCTGTTTTGCCGTGTTCCAAAAAGGAAAAAGATTAGCCAAAATCTGAAGGTCAAATTAAAAGCTGCAAAAATCAAAGAAAAAATCAGATGTATAAAATGGATATTCCCTTTTACAATGATGACAAACCAAAGCAGAAAATATAGTTTTCAAACTTAAAAATGCAACATTTATTTTTTATTTAACATTATTTTTTAAAACATGATATTTTTAGATGATCAAAATAAGGTCATTTCTTTCTTGAGAGAGAAAAAATGAGAGCTGACAAAGAAAAAATTGCAACCTTGAGTTTTTTCGCTGTGTTTTTTATACGCGTGAATTTAATTTCTATGTCTTAAATTTGTTGCAAGAAACAAGTGATAAAAGAAAACTGTTAAAAAGTGATTAATTATGGGAAACACCTTTAAAATTAAAAAGAAGAAAACCATAGAAATTGTATGTCTTGAAAAGCCATTAATCAAACATAAAATGACTTATACAAAAAACTATACAAAAAAACAAATGTTCCATTTCTTTTGAGAACTTAATAACCTAATTTCATGGGCATCATTTAAAACATAAAAGAAAACAATAGAATCAAGAATTTTAAATTTTTGTATCACTTTTTATCAATTATTTTTTATTTTTGGAAAGCAAATATTAATTTTCGAAAATGTTAAAATTTTGTTTTGGATTTTTATGTTCGTTGTTGATCAAAGATGTTCATTCATGCATTCCAATGAGACCTATGGATGATCCAATAACATTTCCGCCTCAACAATTTTGCATGCCACCTCCTGGAGCCGCTTCACTGTATCTGGAGAATGAAGTAGAATTGATTGTTGGACAAAGTTGGGATTTGGGGATGAAAAATGCGATCGGTAAGATAAAATCTTTGATTAACCCCTTTCTGTGTAGAGAAATAAAGCCAAACCGAATAGAATCAAAAAGTTCTTATTAAAATAAATATGAAACAAATACATTTTCGTAAAATCAGGAATTATCATTACAACAATTTATTACTTTTCCAAGTTAGGGAATTTTGGGGCAACTGGACTGGAACAATAGAGGGGGGAAGGTTGGGTTTCCTTGTAAAAGATCAAACATATCACATTTCACCTAGCAAGAATTTATTTTATTTGATTAAAACAAAGGGGAGAAATCTCTGTAATATGCAAAAAGCAGCCGCGGCTCTGTGTTGCAATTTTACTTTTGTTATCTTTTAAAGCATCAAAAATGCTTTTTCTAACCTTTAACTTTGATTATCTGGATTCAACAAAATTTTACTGCTACAACAATAAATTAAAAAAATAACCCAAGTCCGTAAAAATTTCCCCTTTTTTTGAAAAGGTGCTTCAGCCTTCCCCTCTTCAATCCAACCCGTAAATTTGGGCCTGAAATAACTGTATACGAAAATTCAAATACAACTTCAAAAAATGCTAAACAATTTTCAGGAGAGTGTCAAATTAAATATCGTGATGGATCAGTAAAATACTTCGATGGAAATACCCCTGTAAATTGGGACGAGGCTACCCGTAATGCTTCAATAGGGTTTTGGGACCGGACTAACTGCCCAAATGCTTGTGTGTGTACTTCTATGGCATGCTACAGACCAGTTGCACCAGGTCCTAATTTTCCTAGTGGACCTCCAATCTATTTTTACCCTCACTGTAATTTCCCAACAGAATGTTTTGTGGTTGCCATATTCTACAATGATGGATCTTTGGAGAATCCAGGAAATCCCACTGACAGATACACCACTGCAGCCCAAGACGCTTCTGGCACTGACGTAAACAATCCAACTTATCCAAAGGTTACCAAAGTTGGATGCTCCGGATGCCCCGTAATCATGTAAAAGTTTGTTATCATTGAATAAAGAGAGTTTGATTATCATTTTCAAAGCCATTTTAATTATTTTTTATGTAAAAACGTTGCAAAAATTTTAAATGATATACTTGTGTTTTTTATCCTTTGATTAATTTTTGTTTTTATAAGAAGATTAAATAAAAAATTTTAAAATGTTTTTTAAATCTTTGAATCCCTTGTGAAAATTCAAATTATCATACTTTGCTGATGCGAAATACTTGATTTAATAAAAGAACCTCTTGTTTCCTGTATCTCGAATGTTGTTTAGCCTTTGGCTATTATTGTGAATTTTGGTTAAAATATTTGAAAGAATTATCATTTTTGGAAAGATGATAATTTGAGTGAATAGAAAAAATTTAAATGAATGAGTCTTTTTTTGCCAAAAATTAAGAACAGAGATAAAAATCAATTGCTGTTCTAAGAGGTTAGATTATTTTTGTTGTTGATGCTCAATGATGCAATTAATTAATCGACTGAGATCAACAAGGGTTTTTATGTTCAAGTGTTTGATCAAACTTGTGATATTACAGTATATCGCAATATCAACAATGATATCTTTTTTTGCTTGTAAGTGCATCCAAACAATGGGTACCAGAAGCATGTGCTCCCTTCAAAATCATTCCTTTGATCTTTTGCCGCCACCGACAAAAGATCCGTGTTAGCATAACCTGTTTTGTAGAACTTGAATGATTCTAAAAGTACAATGACTAAAAATTTCTACTTTTGTCTGCACCATTTTTTAACGATGTTGTTTAATTTAAAGAATCGATTTATTGGATAAACTAAATAAATAAACCATTAACATTTATCTGAGACTGATCTAATAATAAAAACAAAGTTTAAAAGTTCATATTTGTCACCAAAATTATTTTTTGATTCAATTTTTTACACCCCCTTTTTCCAAAATCCGGAAACCTCAAAAAATTCAAACATAAAAATTTTTAAACACCTGTTTAATTATTTGCTTTAGAAATCACAAGACAATGATTTTCAGAAACAACACAAATAATGCGGGGTATAAAAAAGATAATTGAATGAAAAATTCAATTATACACAAAAAAGCTATACCATTTTTAGCTTTAAAAAATGCAGCTTTTGACTTTTGTTGTTTTTACATTTTTGGTAATTGATGGAATTGTTGCAATATGTCCAAGTGGAACACAAGTAATTGGATACGGATGCTCAAATGCTGCTCAATGTACTCGATATTATAGTGGACGATCACAATGTTACAATGGTTGCTGTTGTACTGTCAGCAATGCAGGTAAATATATGAAATTTGCATATCTATAAAAGCTGGTATAATTTAGGATTTTGCACTGATGCTAGTCAATCATCTGTTCGATGCAGTGCCTTTGGGCAATGTTCATCAGGTCAAACATGCATGAATGGTCTCTGCTGTAGAACAACTGGAAATGAATGGCAAAGTATTATCATTTATCTCTGATCTCTCTCAAATTATGCAAATTTTTAGATGCCTGTGGTGGGCTTGCTGCAGTTGCAAGTTGTATCAATGGCCAATGTGGACAAGGTTACCGTTGTACACCTTCAAATTATTGTTGTGAATGTGCCGTCGGCCGAAGCAGTGGCCGATGCAATAATGGTTCATGTCCATCTGGATTCACATGCCAAGCCAATGGTTTTTGTTGTGCTTCATGCCCTGGAAATGTAACACCATATGGGGCATGTCTCAATGGAACATGTGGAGGAGGTGCAACTTGTCGGGCAGGAAATATTTGCTGTCTTTAATTATTCTAAATAAATGCATCGTTCGAAAACATTTATTAGATTTTACGCTGCAGAAATTTGAATAAATTTCATTTTGAAAAAATAGGACAGCAGCAAATTAACGTTTTTTATAGTAAAAAGTCATAATGAATAGTCTTGTTTTGCATTTTCTGTTAGAAGATTTAAGCTTGAATTTTATATAAAATAAGGGCAAATATGTGGATTAATTCAATAATCAGACTCCTCCTCGCAAGTGAAAGACAATTTTTAAGGCTTATTTTTGTTATTCAAATGTGAGAGAGCGTTTCAAAGGAAAAAACTGAAACGTTCTCTCTCAGAATTATTTTAATCGAATACATTTGCAATCAAACAAAATTCTTTTTTTCCTTCAGAGAAAGCAAAGCTCGATTAAATATATTTCATCACAACTTTATTCGAATCGTTAAATATTAAACTAAAATATTCAAATATTTTCTTTTTTAAAAAGCGATTATTTTTATTGCAGCAAAAAACGCAGACAAAAATAAAAGCTCAAAAAATTTTTGTTTTTCGACAATCGTAACAAATCAATGAGATGTGCAAACCGCAGTCAAGCATTAAAATAATAACAGTTGGGAAACGGGTCAGGAGTGTTTTTTTGTTGAATGAACACACTTGGTGCCGTACCTACAAAAAAAGAAAAGGGGGTTGACCCAGCAGACGTGAGAAATGCCAAAAACGACGGCTATCGCAGGCCAAAAAATCATCTGAGCGTCGGTATAGCCGTTTCAGCGGAATAGCCTTACAAATGTTTGCAAAAAGCCTGCTCATTAAGTTTTACCTTATTAATAGTTAATGCCGTCGGTCATTAATCACAACTATTCTGCAATCGTTGTTTTTAAACGACAGAAAAGATTTTAAATTTAATAAATTATAAACTTTAACATGTAAAAAAAATTAAACATTTTATTTAAACATTTGTTAGATTTCACGATGCATAAATTTGAATAAATCTTATTTTGAGCAACTTTGTGAAATTTAAACGTTTCTTTATTGAAAACAATGAAATTGTTTACGATCGATTAGAATTTTATCATATTGATAAAAAAAGCTTTTAAAAACGGTTAAAGATTAATAGTCCAAATGAATTACAGTGTTAAAAGTATGATAACTGCTTTGCAAAAATGTGTATCGTGTTTAGTTTAACCAAATTATCATTTTTGCAGAAACCATGTGTTCTTCTGATAAAGTATTCCTGCTATGTCAATCTTTAGTTTTAAGCAAAAATTTAATATAAATTGAAAAATAAGACCCCTGTTAATTGTCAGTTTTTGTTTTAAAAAGAAACAATGAAGTCTTGTTTTGCATTCTCAGTTATTCTTTTGTTGTCACTTGCATATAGAAATGTAGAAGGGGTTGTATGTCCTGATGGGACATCAGCGTGTCCAGATGGTACCACTTGTTGTCTTATAGGTGAAGAAGCATATGGTTGCTGTCCAATCCCAAATGCAGTCTGCTGGTAACTTTGCTTGTTTCGTTTTGCTGTAAATAAATAAATGATTATTTTAGCAAGGATCAAAGACATTGTTGCCCTGAGGGAAGCTATTGTGACACAGCTGAAGGACAGTGCTTTAGCCGTTTTAGTGGAATAGCTCTACCAATGTTTGAAAAAATTCCTGCTCATCAAATTTTACCTGCTGAAAAGCATTTTGCCGTTGCCCATTGATCATAAATACCATTGCGCATAAATTTGAAACTCAACAAAAAACGCATTTCGAATTAAAAATTGTTTAAAAAATTAAGTTAAAAAAGGAATTTCTTTTTTGAATATCGGAATAATAATAATAAAGTTTTTACCCGTTTTAAAAAAATTTTTAACAACATTTTTCATCAAAGCCATAAAATTTTAAATCTTCAAAGAGAAACTTTAAAGATTTTATTACTCTTTTTTGATTGTTTGTTTGAAATCATGTGTTTCTTTCGTTCATCAAAGTACATAATACAATCAATCAACAACAAAGACGACGACGATGGCTAGCCTTTTTTACATACCTGATAAGAAATGGTGATGCTTATTTCTGCACAAACAAGCATACATTGATTTTTTATGGATGCTTCAAGTAAAAAATTCCAATAGCATTTTACATTTTTAGCAGCTTCAAAAAATGGAAGAAAGTGATTTAGCGATTTATATTTTTATCATAATTTTTGTTACAGCCTTTGCATTCTTTTGTGTTTATTTAGCATTAAAGTTAGTTTAAATTTTTAGACAATCCTATTTCAAATTTATGCAAATTTAGGTTTTCTGCAAATAAAGAAGACAAAAAACTACCGGAACAAGATTTACTTTTGAATAGTTCAAAAATCTCCAGAAATAATCAATACGTTGTTCAAAAACCTAAAAATTTGTCATTCAATCCGAGGTTATCCACAATTGCTGAAAATGAGTCATCCGCAAGTCTGGTGACAAAACCACCCTTGGAAAGGTTTGTATTTTTTTTGGAAAAAACCGCTTAAAGAAGGCGGCGTTTTACGTTTTTTGATCCTTGATTTTCATGTTTGTGCACCACGAACCTGATAATCAGGGTTGTTTTTTCGAGGCAAATCCATTCAAATCTATTTTCGTTACGAGACCCGAAAAACATGAACCATTTTTAAACTGAAATAACGTTTTAGTGAAGTCTCTGAAAATAGCCCACCACCTTTTGAAGAAACATTTATCCCTGAAATTGTTGTTCATCATGTTTCATCAAGGACTCCAAGTACTTCGAGTTCCTCAAGTTCATCAAGTTTAAGCACCACTGAAACGATTATCGTAAAACCAACTGCGTTGGATTTTAAGGAATTAGAAAAAACATTTGCAGAAATAAAATCCAAAATGGAACCTTTGGAATCACTTTTAAATTCAGCAAATCTTAGAGCTCGGGAAGAAGCTTTTGAAATTCTATCAAATATTACCTATGATTCTGTGGATCAAAAAGAAGCCCTTATTCGAGCTGGCGCACTTCCACTCTTTGTTAAATGTTTAGAATCATCTGATAAAAATTTATGCAAATTAGCTGTTGAATCATTAGAAAATTTGAGTGAAGGGAACGATGAACAAAAACAAGCAATTATTGATGCTGGAGTTGTTCGATCTTTAATAAATTGCTTGAAGCCTGATGATTTGCAACTATGTTCAGATTCTGCAAAAACTTTGGCAAATCTTTATGGTGGAAATCCTGAAAAAGCCCAAATTCTTCTAGATGCTGGATTAATTCCAACTTTGAATAATACCCTTGAGAAATCTGATTTTGAAGGACAGGAAGGAAATGGCGAAGATGGAAATGCCATGCCTCCAGGCGACCGACGACAAGCCTGGTTAGCAGCGTTATTTCCACTAATGGCATTTTTTTCAATTCCTGATCTTAAAAAATTTAATGACCGTGTTGGATTTTATCAGAGTAATGATGGCCATAAAAAAGAACCTCAACGGATTACTGTAACCGATGAATTAATTAATGTTGAGCAAGAAAATCATTCATTTTCAACAAATTTGAATAAATCGAATATTGAACAATCAATAGTTGATGCAGATGGAATTCTTCCTTTGATCCAGAACCTTAATTCCAACGATTCCGAAATAGCATCAACTTCTGCAGCTACAGTAATCGATCTTCTGACTGGAACTTTTCAACAATTTCAAGCCTTAATTAATGCAAATTTAATTCCAACTTTGATAAATCTTTTAAATTCCTCAAATAAAGATCACTGGAAAATTGGAACAAAGATTGCTTTAAATATTTCAAAAACACCACAACGAAGGATTATTTTGGATACAGAATTATTGCCACTTTTAGTTAAATTCTTGAATTGCAAAAATATTGAAGTATGCAAATTTGCGGCTGAAACTTTAGTAAATATTGTTGAGGGAAAAGTTGAAGATAAAAGTTATAATTATAAAGGAAAAGAAGCTGTAATTCAACTTGGAGCTGTTGAACAATTTGTTAAGCTTTTACAATCTTCAGATGCTGAATTATGCAAATTTGGAGTTACTGCAATTGCAAATATTTCAACAGGATCCAATAATCAAAAGCAAGCAATCGTAGACGCCCAAGGCGTTCCAGCATTGATAAAGATTTTAGCCTCAACTGATATGCAAATTTGTTATAAAGCTACATTGGCACTGTCAAATCTAATATCTGGTACTGAAGAACAAAGGCAAGCAGTTGTGGATATTGCATGTCCAGTTTTGGTAGAGCTTTTTGGATGTTCGGATAAGAAGGTTGTGTCAGAAGCGGTGAATGCAATTACAAATATCGCCTCAGGCACAGTGGAACACCTTCAAGCTGTTCTGGAACCAATGGTAAAGATTTTAAATGTCACAAATGTTGAAAAATGTGTAACAGCTTTATGGGTGTTGTCCAGCATTACCAATAAATGCCCCCAAAGAAACCAAATTATAATCAAAGCTGGAACTGTTCCAATTTTGGTGAAGCTGCTAGCCTCAAAAGATGAAACAATTTGTGGCCATATTTTAATTATTTTGGAAGCTATTGTTCATGTTTCAACAGAAGATAAACAAAGTATTGTTCAAGCCCATGCAGTTGGTCCATTGGTTGGCATGATTGATCCCGAAAATACAGTATCTTGTACAAAAATCCTAAACATTCTTCACTGCCTCGCAACAGGAACTTCCGATCAACGTTCGGCATTTATAAAATCTAATTTTATGTCAAAAATCAAACAATTGTTGGATTCTGAAGATTTGCATATTTTAAAATCAAGCTTAAATCTTCTTTCAATCCTTGTCAAGAATTCTGTTGACCAGAAACATGAAAATGTTGTGGAACCAGATGTTATAACAAAACTGGCACTTTTGCATAAACACGAAGTTCCAGAAATATCTGAATTAGCAACAGAAATTCTAAAAATCATTATCCTTCAAAATCCCGAAGGAATTCAATTTGCTATTGATGAAGGAGGACCAGAACCAAATATTTTAACCCTCTCGGCGGATGGTAATTTACTTGAAGAAACTTGTGAATTAATTTTTCGACTGGCAGAAGCTCATGCTCAACACGGACATAGTCATGACTACCAAAATGAAAATGATGCAATACCAAAATTATTAAATAATTTAAATTCTACCAATAACACTGTTCGAGTCGATGCTTTGAAAACTCTTAAAACCATTTCTGAAGGAGATCAAAAGCAATCAATAATCGAAGCAAACATTATCCCAACTTTGATCAATTTAATGTATCCGTCGGATCTTGAAATTTGTGAGCTGGCAACTGCAATTTTAGCAAATATTGCAAATGGCACAATTGAACAAAAACAAGTTATCATTGATGCCGGTGCAATTCCGATTACTGTTCAACTTCTTGATCCAGAAAATTTGCATATCTGCAAAGAAGCACTAAAAATTTTGCATGGACTTATTAATGGTGATTACGATCAAGTAAAGTCTGTTGCTGATTCGGGAGCAAAACAATTTTTACAAAAACTTCTCAAATCTGATGATGACGAAGTTTCTAAGCGTGCCAGTGAAATACTTTTTAAAATTTTTCATTTTTAATTAATTGTTGTTTTTAAAATGTTAAACAAAAAATTTGAGGCTGTAAATATTGTTTTGGTAAAATCTTAAAAATTACTTAATAATTGTTAAAAAATATAAAATTTGGTTATAAATAAATTATTACTTTTCAAATAACATAGAACCAAAAATAACTTCAACAGAAACAAAAAACTACGAAGAAGAAAGAAAAAAGTTTTTCCTAAACAATTCAGCTGCGAAATCTTTATCCAAAATATCGAGATCATCAACTGGAATGGCATGTTTCATACAGGTCAACAAAAAATCAAAGCAAAGTTGTTGCAACTTTTTTGAATTGGAATTAATTGAATCATTTGTGAGTTGGCAAATAAGAGTTGGTGATAATTGATATGTTATATGTAATTCTAATTTATCCTAAAAATTGACAGGTTAAGATACTATGCAAATTAGAAATATTACCTGAAGATCAGCAATATTGTATTTGTCAGCAAATCTAATTAGCTCAAAAGCATCATGGAGTTCCAAGAACTCAAAAATGTCCCGATCATAAAAAAGTTCGACTGCCGTTTGAACGGTTTTTAAGCTAAAGTTATTAATTTTGAGAGTATTTGTAACACTCTTTTCCATCGCTGATCGCAACATTGCTTCAAAGAAATTTGATCTTGCAGAAAGTACAAATTTATGAACCTAAATCTTTAAAGTTATTAATATCACAACTCTTTTAACAGTAAAAATTACCATAACATTTCCCTCACCACCAACAATAATCTTAAAATCTTTATCGTCATAAACGACAGATGATCGCAGTTCGTGTGCCTTCATCAAAATTATCTAAGGGCAAGTAAGTGTGATGAGAAATCTGAGTTTCAAACCCGAAAAATGATAACTGGAAAAAAAGTATAGCATTTTCCTTTCGTTAAGCTATACTTTTTTTGTTAATTCTTCTTCTATCATTTTTAATTGGATATTGTAAAACTAGTGCTCTCAAAGATTAAAGTGTGAAAAACATTGCACGTTATAGTAATTTTTCACGATGATGAATAGACTCCAAAATTAATTATTTATGCCATATTTTTTTAAAACATTTCTTTTACCATAAGGCTTTAATTGAAACTTCTTTTAAAGGACAACACGTTTTTTTAACATGTGCTAAATTATTAAACTTCTCTGAATTAACATAATTAAATGCTATTCAAATATGCATATTAAGTTCATTTATTACACAAAAGCCCTATATTATGACATTACAGAATTACCATAGCATACAATAAAATTTTAGTTGCTTCGTTCTTCATCCAATACACAACAGGAAATGAATCCCAAACAACGCCAAAGATTTATGTATACTAGGTGACCCGCCCCTGCGGGGCGGCCACCAGAGATTCTTGCACTTTTTCTCCCACACATGCAAATTTTGTCAAGCCAACAGTTTGCAGGGCAAAGTTTGATGCACCTTTTTGTTTTACATGCAAATTTCACGTTTTTATTCTTCGTTTTTCCTTTTGTGAATGAAAAAATAAAAGCGTTACAAACCAACCAACAAACGAACGAAAATTCTCCATTTATTTGAGGGATGACTCTAACAATGACATTAATTACGCTCAATGAACTTTTGCTTTTTATCGTTCCAGATGTCTATTTTACACTTTATCCAGACGTTTATAGCATGTTTCTGAATTGCTTAACCTTAAACAAAGGTAAAATAAATTGTTACAGCATATAGAATGTTATCAAAAATAACTAAATTTTTAGGAACGGTAAATATTTTCATCTTTCTTTGTACTCAGAAAGAGCTTCGAAGTGCAATTTTGCAAAGATTCGGCTTCCGAAGAAATAATCAAAACACTTCCATGATGATGCACAATAGCAGACCGAATAAAAGAATACGCGTTGGATAAAAAAATTAAATTTATACAACATGTGCGGATAATTTTCGAATTATTTGTATAAAAATCTTTTGTAAATGTTGACAGTAAAAATTTGTACTGATTATACTGCATTTACTTTGCTCAATGTCTCCTCTTTCGACAAATCAGTGATAGTTTTGTGTTAACTTATTCCACCTGTAATTATCAACAAAATTCGAAAAGCCGGGACATTATATACAGGTTTAACTTTATTGTCATCAGCTTTATTTATTATATAGCACATTCACTTTTGATTATGACGGTAAATTAAAGACGCTCTGGATTTTATTTCCAATACATTTTCACATGCTTTTTTCTTTTATCGTGAAAGTATGTGCTTTTCAATCTGGCCTGCAAAAATAAAAGCTGTCACATATTTTAGAAACCAATAGAATTTATTTATATCATAAAAACAAAAATATTAATTACTAGCAAAACATATTTTTGCTTAAGTTTACTTTAAACGATAGACTAGTATTCAACTTTAATGTTGTCTATACGCGAAAAAATGACATGTCATAGATTAACAATTTAATAATATATTTACGAAGGGTCTATTCTTTGTTAAAAAATAACACATTCTTTATTTCTTCCATTTAGGTGCAATTTGCTTTGTCACCAATACAGAATCCACCGAAATGTCCATGATTACGGCAACATTGTACAACATCAGCTCCTGCCATGCGGCAATCAGTATGACATGGCTCAACAAAAACTGCCGTGATTGGACCTATAAAATTCAAATCGTAGAATTTAATCAAATGTAGTGATATTTTACACATACCAGCAAGATATGCAACAGCAACAAGAGCAAAAATGAGAATAATAATGGAAGAACGCATTTTGACTGCTGGAAGCAGTCTGAATTGAAAATCTAAAAAGAGAAGTTGATGCTTCCGGTGGATGGAACTACCCAAATTGCAGATCCTTAAATACAGCAAAAATTGCAGGGAAAAAACGCATTTTGATTGCAAAACATATATTAAGCATGAAACTGAAAAAAAGAGAATTTTTTTTGAATATTTTACATATTAATTAAGTGTGTAATCTCCGCACACATTTCTAAAACATTTTTTTTGCAAAACATAATTTTATGTTGCCTTTTTACAAATAAAATCTCTGCACACATTGTCACAACACATTATTTTTATGCTTTTTTTCACTACATATTATAATACATTATACAATGCATTGAAAAATAATTATTAAAATACGTGCACAACAACAGCGTTAATTTATTGAGATTTTAAAGGAGGAGATCCATCGTTAATAAACTTTTGATACGCAATTTTGATTGCATTTCTCGACGCGAAAACACCTTCATTGGAGCTTGTTTTTTTCTTCACTGCAGCTGCAAAAAAAGAAAGAAAAAAGCAGCTCCAATGAGTCCCTGATTTTTGTAAAAAAAGTTTATTCACGATGGATCTCCTCCTTTAAGTTCACCCCTTTTTTCTGTTTTATTATCGCAAAAAGGAAACATATTCACTGCAGAAAGTTGACAAAAAATACTAAAATTTATTAAGTTTGTTAAATAAGTGGCACCTTAAAATCCGGTTTCGAGAATACACAGCACATGTAAAAATAAGATTGCAATATAATGCTTTAGCTGACAAGGGAATTGTTGTGAATTAGCTGAAAGGAGGGATGGCAGTGCTTATGCTGAATGAATGGATGCTTGTGTTTTAGCTAAATGGATCGATGGCAGAGAAAGGTATTTTTTGTTGCGTTTTCCTCAATAGCTTTTTGGAAGCACATGGTCGTTTTATCATCAGCAACTGACCGTAGACATCTCCAACTTCTGATGGAGTTGAGAGCCCATATTTTATCCATAAACTAGTCAAGTATAAGGAATAATTGTGGCAAAAAATTAGCTGCTGAATCCTCAACCTGGGGGTTTACCAGGGGCACAAAGTTACTGTAATACAGTAATCCACAATGTGAACCCGAACTCCTAATTTGCATATTCTGTAATTTTTAGAAACCAGAACGTTACAAATGTTTCAGATTCGGATTCAGCATGCCCAAAATCCTATAAATCCAGGAACAGGGCCAAAAAATCTCATGCTGTCAGTAATTTGCACAAAAGTTTAAATAATCCGTGCCACAAAATCATGGCCGCCCCTTCAAAAAAATTTGAATATGATATATTTTGGGGCAAGTAGTGTTTGGAGGTTGTTAAATATGCTTTATTCCCCGGGACGGGACGAGACTAAAAACGTGGTCCCGTCCCGGTCCCGTCCCCGGGACGAAGACATTTTTTCTTAAATTTGCCTTGGTACCCCCTTTCAATTTTTTTCAATCCGAAAAATCAAATCCCGGTCCCGTCCCGTCCCCCCAAAAGGACGGGACGAAACCGGGACCTGGCGGGACTAGTCGTCCCTCGGCCATGCCTAATCAGCAATCATCTTGATGTTCAAAACATTCAATTATGTCAGTTTAATTTTTTGGATTGCTTGTTCTTTTTATTTTTGTGTTTTAATAAATTTTTTGTATCATTTTTTGTGTGTCTTGCATGGGACGGCTGCCAGATACATTTGATGGAGTTGCAAGACTTTGGTTGTGACGCTGCCAAAGATTTCCTGCTGCCAGAACTTGAAGCAATAGATCAAGCTTCTGATCCTTGACTGCTGCCAGAAAGCGAAGAGGTTCGCTTGTCTTACAGCAAAAAGTTTTCGTGCAAATAACAAAAATGCCTATCCAGGGGGTTAATATTAAACTTTTTTAAATTTCGGTAACAGTTTTGCTTCCCCGTTTTTCAAAAGGGGTAATGCTTATACCATTTTGAAAAAAATTATAAAATGGCATTCCACAGCAGGCAAAAAATTGCACCAATGTGCATATGGGTTTGGATTTACGACCATAACAGAAGAGCAAATGAATATGTATCCCTAATTTGGGTTCATTTAAACACCATTCATAAATGAGGATGGGCTCTCAACTTATACCCCTTTTTTCAGTGTAACACCAAAAATTAGTTAAACAAAGTGTGAACAGTTTAGGAGAATTCTTTTTTGTGAATTTTAAGAAGTCATCCATCCATCTTGTAGGTGGTCTTCCAATAGGACGTTTAAAGTTCGGAATCCATTCAGTTAGTTTTCGATTCCAGCGATCATCCGGAAGTGACATTAGTTTTATTAGATAATTTCATTTTCTTTGACGAGAAGTTTGGACGATATCATTCAGTTGAGTTCTTTCTCGCAGCCATTCGCGTGCATGATGATCCAGTAGTCTTACATTTAACATTCTTTTTTTCCATTCTTCGTTGAGCACAGTGTCTCCAAAGTTCCACTTTTTTTTCGGAACGTATTCCGTTCCGTTCCCGATTTTATCAGAGCCCTTTCCCGTCCGTTCCGTTCCGAACTATTGAGGAACGCGTTCCGTTCCAATTCCGTTCCCGTTCTTGCAACATTTGTTAAAAATTAAAAGTGTTTTTGTTTTTGAACTCAAAAACAGCTTTATTGTTTTACTATTAAAAGCAAGCGGTGGAACGTTTACAAAAAACAGCAAACTTAACACCAAAAATTGGTTTTTTTTGTTAATTTTCAGAACAAAAGAACATTTGTTCATCCATTTTGTTTTTAAATTATCTTGCAAAATTTCGAAATATCCTTTAAAATTCAAGTTAATATTTCCAAGGTAATCAAAAACTAATAGGCAATATTATTGTTTTTGCGTAGTGTTGAAAGAAACCGAAAAAAAACATGCAAAAATTTAAGCCATTTTGAAAAACATCGAAAAAGGAAGTAAATTGCTGCCATCAAAGATGTAATTTTAAATTTTTTATGTTTTTATGCTTCAAAATAAATTATAACTTTAATACTATAATACAGTAACCACTTAGGCAGTTTGTTTTGTAAAAAAAAACCCCTCGTGCAAATTGCTATGTATAACTTTTTCAAAGAAGTTGGTTACATTATGTAATAAATATGTTTTTTTTATTTGTTGAACGCCATTGCGGAAGCTTTAAATTTCTGTGCATTAGTTTTATTAAAAAAAATATAACAAATTCCAAATATTTCACCTACAAAACAAAATATTTGTTCCGACGTCTTAATAGTTAAAACTTAAAGCGCTTTTGAAAAAAATGGATGAAAATTTTACATGTAAATATGACAAGGCAGTTAATTTTTTTAGAGAAGATCTCGATGGTTTCAGATGTGGATTAGCAACAATGGCTTTAATTTTATATAACATAAATTTTGGATATATTTGTTTGTTTTTATTACTTCTGCTGGCAATTATTTCAATTTTTGGTGGAATTAAAGCAGATTATCGTTGGTTTATTCTTAATCAAGTTATTTGGGATGCATTAATGAGCAGCAGATTTGTTTGTCACAACTATATTGGACGATGGTTTTATCATCGTGATACATGTTTTTCGAGCGATATTATCGATGGACTGTATGAAGGAGTTCCACACGCTTCATATTCGGCTTTATTACTGCTATCATTTAGCCGATTTTTATCTTTATATTTCAAAACGTTTTATGATAAGCTTACACAAAATCGTCGAATTTTTATTACACTATTTATTTACAATTTTGTCGTTATTTTTACAAGTTTATATACATTACTTGGTATAATTGCTGACATAAGGGTATCCGAAATTATTTGCACGCAAACAAATATGACGGAACACACTAAATGTTGGTCAAATCCACCGTATGATCTTACCGTGCACATACTAAGAGTCGGAGGGAAAATACAAATGTTTACATCTTTAATAAAACCTCCGATTTGTTTGATGTTATCAATATTTTCAACAACTACGCTAGTTTATAAAATTTCAAAACAATTCAAATTTCAAAAGAAAAATAATAAAAAAGATTTTTATATTTCTCTTCGAATTACTGCTGTTATTGCCTTTCAAACTTTGTTGTATTCTTTTATATTTGTTCTTGAAATTCCGGTTTTTTGGGTTCTGTTAAAAGAATTTGGATTTATTACAGTATATATGTATCCAGTTCTTCCAAATTGGTACCTGGGTGCATTTAGTTTAACTGATACATTGGTCTTTCACAGTTTTATTCAAATTCGAATTTTTTTGGAATCCTTAATTGTTTTATTTGTTATGGGTGGATATAGAGAAGCTGTAATCCGGCTTGTTAAATTCATGCTTTCATATTTTGGATTTAAATTTAATGGAAGAAGTACAACTGAAGTGATTCCAATAACTCAAACCCACGTGAACAATGGCATTTAAATACATCCTCGATAGCTGACAGTTAGGACATTTGCCGTTCACAGGCTACGTAATAATTCTGTTGATTTTTGGCAATTAGATATCAAAGATATGCAACTTTCCCACAATTATGCCATCTTCAATATTCATTTTCGTAATTCAGCCTCATAAAACAAACGATGTTTATGAAATCACATGTTTTATTTTTTAAGTCTTTATATTGTACCTCGTTTTATATTCGAAAGTTTTCCTTGTTTTATATTCCAAAGTAGTCATTATTACTTTTTTTAAATAAAAAATTTATTATAAACTGACATTTGCATTTGACTTCACCGACCTCCAAAAATACAATATGAATTTTGAGAAGGAAAAGATTTTACAAAATGCATGTTGTATCTCTGTAATTTTATTTTTTGTTTTACCTCGTTTTATATTCTAAAGTAGTATTTAATGCGTTAAGAAATTTATATTCAAATTACCATTTACATTGGATATTTTGATGTTTTAATGTTTTAATAAAAACATGACATTATTAAAGGTTTTTTTATTATAGCAAATGTTCCGATTTTGAAATAATAGAAAGTTGTAACACATAACCTTGGATATAAGATGATAACATTTCTACATTAAAAATTTTCGATAAAGCAAATCGTCAACGCTATCACCACATGTGCAAGTTCCAGAGCAGTAGTCTTCTCAAAATACTGCTGATTCTGGTGTTGGTCAAGGGTCATTTTTGGGACCAATTATCTTCATTATTATATTTTAAACCAAATTGATGGTATTATAAGCCATTATCAGAATAGTGCGAGTACCCCCTGTCACAATGGTCTTAAAGTTGTTAAATTTTTACATTTCCCCGGCTATATGTACTAAAATATTTAACTTAAGCATTTTGTATTTGTCTATTTTAGTTTAGTTGGGACCGGACTATCCTGCACTTTTCCCAACCTGCACAGACCCCAGCCTGCACTTTTCCCAACCTGCACTTTTTATAGAATCATTAACCATGAGGCATATGATATAATTATCAAAACGTAATACAGTCGAACATCGTTATAACGTCCCTCGATATTCGGTCCCTTCAATAAGGATTTCATATTAATCGGACCTCGTTATAACATTTATCTCGTTATTACGTCTTTTTTCACGGTCCCTTTAAAAACTTCATAACGAGGTTCGACTGTAGTTGGCATCCGTGATAATATTTAGCATGAATTTTATCACGGGCGTGTTCTGTTTCTCTGAATATGGTCAGTACAGGAAATAAGATTGGGTTAGGTGCAGGTTGGAAAAATTGCAGGTTGGAAAAAGTGCAGGTTGGGGTCTGTGCAGGTTGGGAAAAGTGCAGGTTGGGATGCGGTCGCGTTTATATCATGCAAAAAAAAGTCATTCATCATGTTACTTGGCAAAACATTGTTCACTTCGTAATATCTTGATCGCTGATGATAAATTGCCAATAATTTTCATTATGTTTTTTATACATTATAATTGTAATGTTTGTCACGTTGTTTCAATTAAAAAATTTTTTATATCAATATGTGTGTGTATTAGGCAATAGCTTTGTTTTGTTTTTTAAAAAAATTTTTAAAGAAATGAACTTTTTGCAAATTTTTGCAAAAAAGAACTTCCAAAAACTTGGGTAAATAATAATCACAATCAGTCACAGCTATTTTCAGGGAGAAATAATTAAAATAAAAAGCGTAAACGCTTTTTTTGTTTTCATTTTTAGTGCACAACATTTATCTGATCAGGATTATCCCGCGCTGACAGTTTGAAAGTTCCGCTTTTAATAAAAAATTGTCAAAGAATCCGCCTCCTATTAAAACTAAAAACAAACATTATTTGAATGCTGCAATTTGTTTAGTATTAAAAACTAGAGTTTGACAGCTTCAGAAATACATTTTATTCTGCAAAACTTCAGAATACTGAATTCTGAAAGATATACTGTATAGTGCGTTGAAATTAAAATGAGTGGAAATTTTACATGCAAATATGATCCATCTATTGGAATTAATAATTTTTTCTGGGAAGATCTTGATAGCTTTAGATGCGGATTAGCAACAATGACTTTAATTTTGTATAACATAAATTTTGGATATATTTGTTTATTTTTGTTGCTTCTGCTGGCAATTATTTCAATTTTTGGTGGAATTAAAGCAGATTATCGTTGGTTTATTCTTAATCAAGTTATTTGGGATGCATTAATGAGCAGCAGATTTGTTTGTCACAACTATATTGGACGATGGTTTTATCATCGTGATACATGTTTTTCGAGCGATATTATCGATGGACTGTATGAAGGAGTTCCACACGCTTCATATTCGGCTTTATTACTGCTATCTTTCAGCCGATTTTTATCTTTATATTTCAAAACGTTTTATGATAAGCTTACACAAAATCGTCGAATTTTTGTAACAATTCTTATTTACAATTTCATCATTATTATTACAAGTTTATATACTGTATTTGGTACATTAGCATCTAAAAGGGTTACTGATGTTCTTTGTACCCAACCAAATGAAACTGAAAGAGATGAATGTTATTCAAATCCACCTCATGATCTTACCTTGGTAGCATTAAAAGTTATAACAAAAATTCAAATCATCACATCTGTAATAAAACCTCCAATTTGTTTATTGCTATCTATATTTTCAACAATAATGATTATTATTAAAATTTCAAAACAATTCAAATCCTTAAGCAGAAATAATAAAAATGATTTTTATATTTCTCTTCGAATTACTGCTGTTATTGCTTTTCAAACTTTGTTGTATTCTTGTATATTTGTTCTTGAAGTTCCTGATATCTGGGTTGTTTTGAAAGAACTTGGATTAATTACGTCGTATCCAGATCTTCCAAAATGGTACCAGGGTGCATTCAGTTTAACCTATACCTCGGTCGTTTATAGTTTTATTCAAGTTAGAATTTTTTTGGAATCCTTAATTGTTTTATTAGTTATGGGTGGATATCGAGAAGCTGTGATAAGATTTTTCAAAAATATTTTTGCATATTTCGGATTTAAATTTATTGGAAAAAGCAAAACGGAAGTGACTGCAACAACTCATACTAACTTTCATTAAAATTCTCAAATTTTGTCTCGATAAATTCCGCAAAAAACAGACAAAAAAATTAGAAGTGAAATACTTTTTAAAGTTTTTCATATTTAATAAAATTATTTATCTGACAAAAATTTGAGCCTGTAAATATTGTGTTTACAAAATTTTATAAGGTACTTAATAAATTATTTCTTGTATTTGAACTTTTTGTGATTTTTTCCGATTGTTACAACGTAAACTTCAATTAAAAATGTATAATAACTTTTATAAGTTTTATCAATAACAAAACCTGAAAAACAAATTTAACAAAAACAACAAAAAAACTACGAAGAAAGAAAAAAAGTTTTTCTAAACAATTCAGCTGCGAAATCTTTATCCAAGATATCGATATCATCAACTGGAATGGCATGTTTCATACAGGTCAACAAAAAATCAAAACAAAGTTGTTGTAACTTTTTTAAATTTGAATTAATTGAACCATTTGTAAGTTGACAAATTAAAGTTGGTGATAATTGATAAGTTATATGTAATTCTAATTTATCCTAAAAATAAGCAGGTTAAAATTGTATGGAAAAACATAACAATGGCATCGTAATATGCAAATTAAAGAAATTACCTGAAGATCAGCAATATTATATTTATCAGCAAATCTAATTAGCTCAAAAGCATCATGGAGTTCCAAAAATTCAAAAATATCTCGATCGTAAAAGAATTCGACTGCCATTTGAACGGTTTTTAAGCTGAAGTTAATTACTGTAAGCGTATTTGTTATGCTTTCTTCCATCGCTGATCGCAACATTGCTTCAAAGAAATTCGATCGCGCAGAAAGAACAAATTTATGAACCTAAATCTTAAAAGTTATTTATATCACAAATCCTTATCAGTAAAAATTACCATAACATTTCCTTCCCCACCAACAACAATCTTAAAATCTTTATCATCATCCCTTTCCCATAATTGCTGCACCAAAGAACTTGCTTGAATCTGCGTTATTTTTGGCATCTTTTTAACTTCAAAAATCAGAATCCCTTTCAATTCTACCGTAAATTTTCCATCAACAATAAATTTTCGTTTTCTACTAAAAAATTCTTCCCCATTACAAATTTCATCTCCCCAACCATTTGAATCTTCATCAAAAACATTATTGAATTGGGTAATATAATTTTCAGATTTAATATGAAAAGAAAATTTTGCATGAACTCTGGATTTCTTTGGTTTCACCAAATTGAGGTACAAAAAGATGGCATTCTTTTCAGAGGTATTAATTTGTTTTGTTAAATTTAAATTATATTTTATTTGTGGATAAGAAACAACTTCTTTTTCTTCACTTTGAGTACTGCAAAAATCTTCTTGATCAGTTATCATTTCTCGAAGCCTGCCTTCGGTGAGGGTAAAAGTTTGTTCGATTGGGCAATAAAGTGTCTAAAAAGTAGGAAATTAATAGTTTTATTAATATAAATTTAAATGAGAATATTTACAAATTGTGAGGTAGATGGTTGTGATGATTTACTCATGATTTTTGTACCTGGAACAATAAGCTACTAATTTTTTATATTTAAATTTATGGCATTCGATGGTATTTCAAGTATACAATAAATGTCGAGAGAAAAAGTTAAATGTACAAACCTAAATTTTAACTGTAATGAATAAACTTTTTTGCTAAAAAATTCAGTTCAAATTTTGTACTTTGCTCTGCACATTTTTTTCATCCTAATTTTTTTATAGTTTGAACAAACAACAAAAAAAGAACCCCGTTGTTTCACTAATTTTTTTAAAGATGTTAGAAATATTAAACAGCAAATTATTGGGTATTTAATATCTTCAACATCCTCAATTAGTTATGTGTGACAAATTTACTAACAAATCTTGCTGTTGAGAGAAAGCCTGAAAAGTAAATTTTTTTTATCAGGATTACGGTAATTACAGTAAAACTTTACAAGCTGTGAAATTATTTTAGACAGGGCACATTAAACTTTTTGCGATTTATTAAAAAACAATCCTTATTTTATAAATGTTGAAAAATTTCGAAATTTTTTTCATTAACAAGTTTCAATGATGCATGAAATTTTATCAAACAATAGACGGAAACAAGGGTTGCATTAGGCGGTACAAGCTGATAAGAAATTTTTCTATACATAAAAAATGTTTATTTTTTGCTTCCATGTGCATAAAAAACTCTTTCTCTGGAATGGAGCCTATTGATTTTTTGTTACTTGGTTTATTTATTATTATTTTAATAACTACAGTATCAGTTTGCTTTATTTATAAATGCTTAGAGTAAGTTATTATTAGTAGTGAATAGAGTATAAATGTGGATACTGTATTAATAACCCCTAAAGGGTTCAAGATATCTCAGCTTGAAAAAAATATGTATTAAGCCTTAAAAATTTAGGTATTTTTCAAACAGGCGGGAAAAGTCGCGTCGTAAATATTCAAATTTTTTTCATGTTGATGAGGATAAAAATTTAATTAAAAATGGTAACAAAAATGACCTGTATTTGAATGCACCAGCTAAAAAGACAACGGCCCCAATTCAACGTCCAACAAGTTTTCTCAGCGAAAAGTAAGTTATCAAAAAACTGTTTATGCAAATTTTTGGTAATCAAAAAGTTTAGATTTAGCTCTCCAACAAATGTCAATCCATTTGTTAACAATATTTCCAATGGTACAAGATTAAAAAGTTATACTTTTTCTGAATATCCTCCACCAGCTTCAGAAGTTTTTATTTTTACCAAAGATGCTGATAAAATTCCAGAATCCAAAGTTCCAGAATATAAACTTGAAACTCAAGATGAACTGGCTTCTACCAAAATTCCGAAACCTGAAGGCTATAATCCTGAAATTCACGATGAGTCTCAAAAGGATCGAAAAAATGAAAAAAGTGAAATAATTGATTTTCAAGAAAGGTAATTTTTAAATTTTGGAAACTCTTTTTTTCTAGTATCAAAAAACTCGAATTTTTAAAGGTACTTATTGATTATAAAACTACTTATGATTTTTAGTGAATCTTTATCCAATGAGTTAACTGATAATGAATACAAAACACCTCCTCAGTCACCACATTTTCCAGTTTCACCACTGCCCCATACCCTCAAAGAAAACACTTCATCAACTTTGAAAAAAGAAGCACCATCATCCAGTGTACCTGAAGAAGTTTCATCACAAACTTTGAAGAAGGAACCAATCCAAAAACCTTTTCGAACAAGAAAAAACAAAGTTGAAGAAATAAAATCCCTTTTTGTTGCCATAAATTTGGGAACTCAAATCCAGGCAGCTGAAGCTTTATCCAAAATTGCTGCTTTTACTGTCGAAGATGAAGATGCAATTCTTGAAGCAAAAGCAATACCATATTTTATTCGATATTTGGATATTACAAAAGTTGAGATATGCAAAAATTCTATTCAAGCATTAGCAAATTTGAGTGAAGGAAATGAGGAACAAAAACAAGCAATTATCGACGATGAAGGAATCGATCCATTAATTGATTGTTTGGGATCAACAAATTTGCATATCCAAGCAACAGCAGCCTTTGTACTTGCAAATATTTTAAAAAGTTCAAAATTTTCTACCGGAACTTTTGATGCAAAATTAGTTTCAATGATGACAGAATTTTTGGAATTGATAAATGCCGAAGAACATGAATATTCTCCACCACCTGGAATTAACTTCTTTGAACATCGTCTGGCAATTTTTAAATCTGTTTTGCTGCTTTTGCTAAAACTTCTCAGTTGTAATTATTTTGACATATGCAAATTTGCTACAAAAGCTATTATCGATTTTGTTCATAAAAAGTATGGACATGAAAATCATAGCTATGAACTTCGAGAAGCACTTATTCGATCTGGTGCACTTTCGTATTTTGTTCAATTTCTTGATTCTGAGGATCAACAATTATGCAAATTAGGTGCCATCGCAATTACATTCATTGCCTCAGGACTACCCCATCAAAAACAGGCTGTGATTGATGCGAAAGCAATTCCAGCTTTGGCAAAACTTTTGACAACTTCAAAAGAAGAAATTTGCATAGAAGCAACAAGGGCACTTTCAAAAATTGTTATTGGCACAAATGATCAAAAACAAGTTGTTATTGATGCTTCGGCATGTCCATTATTTGTTGAACTTTTACATTTTGGCGAAAGTGAAGTTTCATTGGAATCTTTGAAAGCATTGTCAAGTATTTCGGCGGGAAATTTGAATCAACAAAAAGCAATCTTTGAAGTGGATGCCATTCCAGCGTTGATGAAATTCTTGAACAATGATGACCTTCAAAAATGTAATTTGGCAATGTTGATTTTATTTAACCTAATTAACAAAACCCCAGAAAGAAATCAAGATCTAATTAAGCATGGTGGAGTGGCACATTTAACAAAGCTTCTGAAATCTGAAGATCAACAAATTTCCTTATTGGCATTAAGAATTTTGGAAGATATATCAGCAGGAAATACAAAAGATAAACAAGCAATTATTCAGGCATTTGCCATTGCTCCATTAATTGATCTTTTGAAAACTTCAAAAGAAAGTTCACGAAAATTGATAATGAACATTCTGATTAATACTGCCTCAGGCACTTCTGAACAGAGAAAAGCTGTCATTGAAGCTGGTGCAATTCCGCATTTCTGCAAAGCCGTTCAAACAACAGATGCAAATTTGGTTAAAAATATCATCAAAATATTTCCTTTGATCTCAAGCGGCCCACAAAGACAATCATTGCTTGAAAAAAATGTTCTTCTTACACTTGTTAATCTTCTAAAAACTTCAAATTATGCTACCATTGAACTCATTCTTGAAACATTTCGAAATCTTTCAACTGGGACTGATCATGAAAAAGTAACAATGATTTCAACGTCTGGAGTCATTACAGTGTTAGCCATCTTTATCCACTCTGATAATTTGCATATTTGCGAGCTTACTGTTGATATTATTGCTAATTTATCCACTTGCACAAAACATCACCATAAAGAAATGCTTATCGATGCCGGATTTGTTTCAAATGCCATCAAACTTTTAAGTTCTTCAAATCTAAACATTTGCAAAAATGCAATTAAGTTTCTGGATGGAATTAGTGAAGGAAACATTCGAATGATATCCGATAACAGTACAATTTCGGACCTTCAAAAGCTTTTGAAATCCGATGATGGTATTATTTCAATGAGTGCTGGTAATCTTCTTCACAAAATTCATAAATTTAAATAAAGAAAAAATAAATGGCATTTTAAAAGTTGAATTTACACCCTCTTCTCTACGGCTTTTTTGACCCAAGGCCGTAGAGAAGAGGGGACATTTGGGGCACGTGTAATTAAGTAATTAACTATAAATTCAAGATGTCCTTTCTCGAAGATCAAAGAATAACATTTAAGATTATAAGAATCGATAATGATAAAAACAATTTTTGCGAATTTACCTTGAGTGGAAACGTTTTATTACGACTGTAGATAACTTTTAAAAAATTTAAAAAAGACAACAACTTCAATAAAAAGGTAATTTATGCAACTACAGGCTTTTTACAAATTGCATACAACTTTGCTGTGCATTGATTGGCATTTGATAGCCATTGATTACAACTGTAAACGCATTGACCGTAACGGGCATCAAATTCTCTTTGTTTCGGAGTTGAAAATTTGATGTAATCAAATTGTGTACCATCTGAATATTTCCAAACCTTTTTTGAATCATCTGTTGCATTCAGTCCCGTCCAGAAGCATTGATGTTCTTTATCAAGTCCTTAAAAATTGTTATAACGCCATGAAAGATGGATTAAATTTACCATCAACAAATTTAAATTCGAGATCACTATGAATTGAAACTAAATGTGAATTTTGGCTGAGGCAATAGTTTTCGGCATCTTGCCATTCAAATCTTGTCGGTGCAGTTGAATGGTAACAGAATCCATTGAAATGATGCCATTCAGAAGGGCATTCTTTTTGTTTTGGGATTACTGTTACAGGGTTCGATTGTGTAACACTACCTGTAACTCCAACCTTTTTAGAGTCACCTGACGGAGGCGCAACAGTATTGATAGGTAATTCATATTCGCAAATATACGGTTTTCGAATACTTTTTAAACAATGATTAACCTTCCAATAACCATCTTCCAACTGCAAAGAAACACAATATCGATCAGCGAAAGGTAAGCTTTGATCATTAAAATTTGAATATTTCTCCTGTTGTGGTGCTCTTTCACCAATCCATGCATCTGATTCATTTCCAAAATGTTTCTTGCTTTCTTCTAAAATTTCGATTTTGTAACAAAACTTTGAACATCATAAAATTTATTTACGTGTCAAAAAATCATTATCTTCTTTATCATTAACAATTGCGAGATGTCCTTTTAAAATTGAGCATGACAAATTTGCAACATCAAATGATGAAAGTTCAGAATGAAATTTGTAACATTTTAAATGCCGAAAAACACTCTTCGGAGGGCATATTGCTACTGTAGAGATGAACAGAACAAAAAACGTTAGATAGCGTAGCATAGCTTTTTTGTTGTAAAAGACAAAATTGCTTTTTTAATACTTTTGTGCAAAAAAATATTGCTTTAAATGTTTTAATTGAACCTCCATTATCCCTGTCTGATTTTTTCTACAGACAAATAAAATCGCTAATAACTAATAATTTTTTTAAAATTGTCTACAATTTTTTTTGTCTTTGCGGACAATTTAATATTCAAATTTCATCATTATGTTTTAAAAACCCTACGCATTGGGGCTGTCCAGATTCCAATTTTTGGGTCACATGAGATCTGGACAGCCCCATAGGGTTTTTGTTATAGAAAATAATGTCTACAAATATTCAAAAGCACACAAAACTAAAAAATGTTTTTATTACAAAAAAATACAATTACAAGCATTTATTTCTTTTTTTTGGTTGTTTTTTTTCTTCCATTTTGTTTATTACACATTTGATGATTCACATTAATGTTTTTGGAACCAAATTCTTTTGATTCAATTTCTTTGTATTTTCAAAAGTTTTTTTGAAAACATACAGGGTGTATAAAAAAAAAGTGCAATTTAATTTTTAAACAAATGGAAGGGGACTTGAATAACTTGTGTTGGGTGGGATTAATACTTGGTAGGGAAGCGCATTTGACCCTACAGTATGACCTTTTTAACATTTTCGTGTCGGGAGTTTCGCCGCCGCCAAGTTTTGAAAAGTACGTCTAGAAAATTGAGTTTTTTTAGATACTCCGAAATGCACAAAAATAGCTGCTTGTAGTTGTATACTAATAAATAGCAAGTAACTATGCTTACACGAAATTTTTTAAATGCCGTTTTTGGTTATATATCAATGAAAATAGACCAGAAAAATACTCTATAATACATTTTAAGCGTTTATAACCAATTTGGATACTTTAACATTGAATAGAATTACGGTAAATACTACGTACACTTACTTACATACAAAAATTATGGCTGGTTAAAAAGTCAATTTTTCAGATTTCAATATTTTGGTATGTAATCAACCACAAACAAGCTGAAGTTTGTTGGCAACAAATATTAGCCCCCAACTCCAACTGGTCCGACTACACCAACTCGCCAAAGTTGACCAAAAAATCAAAAAATCGGAAATCGCTTTTTTCTCGAAGCGATTATACCCGGGGCAAAAGATATGAAAACCAAACCTTTGTTGCGTCTACGAGTCTGACATATGGGCTATCCGAATCTACCATCACCTTTTCGCCAGCCCCTCTGGTTCTCCCAGGAACTTTGTTCTACAAAAAGGTCGAAAAACATACTTTTCAAAACTTGGCGGCGGCGAAACTCCCGACACGAAAATGTTAAAGAGGTCATACAGTAGGGTCAAATGCGCTTCCCTACCAAGTATTAATCCCACCCAACACAAGTTATTCAAGTCCCCTTCCATTTGTTTAAAAATTAAATTGCACTTTTTTTTTATACACCCTGTATTTATTGTTATGCATTATAAAAACAATTTTATTGTAAATTAATCAATTGTTGTGCATTGTTCAAAATGCTAATTTTTTATTAATCAAAACATGAAATTTATTATAATAAATCAGAAAATACATTACACTTCATTAATTACTTGTGGCCGGAACTTCCCAAGCGAATTTTCCATTCTAAAAAATATTTCGTTTTATTCTTTCTAAAAAAACTATAAAAATTTACATATGCCAAAACAAAACCGCAATCGATTGCATCATTTGCTTGAAAGAAATTCACCGAGCGGTATTTTTCTTGAATTTTATCCGGAGATGCCGAGGCATCAATTGATCGGCCATCGACAACCCCTTTGGCATTAAAAACAATGAATTGATATGCCAAAATTTGAAGATTAAAAACAACATTGCTTTCATGATCCAAGGGTACTGTAGCATTTGATAAATATTCACATTTGTCACTGCATCGATAAAATTCTAATTTCAGCTTGCTTGGATTATCTGCTTTAGCGGATGAAAGCATTGTTGCAACAATATTTAATCCATGTGTGCCACCATATATTCCAATGGTTGCCAGTTTTGTTCCTGGAAATTGTTGACTAACACACACTGGATCATTTGTTGTTACATTTAATTCAATTGGATCAGCACTTTCAAAGACAGTTGCTGGGGGCTTTCCATTAGAAGGGATTCGGTTTATTGGTAAATATCTAAAAAATCATTTTGAGATTCATGGTTCGATGAAATTTAGAATCGAAATTTCGATTTTAGGTCAGTAATTTAATGTCAGGATTATCAGTAGCAAGGTCGTATTTAGGGGGGGGGCATTGGTACCTGTTCCCCGCCCCCATAATCGAGACAATCCTTTGATCTTTTGCCGCTGCCGCGTTAAAGTGGCAAAAAATCAATGGCGTGCCCCCTCCAAAATGGAAATGCCCACCCCAAAATTTTTTTCTGCCTACGGCCATGGTCGGCAACGATATTTCAAAAAAGTTCAAAGGGTTTTGCCGAAGATCAAATAATGTCGATAGCGGTGGTGGCAATATCGCATTTTTTGTCCTGTTTTTTAGGATAAATTTTGAAAATCATACTGTCCGATTGCAGTTTTGATAAACATCACAAAAATCAATGCCTGAAAAACAACCATTTTTTCAATTTCGCTTGTTACAAAAAGCCTCTCAAAAAACGATGCTGCGCTAAAATTTATGATTGACCATATTAATCTATTCCATTTGATAATTTTGCAATTTCAATTTTAAAAGCTCTGTCTAGCTTTTTTTTTCGCTATCAAAATTCAGATAAATTTTATAAAACCATTCTTTGAAGACAACACTTTTTATTTTTTCTTAAAAACAATTTAATAGCCTAATAAAAAACCATTAATTATATTTTAAACCTTTTAATTTTGTATTTCTGACAAACACAAAAAATCCAAGATACCATTTATAATGTACCATTAAAAACATAAATATTACTTTTGTAGAAGGCATGAACATGTTTTGACATTTTACGTAGGACTTTAATCATCACTTTTCCAGGGAAAAGGTGTTTTTGGAAAACTGAAAATTAGACTTAAAAACTTGGATAATTGTATCCTTTAAAATGGGATATTTCAGTTGAAAAAATTTAAGGTTGAAAGTTTTAGGCCAGTTTTTTATGAACTTTTTTCTTAAAATTTTATGTTAAAAGTTTTATTAAAAATGGTTTCTTTCCATGAAGCTTTCAATTTTGCAACATTGTTTTATACAATTCCAGCAATAATTAGTTACATGATATTTTTAAATATTTTATTTAAAAAGCGAAAAACTATTTACTGTACAGCTTTTTATAATTATATTAGACTTCTTGGAGTCGTGGTAAGACAATAAAGGACGCCCGAGGGGGCACAAACCCATTTCAGGCGAAGGGTGCCACCTTTGATCTTTGCCGCTATTGACAAAAGATTAAAGGGTTTACTAATTTCGAAAAGGGTTTGTGCCATTTGTTATTCTCCCCCTTGCTGACCTCCTTGAAGATAAAATTTTTGATTTTTTGATATGCAAATTTTTTTAGGATCTTTGTGTTTACGCTGGCTTTTACGGAGTTTTCCGGGCAGGACATTTTTGTCTTTTATATCCTTTCTATGAAGCTTTCACCTATACAAATTGGCTTTCAACAGGTATCCTTTATCTCGTCAATGTCCTTCAACATTCTCAACATTTTATCAATTTATTTATTTCTGTTAATCGATTTTGTGTAATCGTTTTATCAATTACTTCTCAAAAACATTTAAAGCTAATCTTTAAAATTTCTGTAATAATTGTATTTTTGGCACCTGCTTTATATCTATGTTGGATCTTGTTTGTTGGAGCTCGGGTTATCCGAAATCCAGTCCCAAAAGATATGCCAGTTTGGATGATTATTGATAGTTGGAAACCTTGGCCAAATACTGTAAGTTCTTTGAAAAAAGTTTTAAAAAATAATATGCAAATTTTAGCCCAGTAAAGGAAAGTTTTTTGCCATTGTTGGATTGATTTGCCATTCGATAACACTAATTTTAAACATCGCAACAGCAACAAAAATTACAATTGTTCAAACAAAAACTCAACAAAAGCATTCCGCTGATACAAAATTATTTTTCATTTCACAACTTTTATTTTTGGTTACTGTAATTCATTGCATATTTTTTGTAAGCCTTTTTATTCCTGGTTACGGTAGCAAAACAAAACTGTAAATTTTTAGGCATTTACAGCATTTTTAAATACTTCAAATGTTGAAATTCGATATTATTTAATTTTTCCATTGGAATGTATAACCTATGATTTGGCAACCCTTTCCACGCCATTCTGTTTTATGTTTTTAAGTTCAAGTTTAAGAAAAAATGTTATTCAAAGTATTAAATTAAAAAATGATACAAGTTGGGCTGCACCGACACAAACTCCAAAAACTGTTACCTCATTATCTTAAAAAATACATGTTCATTTTTAGAAAAATTTTTGTTTAATTTATAAAAATTTTTTATTTTCAAATAAAGTTTGCGATTTCAAAAATAATTGTTTAACAACTTTTTGTTGTAAAAAACGACAAAAATCAATCGCAAATTTAAATATTACAATTTAATTTTACATACAATTCTAAAATCGTGTTCACAAAAATCATCAGTAATAATTCCGGTACCTGCTAATCCACAAGCTGAAGTATTAAGCTTTGGCCAACCAGATATCCAGGGTTTATAATCCCATGGAGTTTCATCTGACCATTTCCAAGTTATTCCGCCGTCATTTGAAAACCCGCCAGTCCACAATTCACCATAAGCAACGTGAACTAATCCTGAATTTCATGTTATAGTCGATTATTATAATAATTTAATTAATACTTACCATACAAGAATGTACGTTCAACATCACTATGAACAGAAGCCAAATGTCCACCTTTTAATATGCAATATTCTTCTCCTTGTGTCCAATTCATTTTTCCTTTATAACTTCCATCACCATAGCAGGAATGTGTGGGCTCAAAATAAATATATGGATATGGACAATTTTGAAATGCTGGATATGGGGTAGTTGCTTCTAATAAAGCTGCTTCTACTTTACAAACATATGGTTTTTCTTTGAAGCAATTATCAGCTTTCCATTTTCCGTCTGCAAATGTTACCGAAACACAATTTGTGTCTGAGCTCAAGCTTATAAAAATTCAATCTTTGCAGTAAAATTTCTCGAAAAGAAAGTTCGCCGCCCTGAAAAATTGTGAGGGTATATGGAGATATATGATGGTTCATTGTGTTCCTTAGATTCAGGGCTATTTATTCGACACATCCTTTATTATATTAGACCCCTTTAAGAGGGTCAAACCGTCAAAAAACAAAAAAATTTGCATATTTTGTTAAAAAGGTCACGGAAAGTTCGCCGCCCTGAAAAGTTGTGAGGGTATATGGAGATATATGATGGTTCATTGTGTTCCTTAGATTTAGGGCTATTTATTCGACACATCCTTTATTATATTACGACCATTTATCAAGGTCAAATCATCAAAAAACCGAAAATTATTGAAAAAGGTCACCGCCAGGGGGGAAAGCTCGCCGCCCTGAAGAATTGTGAGGGTATATGGACATATATGATGATTCATGGTGTTCCTTAGATTCAGGGGCATCTATTGGACACATTATTTATTATATTAGACCCCTTTAAGAAGGTCAAACCATAAAAAAACAAAAAAATTTGCATATTTTATTGAAAAAGGTCACGGCCAAGGGGGAAAGCTCATGGTCATTAAGGGTTTTGACCTTAAGGCATATCAATAAATGTTTATTAGTGCCAGGGGCATATATTAGATACATAATATATGATATTATATCCCTTTATAAGCGATTTTTTTATAATTTTCGAACTTTTATTGCCATTTTTCCGATTTTGAAAGAAACGAATTTCAAGTATGAAGGCTAATTCGTCGTCTATATAGTAAATCGAGGTCGTAGATCACGAAAATGAAGTAGGTTTTGGCCAAAAATGCCATGGCACGGAGATATACCATGGTACGTGCCACATCGTGCCAAAAATGAAATTTTTATAAAAGTGCCATAAAAATCATATGGATCAATTCCTCTCAACTCATTGAGTCATAATAAAACAAATTTGACCGTTCAAACTCATTTTTTTGAGTACTTATTAGGCTTGAAAGTTCGGGATATACGGTATTTGGGTAATATCATAGAAAATGTTACTAAAGGGCACACTTTTTTAGGTCTCATTCAATTCTTTAGATGGTTTTACAAATGTATGAATCAAAATAAATGAAAAAACCGGGCGTTACGATTGAATTTTCTCGATTTGAATCTAAAATGTATATCTCAAGCATCATGTTGGGGGCAAAACGCAATGATTACGAAAGGTAATGCCATACGGTGGCTTTTGTTATGTAAAACTATGCTATTGAATGAATCCTAGAAAGTTTTAGCTTCATTGGACACCATTTGGAAATATGCCATCAAGATGAAATTTTAAAAATTCGCAACAATTACTCCTTCATTCATTTTTAATGTATTTACAAACAAAGTTAACATTTTTGAATTGTTTTTCAGTAATGTCAACACTTTAGAAAAGGCAGTTATACTTTCCAGAACAATTTTGATAATATCTTTTAGGTTTTATATCATTTTGATACATTGAAGATAACCCGAAAAATTAGTAAATTTTGACTAATCAAGAAAGCTCAATAAGTCATGAAATTGAGTATTTTATGCATCTATAAGATATTTCTGCATCTATTTTACATTTTAAAATCACTAACACTTGTATTTCTAAAGAAAAATCAACATAAAGTTGACTTTGTGCCAAAGGGTTAATCTTGCGAATTTTTGAAATTTCATCTTGATGGCATATTTCCAAATGGTGTCCAATGAAGCTAAAACTTTCTAGGATTCATTCAATAGCATAGTTTTACATAACAAAAGCCACCGTAAATACCTTTCGTAATCAGTGTTGTTGCGCCGCCGCCTCCGGAGTCGGAGGCGGAGGCGCGATTTGCAAAAGATCAAAGGTGAGAATGCCGCTTTGCGCCTCCGGAGGCGCCTCCGGAGTCGATTTTTCGCCTCCGCCTCCGAAGGCGGAGTCGGAGGCGGAGGCGGAGGCGACTAAAATCAAAAAGCACAACACTGTTCGTAATCATTGCGTTTTGCCCCCAACATGATGCTTGAGATATACATTTTAGATTCAAATCGAGAAAATTCAATCGTAACGCCCGGTTTTTTCATTTATTTTGATTCATACATTTGTAAAACCATCTAAAGAATTGAATGAGACCTAAAAAAGTGTGCCCTTTAGTAACATTTTCTATGATATTACCCAAATACCGTATATCCCGAACTTTCAAGCCTAATAAGTACTCAAAAAAATGAGTTTGAACGGTCAAATTTGTTTTATTATGACTCAATGAGTTGAGAGGAATTGATCCATATGATTTTTATGGCACTTTTATAAAAATTTCATTTTTGGCACGATGTGGCACGTACCATGGTATATCTCCGTGCCATGGCATTTTTGGCCAAAACCTACTTCATTTTCGTGATCTACGACCTCGATTTACTATATAGACGACGAATTAGCCTTCATACTTGAAATTCGTTTCTTTCAAAATCGGAAAAATGGCAATAAAAGTTCGAAAATTATAAAAAAATCGCTTATAAAGGGATATAATATCATATATTATGTATCTAATATATGCCCCTGGCACTAATAAACATTTATTGATATGCCTTAAGGTCAAAACCCTTAATGACCATGAGCTTTCCCCCTTGGCCGTGACCTTTTTCAATAAAATATGCAAATTTTTTTGTTTTTTTATGGTTTGACCTTCTTAAAGGGGTCTAATATAATAAATAATGTGTCCAATAGATGCCCCTGAATCTAAGGAACACAATGAATCATCATATATGTCCATATACCCTCACAATTCTTCAGGGCGGCGAGCTTTCCCCCCTGGCGGTGACCTTTTTTAACAAAATATGCAAATTTTTCTTGTTTTTTGATGGTTTGACCTTGATAAATGGAGATAATACAATAAAGGATGTGTCGAATAAATAGCCCTGAATCTAAGGAACACAATGAACCATCATATATCTCCATATACCCTCACAATTTTTCAGGGCGGCGAACTCGATACAACATTTTTAAAATATTTTGAGAAACAAAAATCTTGTGTCAAAATTTTATGTATACTTTTCAAATTTTAAGTTTTTCAAAAGAAGATTATCTTGTTTATTGTCATATTAAATGATAACACTATCTGCGCTTTATTGAAATATTTCCCATCACAAAATTTATAGTCATCACAAGTTAGTGTTTCTGTGAGCAAGTTTTAATTTCGACAAAAATTAAAATGTGTATGTAACAAAAATTTCAATTTAATAAACTAATCCATTAACAATTTTAAATAACAAAGATACATTTGTTTACTTCACATACCAAATTATGAAATTGCAGCAATCCCAAAAAATATGTCGTTTTTTTAAAATTTTATTTAAAATAAATCAAAACAACCGTGTGTAAACAAAAAACGGGAAAAAACAGTCTCAAAAAAGATTCCATAAGAATTTTTAGAATCTTGGTGAAATAACAAAACCTCAGTAAGTGTAAAAAGTTTTTAAAAAAATTACAAAGTTGAAACAAGATCCAAAACACAATATTCAAATTTTAAATGGTATAGGGCCATTCTGCCCCTGGCGGAGTTATTGTTAAACAAACATGAAGATATTTTGGTTTCCTTTCAACAGGAATCCATTCATTTATTTTTTCACGTAATTTTTGCCCAAAATCTTCAGCAAGATGATTATTGTTTTCAAAATGAATGCTTAGCATTGCTTCCTCCGCGAGATTTTTCTGTAAAAAAATTACGATAAGAAAAGTTCACAGAATATAAAAAAAGCAGCAGTTTATGTATTTCTTTAAACTTCCTGATTTTCAGGTTGATACAGCACGAACCTGATAATCAGGGTCTTTAAGTTGAATAAAAAATTTCAAATTTATTTTCTCGTTGCAAGTCCCAAAAAAAGATAAAAATATATACCCTGCGCATCTCCTTAAACTTACTGTTAAAAATTTATCAAAATTTTCTGCATCAGGTAATTCTTGTTGAATATTATCCAACAATAGCATTTTTATTTTAACTTGATGCTCAATTAACAACAAATTTTTGTTGGTATTTTTTGAGATCAAAACAGGATCAACCCTAAAAAATATTTGTAAATTTAAAAAAGTCCTTTAATTGTTTTACCCAATTCTAATTGCTTTTGGTACCATCAAAAGTATCTCATCAATTGCCAAGGGAATATTAGTACTTGGATCATAAATGACACGTATAGATATTTTTTCAAGGTTACCATTTGAGTTCAATTTTTTAAATTCATCTATAGTAAGGTTATGATGCATTGATAATTCCTTAATATCACAGCCCGCAATCTTTTCGATAATTTGTGCTCCTGGGACAAGACCATAAAGACTTTTGGTTATCCAAAGTTTCATTTTAAACAAATTTAAGTTTTTCGGAGGTAAACATAATTTATCCATGGTAATTGTAAGCTTTTGGTCACCAATTGCTTCATGAAAAACCCAAAATTCTTCAATAAAAGCAATTTTTCGTTTAATAAACAAATATTTGCAACATTTATGCAACTTTTTTAAAACATTGCTTCCAGCATTTTCGATTACATGAAGCACCAGCGGTTTTGGATATGGAAATGTTTGGGATAAATAACTATCAAATGGTGAAATTTTAGAAATATTCATTTTGAATTCAATTAAATATTTTTACAGAATAAAAATAATGTGCAGAATTTGAGTTTTTGGTTTGACGAAAGATTAGAGGTTTTTGTCATATAACAAGTCACTTGTCTCTAATGACAAAACCCTATTCCTAGACAATTGTCTTTAAAATTCAAATATTTTATCATATTTGCTTTTAGAGAAAACTCTCTCAAATATTTTTCTTTTCCTGAAATACAATTATAAGTGTTAAATGAACTTTAGGCAAAATCTTTGGGGATTTTAACTAATAAAAAAATTTTTGGATAACAAAGTAATCTTCAGTTTGCTTTATTTTTCTTTCAAATGTTTATTGATAGGCCAATCATGATCGACACAAGCTGTATTTTTGCTTTTTTAGTTTTCAAAATAGTGATAGAAATAAATTTATAATTAACACGTCTTTTTTAAAAAGAAAAAGTAATTTAAGGTATTTGTAATATAAATAACAAATTTTGTTACATTATGTACAATTCATTTTAACTTTGATGACTTTTTGCAAATAAAATTTGCATTTTTGATATTACAATCAAAGTTGTATAATCTGCATGGATACCACCAGCATTCACAAATTTGTCCTGTCCAAATATTTGAACAATCTTCTAAACCAGGTCGATTTGGTTCATTTGGGGCAAAATCAGTATAATCAAAGGGGGTTCCATCAGTCCATTTAAAATGAGTATTATTATCTTGGGTTGACATTCCTATCCATGTTTGATACTCCCATCCACAGCCATTGGTGAATATGCTGCCGCTAAATCTGAAATAACATTTTTAAAACGGATTTAAAAAGGAATAAAAATTACTTGTCGCAAAAACAATTTCCCTCCAAGAATGAATAGAAATTAGGTGAGATTCTTCTTGAACACATTGCATCTCAGCATCATACCAAGTTGTAGACAATGCAATCACTTTGTAACAGGAGTCTGTATACTCAAAATATGTCCAACCCTCAGGGCAAATGCTCGGTGATGGTGTTATTGTTATTGGTTTTATTAAGCATACAAATGGTTTTTGTTTAAAACAATCTGCAGATTGCCATTTCGCACTATTAATAATTTCCGCAGCACAAACAGTTCCAGTATTATTTTGAGGTTGTTCTTCGTCCCAAGCAGTGTAGTCAAATACAGTATTATCGGTCCATGACCATTTTCCAGGGCTTTGAATATTATTTGCTCCAATCCAAAAGTCACTACTTGTACTATCAGTGAATTCAGAACCAGCTTCACCTAAAATAACAAAAATTTAAAACAATATTAAAGAATATCAATTTACCGCTAATCAACATATTTTCATAAATACCATGAAGTGAAACCAATGCTCCACCATTTTGTCGACAAAATTTCTCTGCGCTAAACCAATTCATTTTTTGTGTTACAAAAGAATAACAAATATTTGGATCTGATATTGAAGAAGTTGATCCATTCGGACATTCAGCTGTTACAAAAATTGGTAACAAAAGTGTCAAAATTAAAAATAATAACATAATTTTTACTTTTGCTGACTTTGGTACCTTAATTTAAAAAAAATGTCTTGTTGATGCTTGCATTTGTTTTCATTCCAACGGAAATCAAACTCTGATAAGAAACAGCTTATTTTAGAAATGTTACCAATTTTAGAAAAATCTTTATTTTTCTTTTAAAAAATATGAATATATTATTTTTTTCAAAAATTATATTATAAAAATTCAACCATACAAACACTACAAAAAAACTCTAGATTTTTAAACATCAATAGTTATGATATTACTTTGCTTATAATTTTGATAGTACCATTTTGGACAGTTGAATTTGTGACATCAGGAAAGTGTCCATCTCGAAATAATCGTTGAAAATGTCGAAGTTTAAAAGATTTTTTAAATACTCTCCAATATAAACAACAACAAATTCCAATATTTACAGATGTTAGAGTATTACTGTATGGTCCGAGATAGCCAGTAAAATTAATTTTAAAAAACTAAAAAATAATTTTATGATAATTTTTTGCAAAGTTGATTTTTAAAATAATTACCAAAGCAATGACAGCAAGAATGTTGGGAATAAAATCAAGAAAAAATGCAATAATTAAAATTGAAAAAACTGTTTGATTTAGCTTTTTTACAGAGCTTGCGGCAGTTAATCGAAGTTTCATTAAGTAGCCTAAAAAATATAGTATGTTTTCATTAAGACACATTTTAAACAGGGACGTCAGCATGGGTCAGCACCAAACAAAATTCTTTTGATCTTTTGCCCCCACTTTGTTGAAGTACAAAAAGATCAAAGGCGGTATCCTTTACCCGACAAACTTGGCAGCGCCACCTTGATAACTCGGCAAAAGATCAAAGGAGTCCTCTCTCAAACGGATTGTGCCCTCCGAAATTTATTATATTAACATCCTAAATTGCAGCTACGAATCAAATCACAAACCCAACAAAATTGCTGCAAAACAATTGACTATCGCGATTATCGATTTTTGGATAACACTTTGAGTAAGCGCGGAGCTGTTTTTTAAACATCCGGAAATTCGACAAGTGGTTACTGTAGTTGTTGGAATAAGTTCAATCACTTGAGTCATAATCCCATACATGATTGACACGGCACAAATTGTAATAACAGCCACAGCAGCAGTAACAAATTTTCTTTGATTACTGTATTTTCCAGGAAAAATTATTGTGAAACATCGATCAAGACAAAGAAAAAATTCCATAATTGGAACACAAGCTTGTAACTGAGTTGTCACGGCACCAGTTGTATATAAAATTACGGCATTATAATGAACATCTTTAGGGTGCCATAAAATTACTAAATACAAATAATGTAAGACATTCAAAAATGCTGATGCCGAAACATAAATAAAGTATACGGTCATTGTTGGCGAGAATGAAATAGTAATTTTATGGGAACAATTAATACCAGAAAGAAGGAAAGCTAGGATAAAAGCAATGCTAGACATTATGAGTGTGATGACATCGTTGAATAATATTATCCATGGCAAAATATCAGTTGAAAACATTTTTCACAAAATTTTGCTCAAAAGCTGTAGTTTTAGGATTCCAAAATGTGTCTTTATATTCCTTTAAATCATGGAATAAGTACTTTTTAACTACATAAAAATTTTGTTTTGAAAGACCAAAAAACTGTTTTGTTAGAAAAAAAGGTGGCATTCAAAATTTATACCCATCAAAAGGCAATTAGAATGCTCATTCATAAAATTTGACAGACAAAATAAAAGTTTTTCATTCAAAATTTTTATTCAAGATCGAAAATTACTAAACAAAAGAATTCTGTTGTGGATGTATGATGCATGTCATATGATGCTGTAGTAGAAGGTATATATCATCAAAAAGCATAATAGCAGATTCACTAATTTGGTAATACATGTATAGAGACCACCAAGCAAAAAATAAAAGTTGTGCTAAACAAATAATTTTGGTATATTCAGATAGCTCAGAGTCTTCTGATTCCAGATGTGAAATTATTTTTTATTTAAATTCAGTAATTTTAATATAATAGCAAATCTTCGGCGCGCACTTTTTATTTTCGTTGTCAGCAAAAAAATCAAAGGAAAAACGCCGCCACGCTTGCTGATTGCATGGCTCAGTCGTTTGCGTTGCGGGCTTGCGTGCAAAAGGAAAAAAAGAAAAGAGGTTCGGTTCCCCTCGCGTGCAAAAAAACTTTGTTTGAGTTCGTTTCTTTTCCGGTGGCATTTTAAAACATTGTAAAATTAATGAAAATAATAATTAATAATATTTTCTTTACAAAAAAAAACATATTTTATTATTATTTTGTTACTTGCAAATCTCAATATAGTCACTGCTGTTAAGCAGATTTAGTTTTTCATTGATATTGTTATATCTTTTCTTATTTTGCAAAACTTAGATGATACCTTAATGACATAAGATTTTCCTCCAACATTATTCCTCATACGATCTCATCTCTAACAATCAATACACTGCATCTAAACTAATGTTATATATTATGTTATATCAATGCTTATTATAACATTAACTACAAATCTCAAAACATAATTAATTCGAAAGAAGCATATTAAATAACCACTTTTACTATATTCATAAATATATAAACAATAAAAAAATCAACTAAAATAATAACAAAAGAACTTCAACATCATTAACATCTTTCAGATTCTTTTGTCGACGAAAATCAAGTGATAAATGTTTAAATGAGGATAACACCAGCCTTTAAATTGATCTTGGAGTGATCTAAAAAGTAAATGCATAAAAATATATAATAAAAGAAAAAACGTACGAATTTAAGATGTTCTTCATTTATATAGATATCACAGCATCTTCTTCATTTACTCGTTCTTTTCGGTAGCATCATCAGATCCATTTGTGGGATTAATACTTTCTTATCAACCGTATTTAAGATTCTTATTTGAACATGGGCAAACTAAAATAATGAACATTATTTGTATATACATAATAATTCAATAAAACAAACCTGAATATAACACAACAATAATCATAGCAGCAACAGAGACAATAGATTCTTGTACTTCCGAAAGAATATCAGATGATTTTATTATATTTTCCTACGTCAGCAAAGACAAAAATTTTGTTAGAGAACTCCAAATTAAATAAGAGGAAAAATAACAACTTAATTTTTTTTGCTTATAGCAAGTCATTGATTTTCAGTGAAAAAAGGTCAGTGAAGAGACAAAAATAATTAATAAATGTATTCTTTTTAATAAAATACAATTAATTATTTTTTTTATTGAATGTACAATGTTTTTTAATAAAATCAGAAAAGAATAGAACTCAAACAAAGTTTTTTGCACGGGCGGGGAATCGAACCTTTTTTCCTTTTTTCCCCTTTTGGACACAAGCCGCAACGCAAACGACTGAGCCATGCAATCAGCAAGCGTGGCGGCGTTTTTCCTTTGATTTTTTTGCTGACAGAGAAAAACGACTTTTTTTTGCAAAATTTTTTTTCGTGGTGGTCTCTATACATGTAAAAAATGGTGTACTTTTTTGTTGAAAGCAATAGAAAAAAGAATAACACAATAATGTTAAAAATTATTGTTTGACGATTTTCAAAAATTGAACAAAGTAAAAACTCTATAGGATCTTTTTGTTTAATTCGAGTTAAAATAACTACAGTAATATATTATGAATAAAATACAAAAAATTTTAATACGAAATTAATTAATACTACAGTAATCAGTTACACAAAATATTTATCACAAAGAATTATTGCTAACATTTACATGTGCAATCCATCCAAGTACATCCACCACTTGTATATCCATTTCCAAGAGAGAGACAATGCTCGTTACACGTCGCAGGGGCCCACGGACATCCAAAACCCAATCCACTGGATTCTGTTCCAGGTTTACATCTGAAATATTAATTTAGTTTTAGAGTTTTTTTGCAATCCAAAATTTTTACTTTGCATTTATTGGGGAACACAAAATTGCAACCTCAAAAAAAGTCCAAAAAAATTTCCAATTTCATTATGGTTGAAAATTCTTGATTCTTTAAATTTGTTTGCTATTTTTAACCATTTCTATGCATTTTTATTTATCAAAAGCATGATTTTCAATATTTGATGATTGTTCAAGATTTTATTAAAATTATTAAAGAAAAATATTTTACAAAACGATTACTTTGGATTAAAATGGTTATAATATTGGCTTAACATTTACATGTGCAATCTGCCCAATTACAGCCACCACTTGTATATCCATTTCCAAGAGAGAGGCAGTGCTTGTTACATGATGGAGGGTCAAGAGGACATCCGAAACCCCATCCGACACCGGTATCAGTTCCTGGGGAACATCTGAAATATTTTGAAACATGTTTTCCTTTGTTTAGTGAAATTTCTTACGCTGCATTTGTTTCAGCGATGATGAAAGCAAAAACGAAGAAAAGGCAAACAATTGCAACTCTCATGATAAGGACAAGGAATTCTAAAAAGATGCTTTTAATTTAAAAACGTTTGTAGCAGACAACACTGTACAAAATTTCAAATGAAATCAGTTGAAGCTGATGAAAAAGTAAATAAACCTTCCCTTTTTTATACCAAAAATTTCTTCCAAAATTTATGTAAATATTTGTATGTTTTTAATTATTTAATGGTTCACGTACCATCATGTACCATCCCCAAAATCTCAGGAACTGTACAAAACATTAAACATTAGATTTTGTATTATTAAAATTGATTGTCTCTATTTTGTTTTTTCAGTTTTAAAAACCAAAGAATTCCTTCTATCTTGTTTTATTTACATTATTAAATTGCCCTTATTAATATTTGTTGCAAACCCAAAAATTATTTTCAGTTGACAAACCATCCTGAAATTGTTTGTTGTTTTTTCCATATTTGCTGCACAAATAAACACAGACAATTTTTTTTAGATTATAGGTTTTACAAAACAAATACTATTATTTTGGATTCGACCCCAAAAAAAGAATAACACAGTTTATCAAAAAAAGTTATCAACTCAAAATGTGATATAAATTAGTAATTCATACTGTGTTTTTATCGAATACGCGTGTATACACAATAAATTATGTGAGACTGAAGTTCAACGTCAAAACACTCACATTCTAAAAAAATGTTAAGTAAAAAATTTTTGTGGTATCTTTTATTCATTTTTGAAATACGTTTTTGATAACCTACCAAAAACCATTATTTATTATTCATGGTTAATTAATTTGCATTGAAATTGATTTGTTTTCTTCAAAAAATTATTATAAAACTTTTCATTCAGCAAGGAATTTTTGTTATTATGGCAATAATATTGATTGTAACCCCAAAAACCAAATTGGTCTCCCAAAAAAACTTTTTAGTTGTTTTCATTTTTTGGCATTCTCAAATTATTTAATCATTTGCAGTTCATCAGTTACTTAAAAAATATCAAATATTTGCCAAATATGAGGCTCAAAAATATTGGAATATTTTTGCTGTTAATTATTATTTTTTGTATTATTGTTATTTGTGATGGAAAAACAAATGAACAAAATTCAACACTTCAAACACTCGAAAATGTTGAAGCAACGAATCAAACGATTGTCACAACAGATAATGATAGTGATGATGATGACAGTGATATAATTTATGTTTGTGGTGGAAACGGATTTTCTGGTAAGAAAAAAATTTTTGATGAAATACTTTCATGGGCATAAATACTGGCAGGCTTTCCTTTTTTTCTAACAACAACAAAAAACTGGGAAAAGTGAAAGGTTTTACTGTAATTTTTTATGCTGATTCCGAAATGAAACGTTCAAAATAGATTTTTTCATCATGTAGAACATATAGATTTTAACTTTTGGTTTAAAAAGCTGATGCCTATTACAAAAAGTCCAAGTTAAGCATCGTAAGAAAATCCGTCAAAAATTAAATATCAAACAAAAATGAAAATGGATTTTTAGTAAAAATTTGAGAAATTTTTACTAAAAATCCTTTATTAGCATTTCGTAATTAATACAATATTTTTAGATACCAGATGTTCATGTTTCGATAATACGCTTGATTGTGAAGGTGGTGTTGTATTCGATTCCAATGAATTACCGCATTTAAAAATTAAAATTCGTAAAGAAAATTTTATATTAAAATATGTGAATTTAAGTCAAAACAAATTAAAAATTCTTAAAAAGGTTTGTATTAATTATAAGGGACAAAATTTACCAACATTTTTTAGAACGAAATTTTACCTGGGCATGAAGCAACAATTAAAGAACTCAATTTCAATTCCAATGATATCGAAGCAATCGATGATGGAGTTTTTGAGAAATTTACTTTGCTGAAAAAATTGAATTTGGGTTTTAATTCATTAACAAATTTGTCAACAAATGTTTTTCAACATTTGAAAAAATTGCATCATCTTGATATAGGATTTAATAGAGAAATTAATTTGGTGTCAAAAATCAATGGCATTAATACTACAATTTTTCCTGAAGCATTGTCGTCGTTGAAAGAATTGATTTTGGCATCCTGTAATATTGAATATTTTGATGAAAATGTTTTTATTAATCTCAGGTAAAAAAAATACAATAATGCTAAATATCTAAAATTCAAAATTAAATTTTCGTATTGTTTCTTGTTTTTCTAAAAAATTAATCAAAAATATCGGTTTCAGAAACTTGGAGACCTTGGATGTTTCCCGCAATTTGTTCACAACTATTCCAAAATCAATTAAAAGCTTATCAAATCTTGTTAATTTTTTCTCTGGATATTCACAAATTACAGCAGTTTATGACTGCGATTTTTGTGGTTTAAAACATCTTAAGAAACTTTACCTACAATATTCTTCAAGACTAAAATACTTTGATGAAAATGCATTCGGTGCTTTGAATAATAATTCTACCATGCCACAAGTTGCTGAAATTTTAATGCATTATTGCAAGGTTGCCGTTTTACCTGAAAAATTGTTAAATTGGAAGAATGTTTCAAGAATTGATATCGAACGTAATCCCCTGGCATGTAATTGTTCAATGGCATGGTTCATCAATGATTATAATGCAACGTCACCAATAATTGTGGATAAACTACTTAAAATCTGGTACAGGCCGTACAAAAATAAATTAAAATGTTATTCTCCTTCGTCTTTGGTTGGAACACATTTGCATACCTTGGGCGGTGATTTTTGTAAAAATGAAACTTCGGTCAATGATGAAATTGAAAAGGATGAAGTTTATTACGTTTGCGGAAAAAATACTGATGAAGAAGATAGCAAAGGTTTGGAAGAATTATATTACCATATGGTTCATATTTAATTATTCCAATTTAGAAATTTTTAATGGATGTTTTTGCAATGAAGAGAGATTAATTTGTCAACCTTGGAACAATAAAAAACTTAATCATACAAATATTCGAATCTTACAAAAAAATTTTACAATTATAGAAGCTTCACTTTCAGAAAATAATATTACTTCCTTGAAAAAAGTAAGTTTTAACTTTCAGTTTTTTCTTAAAATTCATTTCCTATTTTTTTTAAATTAATCTTTTCTAGGGCAAAGTTCTTCCTGGACATGAACATACAATAACATATCTATCGTTAGATTCAAATAATATATCACATATTGATAATGAAACCTTTGAGAATTTCAGTGTTTTGAATGGATTAATTTTAAATGAAAACAATTTAACAAATATCGATCATATAAAATTTCCTTCGACCTTGGAACGATTATCTCTTAGATCAACGAATTTGGGCCGTTTTCCAAGAATTGATTTTTCAAATATTACTGGTCTTAATATTGGTTTAAATCCGAAAATGTTTACTACTTCATTAATATTACCAGAGTCTTTATCAAATCTTAAAATACTGTTACTAAGTTCATGCAATATTTCATCATTGCATGATGATACTTTCATCAATTTACGGTATGTTTAATTTATACAAGTTGGGTTACGGTAATCCTATTAATTTTAGGAATTTACAAGCTTTGTACTTATCTGACAATCCTTTTACTTCAATTCCAACAGCGATTAATGCCCTTCAAAACCTGAATTATTTGAATTTGAATCAAATCAATATTGAAAATTTGACTTTCAATGGCCTAAAAGTTCACAGAAAATTGAAAAGCATTTCATTTATCAATTCAAAAATTCAAAGAGTTGACGATTGTGCCTTTTGCAATTTTCCAAATCTCGAAGAAGTTTATTTCAAAAACAGCAAAAATTTGACTTTCATTCATGAAAATGCCTTTGGGGCTGTCAGCAATGAAAAACCAATTCAACTTCAAAAATTTTCAATCCGTTCATGCAATGTTTCAATTTTGCCTGAGAAACTTCTAAATTGGCAAAATGTTTCAAGGATTGATATTGAACGAAATCCCCTGACATGTAATTGTTCAATGGCATGGCTTATCAATGATTACAATGCTTCAACACCTTTGTATGTAAATAATTTAAGAAGTTTTTGGGGGTGGTCTTCGGAAAATTACAAAAGTGATTTATATTGTCATAGTCCTCCGGAATTAAAAAATGAACAGTTCTATAAACTTTCTGGTGATTTTTGTTTGAATGAAAGTACTGAAACTGATGTTGAGGAAGAACAAAAATATCTTGTTTGTGGTGGTGACGAGAGGGGTACGTTTTTTGGCAAAAATTTTGTTAAGACTTATCAAGTTTTACAGATTCTCCATGTACTTGTGCCAAGAAAAAATTAGAATGCACATCCTTGGATGGAACAAATATTCTAATTTTAAATGGCAGTATTGAAATTGAAGAAATCGAAATTGTTTCTGGTAATATCAGTAAATTAAATTTGGTAAATTTTAATGTTTAGGATTTTTTTAAATGTTTTAAATCATTGTATTTTAGGATAAATTTTTACCAGAAAAGCAGCATTCGATTATAAACCTCAAATTTTGGTATGATAAAATCAGGGTCATCGAAAATGGAACTTTCAATAATTTTACAACTTTACAAAGATTGGAATTGTATTCAAATTCTTTGGAAAAAATTGATGAAAATATTTTAACGAAAGAACTTGGTTCAACTTTAACAGAATTAAAATTGGATTTCAATGATTTGGTTTCTTTGTCCCCGAAAACTTTTATGTATTTAACAAAATTGGAAATTCTTTCACTTTCCGGGAACCCAAATCTCGGACATTCTTTTTCATCCGAAATATTTTCAAAATCTCTTTCTTCATTGCTATTTTTATCTTTATCATCTTGCAATATTTCCATTTTGAAAGACGATACTTTTATTAATTTACCGTATGTTTTCTCTTTCTTTCAAAAAGCTTATGCAAATTTTTTTTAGAAACTTAATATATCTTTGTTTATCTGGTAATCCGTTGACAACATTTCCAAAAGCAATTAATCCACTTTCAAATCTTCAAGTGCTTGAACTTGGATTTACTGAAATTACCGTACTCAAGAATAATGGTCTTAAACAGAATAAAAAGTTACGATATCTTTATGCATCTTATTCAAAACTTCAAAGAGTAGAAGAATGTGCTTTTTGCAGTTTTCCAAATTTGGCTCTTCTTAGTCTTAATCACAATAAAAATCTTTCTTTCATTAATGAAAATGCTTTTGGATTGGCTCATAGCCATATGAAACCTGCTTTGTTCGGACTTGAAATTCAAGGATGTAATCTTACAACTTTACCAGAAAAATTGTTAAATTGGACATCTTTGAAATATTTTCATGCTTCAGGAAATCCTTTAATATGTGATTGTTCAATGAATTGGTTCTTCAAATACGTGAAATCAAAGCATTTTTATTTTCATTGTCAAAGTCCAGCTGAATTGAAAGGAAAGACTTTTCATGAAATTTCAGATTTAGATTGTAATGAAACTTTAATAGTTTCGACAACTCCGGCTCTTCAAACTTCAACAATTCCATCACCGATTACTGTAACTGATAAATCAATATCAGACAACAATACATGGATTTGGAGTATCTTCTATTTATCGATTGTTATCATTGCTGCATTGATTGTAATTGTTTTTGCTGGATTTTATTATTACCGTAATCGACGAGCTGTTATTCAAATTCAACAAAACCAAAGTGGTGAAGACGATTTGCTCGAAGAAGATTTTGATACTGTCAATGTTTGATTTTGAGATTTTTTTGTACAATTTTTTGCGTGTTTTACTTTTTATTCAAATTTTTGTGCAATAAAAACAACTTGATTGAAATTTTGTTTCTCTTTAGCACAACAAAAATTGTTTTTTTCATTTCAATTTTTAGATTTTTTTGTTGTTGAAAACTTTTTTTTGTTGCAACAATTAATCAGTATAAAAATCTTTAATGCTTTAAACAACAAAAAATAAGCAAGTTTGCTGCTGCTGTTAAAAACAAATGCTTTTTTGCACTTTGGAATTTTAACTTTATAAAGCTGTGATTTTATTTTTAAATTAATTGAAGCTTACTTTTTGATTGAAGCAGCTGCGATCTGCTGCTTTAATTTTAAAGATAAAAAGGGGCATGGCAGCAGTTGTTGTGCAAGATTAATTTGATCAAAATGTTGTTTGTTTCAATCAAAGGCCTCCTCGAGTGTGTGATTTGAAAAAAAAGAAATAAAAAACACATTTTTATTTTTATAAAAATGTTTTCTAAAAATGTGTTTGTGTTTTTGATCGAGGGTTGAAATTTGTTTTGCTTTCTTTCGCTTTTTCTTTTAGTTTTTCTTCTTTTCTCGGTGATTCTGCTAGCAATTAAGAAAACATTGCTTGTTTTTTTAATAAAAACCAAAAAACATTGTAAAACAGTTTAATCGAAAAAACCATGTATTTAAAGTTTTGCTTTTAAAAAATCGCGAAAATTTAATTTTATATTAGTCTTCTTTAACTTTTTAATTTGTAGAAATTCAATATTTTAGCCATCTTAAAGTTTTATAACTTCACAAACATGCATGCTTCATACATTATTGCCTTTGCTTTAGTTTTGGTGCCATTGGTAAGATTTTATTGATACCCCCTAATGCCATTTATGCAAATATTTTTAGTGCAGTGCCATCTGTTGTGATCGTGACAGTATTACCAAATGTTGTGGTATTGGTGATTGCAACATGTAGGTTTTTGTTTGAATTTTTGATATTTGAAAATTCAAGATTACTGTAACTTTGTTAAAATAGTTACTGTAACAGATGAAACAAGGACAAAAATCGCTTAAACTTGAATTTTTTTAGTTTCTGTTGTAATTGTGATGTTGGATGTAATCCACTTTGCAATGTTGAAATTGGACGCAAAAAGCGTGAATCAATCTTTGAAGTTTTGGTTGCTGAACATCGCTTCAAGAAACTTGATTTCAATGATGATGGCGTTGTTAGCATGAAAGAAGCCTTAGCCTTCCTTGCATCATCTGGACGCAATTCCACCAAACTTGAAGAAGATACCGCATGGTTCATTAAAATGGATGCCAACAATAATGGCCTCATTGAACCAAATGAATTTGATCGTCTTCTTTAAATTACTGTAACCACTTTTTTAAATTTGTAAATCAAAGAATTTTGTAAAAAAAAGATTTTTAAACATTGAAAATTTTATTATTGTATATGTAAATTTATTTAAAGAGAGCAAATTAAATTTTTAATAAGTTGCACAAATATTATGACATAACAAAAACATACCAAGTTGTTGTGATCAAAGGCGGCAGGAATCTTACCATATATACCGCCTTTGATCTTTAATTTTTGGAAGTTCAGTACTTTAATTAAAATTCAAAGTTTAAAAAAGGTTACTATTTATTTTATGCAAAACAAAAGCCAAAAAATGAAAATCTCACAATTTTATTCAACAAAATTCACCGATACAAAACAAAACATAAAATTATCGTTAGAAAACAGAGTAAAGTGGAAATTTCAATTCAATTTTTTTGTCATTCCATTCTTTTGAAGTTTCCATTATTTTTTCGGCAGCTTGTAGTTTTGACGAAATTGTTACAAGATTATCTTCCCCAAAATATATTAAAACTGTACAACAATTTTTAGCATTTTTTTGAATAAATTGAAATAATAAATTTGCATTAAAATCTTCTGCAGCATTATTTAATGAAAGTAAAAGATGTTGAAATTTATTATTGAATTTCAAAGCATTCATTTTTTCAAGAATTTTCGGGGTATAAGTTTCTCGAGTATTATAATACCAAAATATCCGAATATTTGGAAGTAGCTGAAGAATTGTCAAGACATTAACTTCTTTTTCATTTTCATTTGAATCATAGATTTTTCCGCCATTAAGTAAAACGAATGCTGTAACAGTTCCTTCAGCAACAAGCAATTTGAAGTCAGGTAAAGTTAATTTCTCCTCCCAAATTGACAATGATGTAATTGTACAACGATAAATTTTGGTAAAATCATATAAAAAATTACTATCAAAATCTAAATTATCAATGAACCATAAAAGTGGAGTATTAATTTTCCTGCAGGCTTTATCATTTTTTAAGATATGATTTTGTTTCCATTTTTCAGTAATAGGAAATTTACCAGAAACAATTAAAATTGGATTCTTTGAATAAAAATATTTGCAACTTTTGTAGAGTTTTTGCAATCCAATAGGTGATTTGGGATATTTGAGGATATAGTTAATCATATAAAATGGAAGAGGAAAATATTGTTGAAATGGTGACGAAAATGTATAAATGTAGTTATTGGTTGATAACAAACTTGCAGGTGACAATGAATTCTTGTAACTTCCAGATGCAACAGAAGCATAAGTAATATTATGATTTACTTGAAGGGAATTCATTCTTTTCAAGCAGTGGATAAAACAAATAATAAAAAATGGAAAATAAGACAGAGCTTGCTTTTTCAAGTAAAATTTTGGAGAATTTGGTTAGGTCATTTACATGGACAAACTATGTGAGATGCATACTCTATAATACATATATAAATGGCGGGGAAAGAAATATCATTGGCACGGGGTGTTTGTTAATATTGTTATAATCAATGGAATTCTAATTGAAACAACAAATCTCAACCGCAAAAAATAGATCTCCAAAACGAAGACAAATATTGTAAAAATGATTGATTGTCCAGATCTCAAGTCGTGTTTTTCCCGAAATTTTCAAACCAGTGTCCCTTTCCTCAGATTTTATCTCGACACAAAACTCTCAGAATAAATTGAATCCGGAGTAATTGAAAGTTACTTTATTGCCAAAAATTAAAAAATTCGGGAAAAATCCAAAAGTCAAAACGTCATTACCCATGATTGTACGTTTTGAATTCATTTTAGGTTAAAATTATTAAGGGCTGTATTAACATAAAAAGCTGCAAATCTTTAATTTAGCCCCCTTTGCGTTCCGCATTTTTGATCCCTGACACAAATCAAAAATTGATATAAAAACTGAGTAATCTCTGCAAAATAAAAATAAAAAACAAACACCAAAATTATTTACTTTTAATGATTTTTCTTTTATCAACATTTTGATAAGGTTTATTTTTATTTAAAGTTGAAAACAAAAATATGAAATATTTTTTTATTTCAACTTTTAACTTTATAAAATGCAGCTGATTTTCATTTTTGTGTTACTTGTTTCTGTTCAATATATATTTGCTAAAACTACTATATGTGATGTCCATAAAAATATAACAATAAGCAAAAACGAATTCATTTTTGTTGAAACTGTAAATTTCCCCAAGAATATGACGAAAGAAGTTGGAAAAAATTGTTATTTTTATTTAAGTGTCGATGATTCGGATACTGTAAGTTGTTAGATGTTAAATTTTTTACTAATTTATTACTAGCAATGATATTTTAGGAAAATATGGGTTTAATATTTGTTGCAAATAATGGTGAACTTCGAAATGTTCGACGCGGTTATGTTAAACGGTATTCAAAGTGGGTCCATTTTAAATAAATATTTAAAAAAAACATCTGTTTCAGAAAACCATCCATCTCTTTCAACTCTGCAGATATGTCCTATTATTTTACCATTGATTCATATTTAAATTTTTACACAACAATTCCAACCCCATTTCAAGGATATATAACTTTTGAAACAATTCAATCAAATTCTTGCCCTCTTTCTGGCCGTTCCATTTCAATTTTTGATGAAACACAAATTATTTATCTTCAAACATTTTATAATACAACAATAGAATCTGAAATTAAACAAAATTGTACATGGAATTTTATTGCCCCGAGGGGATATGGTTTTAAAATTGTTGTTTTGGATTTTGGGGAAGAGGAGAAGTTTTTTGTGGTAAATAGCACAAATGATCTTATTACGTCAGGTATTTGTTTTTTTTTATCAAAGTTGGTGGTATCATAAAATTAGATAAAATGGCAAAAAATAAACACATCAAAAATTTGGGCGTTTAAAGTTTAGTATTATGTTTGCTTTTGATAAGAACTTTGTTATGGTGTTGATGTTTTTGCATGTTTTATCAAATTTTTTACCAAAAATATCATTAACCTTAAATTTTAGGCCATTAAATAAACATCCTATTTTTTCAGGGTAAGCTTCAAAAATATTTATTCAAATTTCGAAAAACTTTAAACAATTTAGTTTAACAGCAGATCGCCTCAAGGCTTATTACAATCCTGACAACAATATTACCGTATACTTCAATGGTCCAAGCAGTTTCGGCACATTTGGTAAAAACAGTTTTCTTGCTTATGTTATTATTGTCAAACAAAACCACCCAAAAACAAATCTTTCATGCATTTTTAAACAAATTCCATGTCCAAAAATTAATGTTATCAATAATGAAAAAGGCCCAGAAAAGCTTAAATGTACGCGATTAAAATGGTTCCTTCCACATAATTATACCGGATATGGATATCCAAATAATGCATATTGTCAAAAAATAATCCATCTTAAACCAAATGAACAACTTTATGCAACTGTTAACTATTTGCATTCCGAAATGAATGTTGACATTGTTAATTATTTTAATGGAAGTGAAGACGTTGTTGGAAAAAGATTAGAACAAAAGAATGTTACGGTATTCTTTCCAGATGGGAATAAAGAGACAAAGGAAATAAAATTGAAATTTGAAAGTGATGGAAGTGTTCAAGGAAATGGTTTTAATGTTGAACTTGAAATTTTTGGTGAGTTTTCAAAAATTTAAATATATGTTAAAAGCGAGAGAGAGTAAAAATTTCTATTGTTTGTACTTTCTTTTCTAGTTCCTTTTTTCCTGTTTTTGGGATCACTGTGCCCGGACATAGTTAAATCTTGCTGACGTTCTAGGATCTCGACAATCTATAATCAAAGTTTTTTAGACTGTAAATGTGGAAATCCGAATATCGTAATCCCATGTAATGGCACATACAATTATTCAATTATGGGAGAACACACTTTTCAATATTGCGCAGATTTATTTTGCAATTTTACAGTAATTTTTTTATTTCTTTCATCAAAAATTCTGAATAATAAATTTTTTTCCAGATATCAATAAATCGAAAATGCCCTGAAAAATATGGTTTATTAAAATTTAATAGCCGTATTGTTGGACTATCTGCGCAATTTTTTGTAATATCAAATGGAGAAACAATTTTAAATTCAACACTTTTTCAACGAACTGCTTTAATTCCGCCAAAAAGTGAAACATTCTTTTATTTTTTTTCAACAAAAGTTCATAAACTTAATTCAACAAAAGATAAAGGATTTGTGCAATTAATTATTTCAGCTGATAAAGGTACTGTATTATTACTGTACATTAAAATAATGTTTTGAGAAAATTTGGATTCACTGATATTTCGCCAAAAATCATTTTGCCAAAAATTATTTCATTTCAAAAATTATCCTAAATTTTTGAGACGACCAAAATGTCCTATATTATTTTAGTGCAAGTACATTTCACCAATAATCCCGAACAAATTTTTCAGCGAAATGTCTTTTGACAAATTGTTTTTTGGCGAAATATTCGTGAATCCTTAATTTGTGCCTTTCAGGCCCAGACCGTTTACCTACCGTAATCCTCACCAGTGATATCCCAGCATATGTGCTTGAATTCACTCAAAATAATTCTGCGATTACCATTGAACTTTCAAATGACCTCAAAAATGCCAATAACACCCGACGTAAGATCTAGACAATCACCTTATTACGAGATCCGTTTTTTATCTGCTGTAATGAATTTATAAATTTTTTTTCATTTACAAGCTAAGAAGATAAAGATCAGACACAAAAAAAATTTTGTTTCTTCGAAGAATCTTAAAATTGAAAAATTATTTCCTTTTTTGTGCTTTACGTGCTTTACAAAGATACTGTACATAAAAGTTTTTCAACACACACTTTGCCAAACATGTTTTCTGCTTGTTTTTTGAGCAAATTTTTTTGCAACTCTTTGCCTAGTTTCGATAAAAGCATGTTTTACTAATTTATTAAAATTAAGTTAGTATTATTTATATCTTTTATTATCCATCTGCAAGTATTACAGAATGAATCATTTTTAGTACTGTTTCGTGTAGAAGATAGATTTTTTTGTTTTTCCAATCCTTGTTAATTCCTGCGATTTTGTAAATGAAAACTATTTTTGAACTTCTTTTTTGCTTCGATTCTATGCCAATAAAGTCGCGTTTCAATATTATAATCTTATTTGTTGCAAATATTTTTAGCTTTTCTTAATACTATTTTCTTTTAGATTCGTATTTATTAGTATTTGTATTTCTCAATGTTGCAATGACTTCGTTAAATACTGATAAGTTTTTTGGATCAGTAGCTTCAACCTCTTCGTCTTTTTCTCCAGCAGATAACTGCAAAGAAAATGAATCCCTTCCAGTTGCATCTTCTTCCGCAGAAGCAGATCGGCGATTAGCAAAAAAGCGAAGACTTTCGATGCCCGAAAATTCTTTGGTAGAAATTCAATTGGAGACATTAAAATTTGAAAATGGAAAATTAAAACAGTATATTGAAGAACTTGAAAATCAATCAATCGATGAATGCAAGGATGATAAAGTTATGGAATTGGAAAATACTATATTAAACTTGAGAGAAACGAATAAACAAATGGAAAATCAATCTGCTGAGGCTGCTGCAGCTGTCGCTACAGTATTACAAGATAATATTAGTCATCTTAGAACAGTATGTTTTTAATCTTACCTAACTCTTTAAACTAGGAAGTGCAAAACCTGTGCATGTGCAGTGCAGAGTTATAATCACCCATATGATTACGATAAGTATAATAATTGGTTTCTTTATAGATTGAAGCACTTGAAAAAGAAAAACAAGAAGCTGAACAAAAGATTAATGAATTAAATGCTGTAGTTTTGTCAATGAAAACTGTCAAATCTGAACCGAAGGAATGGGGCGAAGATGAAAGGAAAACTTCTCAAGGGGAATTGGATAAACTGAAGGCAGAAATTAATGAACTGAAGAAAAAGGTTTGTTTAAACAGTTGATGGAGAGATAAACTGCAGCATTTTTTGCTTTTCACACTTACGATAGCTTTTTCAGAATGAAAGCTTGGAACTCCGGAATCGAGAACTTTCTAAAATGGAAAGCGAAGTAGAAGCAATCAAAAAGGCGAAAGAAGCAGCCGGCAAGAAGATCAAAGATTTAGAACAAGATGTTCAATCTGCTAAAGCAATGAAGCTTTCAACGGAACAAAAAATGGAAGAAAAACGAAAGGTTTATCAATCAACAACTGATAAATTAAAGCTTGAATTACGTGAATGTAACAGCAAGGTTAGTTTTTCTTCTTCTTTGAGGCTATGTTATTATGCAGAATGTTTGACTGTATTATTAAACTCAACATTTTTTTTAGATTACCAATATGACCGAAAGTTATGAAAAGTTACGAGATTATTATGAAAAAGAAAATAAAAACTTGAAGCATCAAATTCATTTACAATCCACAAAGAGTAATGTCGAAATCGATGATTTGAAGAAAACGGTATGTTTTTGTTAGTACTATTCTGCCTAATAGTGTATTCTTTCCATATTTTGATTACTGATTGTGTTTGCTTCTTATTACTGTCTTTTAGGCCACTGATTTAGTGAAAGAAAAAGAAGCATTGGTACAATATATTGAAAAATGCAAAGATGAAATTGAAAAACTGAAGAATTCAAATTATGGTATTCGAAATGTTTCTTTGGATGACGTTTACGATGATAAAACTCAAAATTTTTCTCTTCATCCTTGCAATACGGTAAATAAATTACAGTAATTCCATTTTGTAGTTAACAAGGTTTTTAGGTTTTAAATATTTCCAAAATTAAAGGAACTGTTCATGGCTGGAATTTATATTCATCAACTGGAAGACCATGTTTCATGACAGAAAATTCTTTGAAGAAAATGTGCTTTAAATTAAATATCAAAGGTGAATTAATTGCTTCTCATCGGCATATACGTGTTAATGAAATTTTGCGGAAAATCCATGCTTGTGAATTAACAAAAATTTATATTGATCGACAAAGAATTAAGTTGACTGATTATATTAAACTTGTTTCATCGGGAAAAATTGAACGCTGTATTTTGAAAGAAGTCATTGTTAAAGATGATGATGGAAAGAAGCGTGGTTTTGATGTGCTTTTGCCTTTACTTCTGAATATCAAAAAATTTGAATAGTGAATTTATCATTCAAATAATTACCGTAATGTTTTTCATTTTAGCCAATTCCGTGATAGTGCAGATCAATCTGAAGCTGCTCAAGAACTTTCAAAACTTGAACCATTTCCTCATCTTCAAGAATTTGAATTAACCAATCTTTCTGAATCTTTTAAACTTAAAGATTTTGAAGGTTTCATTAAGGTGAGGATAATCTTCGTTTTTTAAAATCCTACAGTAATCGATTTTTAGAAGAATGATCCTGGGGTTCGTTATTCTCTCAAGTTTTTGTTATTTGATAAATCTGAAGAACACAAAGTTCAAAAAGCTGAAAAAAGACTTTTGAAGTCTTTAGCATCTTCATATAAAATTTCAATTGAATATATTTATAATTTAAATTCTGATGACGATTCTGATTCCGGTTCTGAAGCTACCTGAAGATATGTGAACAAAACGTATCGGTATATTTGTAGTTTATTATTTTTGTTGAAAATATGTTTTTATACGTGTATTGTTTTTATAAATTATTTATACAATGTTATATCTATAATACATATCTACACTACACAAAATACAATCCATGACACAAAAAATAACACTTACAACAATTAAATAGAATCTGAGAGCATATCATTGATAACTTGAAGTTCTTCGGCTGAAAGAGATGGCATATCAAGAACTGCTAAATCTTGCTTCATATGTGCTTCATTTGTTGTTCCAGTTAAAGGACAAACACCAATATCCATCATAAATCGGAAAAATATTTGAGCAGTTGTAACTCCTCGTTTTTGTGCCATCTGCTTCACGGCATTACTGTTGATAATAATTGGATTTGCAGTCTAAAATTTGATCAATGATTATTAAAACTATCAAAGATAAAGAGCAGTAACAACTCACAAGTGTCCAAAATGATTGATAAAAAATGTTATGTTGATTGCAGAATTTTCGAATTGATTTATCATAATCGGAATCAGAATAAAATCGATTTTGAATTACTGCTGGTTTAACTTTAGCATCCGCATAGAGACGGGAAACGGCTGCAGGATCATAGAAATTACTGATACCAAGTTGTTTGACTTTTCCAGCAGAATGAAATTCTTCAAATACTCTCCAAACTTCTAAAGTTTTTTCATAAGCTCTGAAAAGATAGAGATAAATGATAAATGTTAAATGTAATAAAAGTATGCTAAGAAGGATAAAATCGTAAAACAACAAACCTCATTGGTCCATGCATAACCAATGAATCAATATAATCTGTATGAAGGTTGGATAAACTTTTAGCAAATGATTGTCGAACCTAAAATACAACAATATACATATGTTACAGTATACCTAAACACAAGCTTACTTGATCTTGTAAAGGTGCATTACGATCATATGGAATTTGTTGAGGATCTTGGCCATCAATACTTGTAAATTTTGTTTGAACAAATAAGCTGTCACGTGAAATATTATGTTCCTTTTGGAGTGTAAGCAGAGCTTGTCCGACAAGATCCTATAATATCAAAAATAAGAATATGAATCAGGAAGGACAGATAAACAAACTTCTTGATAATGTTTAGGTTGACATGCAGTATCAATTCCACGAAAGCCAAGAAGTACTGCTTTTACAACTAATTCAGTTGTTCGATCTTTCTTCCATGCAGTTCCATAAATGAATCGAGGCATTTTGATGCCGGCTGATGTTGTTACAGTATGTGAAGGCATTTTGTAGTTTAAATCTATCTAAAAATTAAGATTCTATAAATACAAATGAAATATAGCACGAATATAAGCAATTACAGTATCTAACGCACAAAATTATAAGTAAAATAAAAATTAACAAAAGTATGAAACAAAAAGAAAAAATTGTTGTGAAAAAACACGCAGAGATGTTTTGCAGAAGAGAAAAACATCAACAAACATTAAAAAGAAAGGGGTATTTCAAAAGTTAAACACAAACAACACAAACAAAATTTGCTTTCGCAAAAAAGGGAAACAACTTTCACAAAAATGACCAAAAAACACGGCGGTTATGGAAGCTTTCAAAGCAGAAATAATAAAAAAGGGGTAAATAAATACTTGACAAAGTATAATGTATCCAATAATAATAATTAGCTACTATTCTTTAACACAAAATATATTAACTCTTGAGATCTTTAAGATGCTACTTTCTTTACCAAATCTATTCAAACAAAATTATTAAAGAGTTATAAAAGCGTGAAAAAGGTTCAACTAGAAGAAGGGTTTAACATAGATTAATGTTGTAATAATATTATCATACAAAATAACAATTAAAAGATACTGTAAAAACATGCACCAAAATCTGGAAAAAATTTTAGATCGAATTTTTTAAAAACTTTAACACAAAATTCCTGACACGAAAATGGTATTTAAAAAATGTTAAAAAAAATTTGAACGTTTCGAACAGCAAAAAATTGGAACTTGCATCATTAAATTTAACGTGAAATTTATTAAAGCCTTCCTCCATTTCTTCTTTTAATACCTCTAATAATTTATATTGTTTAGCGTGAACTCATTAACCTCATTTCCGCGAATCTCGCACATATATTTCTGCTTTGCTGTTACAGGTTAATTCGTCCTCATCAGCTTTCTTTGAATTTAATTAAAAAATGGCATCAACGGAAGTAAAATCAAAAGAAAAACCAGAGGTAAACCTTTTTTGAGTCATTTTTTCTTGGGAAAAGTTAATGTTGATTTGGTGAAGGATTATCCAGTAACAGCAAAGCTAAACATTCAAATCTCTTTCTATATTTTTGTATGATTTGTTTAGATCTTTGTTCATGTTGCTGGATTGTTCTTCAACAAGTCATGTTAACCCTTTTTCGACGAACGTTTTGTACAATTCCAAAAGTTGTATATACTCATAGGAGTGGACGTAGGGTTAGAGAAAGCATATAAAGATGGATATTAATGTTTTTCTTTTTTTTAGGTAAAGGAACGAGCCGAAAAAGCAGCAGTTGCAAAAGCTAAAGGTGGAGCTCTTGTTCTAAAAACTCCTAAAGGTTTGTTTGTACTCAACTCGTTGCTTCTAACTTCTAAAGTTTCAGGTACTCGTGATTATCATCCTAAACAAATGGTAATTCGTGAAAAGGTTCTGGGAATTATTACTGAAACTTTTAAACGTCATGGTGCACAAACTATTGATACACCGGTATTTGAACTTCGTGATGTTTTAATGGGAAAATATGGTGAAGAAGGTGGAAAACTTATTTATGATTTAGCAGATCAAGGTGGTGAATTGTGTTCTTTACGATACGATTTAACTGTTCCATTTGCTCGGTATCTTGCTCAAAACAATATTAAAGCTATTAAACGTTACCAAATTGCTAAAGTTTATCGTCGTGATCAACCTGTGATGACAAAAGGACGTTACCGAGAATTTTATCAATGTGTTAGTTTATTACTGCTGAAATCTGATTTTATCTTCTACTTTTTAGGATTTTGATATTGCTGGCGAATATGATCTTATGGCTCCAGAAGCCGAATGCTTAAGAATTGTTGATGAAATTATGAATCAATTAGATCTTGGAGAATTTGAAATTCGTATTAATCATCGGCTATTACTTGAAGGAATGTTTAGTATTTGTGGAATTAAAGATGCTGATTTTAAAAATGTTTGTTCATCCGTAGATAAACTTGATAAAGCTCCATGGAGTGAAGTTGCTGCAGAATTAATTAATGAAAAGAAGATTGATGCAGAAGCCGTTGGCAAACTTGAACGTTACGTTCGACTTCGTGAACAAAATTCTCAGTTGGGTAACGATGGATTATTGAATGCATTGCTTGAAGATGCACCACTATCTGCAAATAAGAATGCCGTCACTGCTATTAAAGAAATTAAATTGCTACTTGAATATTTGGAACTTTTTGGTGCAGTTCGTAATGTTGCTTTTGAGACTTCATTGGCAAGAGGATTGGATTATTATACTGGTGCTATTTATGAAGTTGTTATTAAAGGTGTTTTGATTTATTTTGTTAAACTTTTTTTAATCATTGGATTTTCAGAATTCTCATTCAGTGGTCTTAGCTCTTCATCATCAAGTAATCCAGAAGAACGGGTTACTGTTGGATCCGTTGCTGCTGGTGGTCGATATGATAAACTTGTTGGATCATTTTTGGGTGGAAAAGGAAAATCAAATGTTCCATGCGTTGGAATTTCATTCGGGATTGAACGATTATTCAGTATTATGGAAGCTAAACATGCTGTAAGTTTTTTATTTTGTTATAAACGTTTCATCGAGATATTTTTTAGGTCGAAAACTCTCCTGCAAGACTAAATTCAACCCAAGTTTATGTTGCTTCTGCTCAAAAAGGATTATTAAAAGCTCGTATGAAGATTATTCGATTACTTTGGGATGGTGGCTTTAAAGCTGAAATGTCATTCAAAGCAAATCCAAAAATGTTAGATCAGTTGCAATATTGTGAAGCTAATTGTGTTCCTTGGGTTATTGTTGTTGGTGAACGAGAACTTGAACAAGGTGTCGTGAAATTGCGTGATACTGTATCTCGTGAAGAAACTGTAATTTTTTTTTATTATTGCCTTATCAGAGGATGATTAAATGTTTGTTTTAGGATACCCCAATTGATGAATTGACAAAGAAATTGGCCGAGCTTTTGAAATAATTTTTTTATGTTCGTTTGTGTTACATTTTGCTTGTTTTATTAAATAAAGTATTTAAATTAAAACGCACTCTGGCTGAAAAAAAGAGTGATCCAAGTAAACCTTGGCACAGTCAAACACTGAAAAAAAAGTGGAAATTCTTAAGCACAGCCCAAAAATTTAACGGGCTTCTCCTTCCCCTATTTTAGGGGAATATAAAAACCTATCCCCTATTATTGGGGGAAAATGTTCCCCTATCTGGTGCTACTCTTATGCTTTGTACAAATTTGTGCAAAAATAGCACTATTTTGGGGGAAATCTTTAAATGTCACTGACATCATTATGTCAGAATTAAGAACAGATTTCTTTTTTTCTCTGTTGCAAAAATGAGCAAAAGTGCACCTCGCTTTCGTGTTATCTCTTTCTGGAGACAAATTCCGTGAAAATCAAAGCATTTTTTGGGTTTCGTTTCCCCGTCGCGTCGTGCCGTTCGTGTTTGAAGGCAACAATAAAAAATGATTTTTAATGTTGCCTTCAGATCTGCTAAGATCTGTTTAAATTTTGGATATGCCTTTGAGCTTTCTCGAAGGGCTTAACAAAAAAATTATGAAACTAAACAATTTTTAAAAAATTAACAGTTTGATTTTCCCGTAATTTATGGGAAAGTTTTCCCCTAAAATAGTGGAAGAAATTCCCATAAAAAAGTGTTACAATTCCCTGAAACACGGGAAGCATTTCCCGTAAAATAGGGGAGCAGGCTTCCATCATTTTATGGGAACAATTTCCCATAGTTATTTTATGGGAAACGGTTTCCCGTAAAATGGTGGATTTTTAAATTTTAAATCGTTATTTTCAGCATTTTAACTATTTTTAATAATTTTATTTTTGGCTTATTCAGGTTAAAAAGTACCCGAATCTGACAATAAAATAATTTTTTCCGAACTTTTATTTTCGAGCTGCCAGTCCCTAGATGTGGAGTGCGTTTTAAACAAGATTACTGTAGTACGAAGAGATTTGAGTTTGCAATAAAGTCCCACTTTGCCAAAGTGGTCACAGACAGAAACAACTTTTTTTGGGAACAGCAAAAAACAAAGATTTTTTTACGTTTAACTTTTTCCTTTGCGTTTTTTATATTATTTGTTTCTTTAGTATTTAATTTATTTCAGCTGATCGTTAAATTATTGTAATAAATTGTTATAGTTGATCAGATATGGACAGATCTAAAGATGAGTGTGTTTGCGGATCACGCAAACATATTTCCCAATGGATTGGTTGCGATCGCTGTCGGTATGTCAAATCTGTTTAATACAGCCATAAATATATATATATATATATATGTATATATATATATCCTGATAATTCCTTTGAGTTCTTTTTAAAAAGCATTTTCGGGGCTAATTAAGATTTGACAAACTGGCATCGACATAATCTTTTTAGACAATGGTTTCATCTTGTTTGTGCTCGTGTAAGTATTTTTAAAATTTCATTATAGAATTTATCATGCTTTTTATAGGTAACTGAAGAAGAAGTTGATACCATCGTAAAGTTTTGCTGTTACATGTGTACAAGACGTGATGGTGGTTTACTTACAATTTATCGTTGTAATGCTTGTGCTGGTTGCTTGAGATCACGTGATTGTGGAATTTGTGCATCGTGTTTAGCTGATCCAAAGAAGAAATGTGATAAGAGACATTGTGCTCTTGAAAAGAATGATCCATATGCTGATGTTGCTCCTCCATTAGGTAAACGTTAATTCGCGTACATTATAATTTAAATAAATTGTGATATTTTAGCAGAAAAAACAACAGCAGTAACTGCTGGAGTAAAAAGATCAGCAGATGGAAGAACAAGAACCGTAGCTGCTGGATTAGCAAAAACATCAGATGGAAGATCACGTACTGCTGCTCCAAAACAACTTACTGCTGCTAAACAAGCGCCTGTAGCAAAACATACTGTTGCAAAACAACCTGCTGCTGCTAAACAGCCTCCTGTTCCAAAACAAGCTCCTGTTGCAAAACCTACTGTTGCAAAACAACCTGCTGCTGCTAAACAACCTCCTGTACGAAAACAACTTACTGCTGCAAAACAACCGCTTTTGGTAAACAAGAAACAGTGCAAAGGTTGTTCTCGTCCTGCTCGGATTAATTCTGAATACTGTTCAAATAGTTGTTGGTTCAAACAAGTAGTAAGTTTTTTGTTAAAAATATTAAATGATAATGTATTGTTTTTAGAATAAACATATCTCTTCGAAAAATATCGTCCTGCCAAGCCAACTCCGAAGCGGAACTTTTGGTGGCAGAATTGGTTATCTCGATCCTCCACCTTTGTTTGCCGCAACAAGCTTTGATGGGAGAAAAGCCCGCATCTTCTAAATCTCTTCTTCCTGCTCCTGTGAAAATTGCACGACGAGTCAAAAAATAAGTTCCATTCTATTATTAATGCTTCAAATCGTGTCATGTCAAATCTTAATATTTAATAATACTTTCTGTGTGATTTATTGTTTTTGCTTGATAAAATTCTTTTATATGACTATTATTAATTTCTTTAGCTTTGACAATTGATGTTTTTTCATTTACAAAACATATCTTACAAATACTTTTAGACTTAAAATTTAAAATATCCTGCGTAGAAGTTTTTCCCTGTTTTAAAAGATTATAAATTACATTTATTATAAGATTTGCACAATGATGAAAAAATTTAAAATTAATTAGCAAAGTAATACATAAATGAAAAAATGTGTAAACAATAGAAAAAAAGAACAGGATATCTCTGAGTATCATTTGATGAATTTGGGTTTTTATGGATTACGAGTAGAAACTTGCTTGTAAACGGCCATTGCTTGAGTTACCATTGAAGTAACATCCGCAGGATTTGATGGAATGATTACGGTATTATTTGTTTTAGCAAGTTGTCCAAATGCTTTTACATAATTGTCAGCAGTAATAAATGAGGCAGCATTACTGGCACCAGCCTTTTCCAAAGTTGAAGAAAGTTGATCCAAAGCTTTACAGCGGGCTTCCATTTCAAGTCGAATTGCTTCTGCTTGACCTTGAGCACGATTAATCTAAAACATAAAAATAAATTAAACAGAATAGAAGCATTAAAAGTACAAATTTTTGAATGATTGTTTTTTATGTAAAAATACAGTAATCCAAGAACAGTTTAAAAGTGAATACACTTACTTCAGCTTGTTTTGCAGCTTCTGAAGCTAAAATTCGTTGAATCTTTTCACTTTCAGCTGCTTCTGCTTGTGCCTTGGCCATATTAATTCGAGATTGCATTTCAGCTTCCGATTGAAGGATTAATGAAAGCTTTTCACTTTCTGCAGCCTTTGATTGTGCGATAGCTTTATTTACGCCTTCTTGGGCGGCAGCTTCAGATCGAAGAATTCGAGATTACTTTTCAGCTTTATTCATTTCAGCTTGACGAGTACCTTCTGATTCAAGAATGTATGCTCGCTTTTTACGTTCTGCTTCAACTTGTAACTGAAAAAGAGCAATTTTTTATTGTACATGAAATTTACAAAAGTTAAATATAAGTACCTTCATAGCACGTTGAATTTCAGGTGGCATATTCATTGTTCGAATTTCATATCGTAAACATGCAATCCCCCATGGATCCGATGCTTCTTTTATTCCTTCTAAAAAAATTATTATTGGATACAGTAATTTTTTAACAGAGACAATTTATAAACATATGTGCTCGAATACATAAGTAGAAGTATTAAAATAATTCTACGATATCCAAAACACTCACCAACAATTGCCAAATTTAAATTTGCACGTTCACGAAAAACATTATCCAACATTAATTTACCAACTTCTGCTCTCATAACAGTCATTGCAAGTTGTGAAATAGCAAATTCTGGATCTTGAACACCATATGATGCCTTAAAAAATATAAAATGTAGACTTTAAATCATATTATTAATAAATTTTAATCTTCTAAGGATCAACAACACGAACATACAAAACTGCATCCAAATCCAATTGAACGTTATCCAATGGCTTCTTGCTGAGGAATTTCAATCGTCATCTCTTTCAATGTATGAATGTATTGAATATTGTCGACAAAAGGAATCAAGATAGCAATGCCCTGAAAAGTACTTAATTAATAAAAACATATATTAAACGTTATTCATGGGCTCCATAAACTATGAATATAATTTATGGAGCACATATTGTTTAATGAAAGATTTAGTTATTCTTCGAAACTAATAAACTTACAGGTTCTAAAATTTTATGAAATTTTCCCATTCTTTCAACAACCCATGCCTCTTGTTGTGGCACAACATTAATTATTGTGTTAAAACCACCTTTTCGAAAATGTACAACATGCTTGCGAGTGTGAACCATTTGATTTGTCTGTAAATATATACTAAATTAAGTTATAAGTTAGCAGTTACTCGGGGTGATATATCACGAAGAAAACATAAAAATCTTTAGTTTTGTAAGATAAAAGAAGCAGATTTTGCAGGATCGACAAAAAAATCACGCATACCCAGAAAACCTATTGTCCTATATCTTTCCTTTATTTTTCCTATATCCGTCAGCCCCTTTTCTATAGGAATAATATAGGAAATCTATATGCCATATACACTGCTCCCACTATTTATAAGACCACAATTATTTTAGCTGTTTTGTAAAAAGGGGATATCCGGTCAAAAAGATAGTGTTACCATCTTATTCAGCACCCTCGATAACCTATGTGTGCCAAAAATAATCTTCAAAAACTTTCAAGTTTTCGTTCCAGGACCAAAAATCGAAAAATCGCCTCCCCCAAATTATAAGACCAGAAACAATTTAATTACAAATTATTATAAAAATTTTCTAAAAAACTAAAATTTGTGTTTGGAGCAATTAATAGCTTTGTTATCTTCATGAATAACCTCAAAAATTAGGTCTTCTTGCCTTCAATAACTTATTTCATCATAATAAGCTGATACACTTGAAAAATCACAAATTTAAGCAGAAAATTATTTTTTAGGGTCTTTGTTGCAGCCGTCGGTGTTTAAAACTATAAAAATACAATAATTAAATAATATTTGTTAAGGAATCAAGTGGATTTATCAAAAAATGTGCATTTAACATCATTTTTCACTTTTTTGGCATTTTTTTTTTTGGGAATATGGCATTTTTCACTTTTTTGGCACTTTTTTAAGTGCCGATAAAACGTGCCATGAAAAGATTAAAAAAATGTCAGATACGTTTTTTCGATTGAAAATGGGGAAAAAAGCCTAAAATAGCTAAAATTAGAAGAAAAATGACAAAAAATGCAGAAATGGATGAACTTTGATTGAATGGCAAATTCGACCTGGAAGGTCCCAACTTATGAAACTTGGGGGACTTGTTAAGCATGAGTAGGGCTACCAAAAAACGTATCTGACATTTTTTTAATCTTTTCATGGCACGTTTTATCGGCACTTAAAAAAGTGCCAAAAAAGTGAAAAATGCCATATTCCCAAAAAAAAAAATGCCAAAAAAGTGAAAAATGATGTTAAATGCACATTTTTTGATAAATCCACTTGATTCCTTAACAAATATTATTTAATTATTGTATTTTTATAGTTTTAAACACCGACGGCTGCAACAAAGACCCTAAAAAATAATTTTCTGCTTAAATTTGTGATTTTTCAAGTGTATCAGCTTATTATGATGAAATAAGTTATTGAAGGCAAGAAGACCTAATTTTTGAGGTTATTCATGAAGATAACAAAGCTATTAATTGCTCCAAACACAAATTTTAGTTTTTTAGAAAATTTTTATAATAATTTGTAATTAAATTGTTTCTGGTCTTATAATTTGTGGGAGGCGATTTTTCGATTTTTGGTCCTGGAACGAAAACTTGAAAGTTTTTGAAGATTATTTTTGGCACACATAGGTTATCGAGGGTGCTGAATAAGATGGTAACACTATCTTTTTGACCGGATATCCCCTTTTTACAAAACAGCTAAAATAATTGTGGTTTTTGTAGAAAAATTAAATGATTTATTCGGAGATGTTTTTGTCAGAAAAGGTGTATTTTCATGATTTACAGTAAAACTCTATATTACCGAATAAGGGGATCTCAGGAATTTGTTAATATATTAAAAATAACAAGCAATTATTTTTTGCGGATGGATTTTTTTTAATTAATAAAAAATAACTAGATGGATTAGTTTCTGCTTACTGTAATCCATGTTGAATTTGTTTCACTTATGTGGAGGTCGTTTAATTAAATTTATTGATTCAATATTGAAATCTATAAGTCACTATGGATTTTATTTAGAAGATCTAATTCAAGCAACGTGAAAGCCTATTTTTCGAGTATCTTAAGACCAAAAATAATTGTTCGGGTTCTTCTTACTAACCTTGTTCTCGCTTTTTTTCTTGCAAAAATTTTTTTCGATATATTTTTTTATTTCTCAAAATACAATAAATAAATTCAATACAAACAATATAAAATAAATATCACCAGAAAACAAGATATGACAATTTTTTTCAAAAAGAAACAAATCAAAGAAAAGGAGTTTAATTTCCAGCAGCAGGTTCAGCTTGTCCGGAAGTAGAAGCTTCAGCTTCATCTTGTTGAATTGAAACTCCAGTAAAGAATTCAAGGGGATGTTCTTCCATGGCTTTTCGTTCTTCAGGTGTATAGTCATCAACAATATTTAAATATTTTTGAATATCTGGAACTTCCATTTCTTCCAATTTGAATAAAACAAAATCCCCAGCAGCTTCCAAGAATCGTTGAGAATCAAGATAATCAGCTTTCCAACAAAGTTCTTTAAAAGCTTCTTCTTCCATTTCAGCAAAGAATTTATTTGTGAATTCAAGATCTTTTTTAGTGATAGGATCCGTAGGAAGGAAATGATTATGAAGTTCAACGAATTTTTCTAATTGAGTTGGAGTCATATCAACTTCAACGGCATCTGAATTATCCGTATGTTCACTAACATTTTTGAGAATGTTGCAACAATTAATTACAGATGGACCAACTTCAATTTGAAATTCTGGAGTAACTTTTGAACGAAGGAACATTTTTTGTGAAGCATCAACAACTTCAGATGATTGAGCAACAACGGATTCTGGAGCAGCAGTAGCAGGAGTATCAGCCATTTTTAGATGATGATTAATAAGAGGGAGAGAACTGGAAAGCAAGAAGAAGAAGATTGAAAAGTGAAGATTTAGTAGATTTCTGGCTGCTTTTATATCAATTTGTTTGTGGAAGAGCAGCGCAAAAATTGATTAAAAAGATAAGTGTTTTTGATGGATAACAAAAAATATCCTTGGTTGTATGAGAGTAATCTTTTGGGGAATAAATTATTTTTACCAATGGCATTCTCATACGCTGCGACAGAAGAAAAAATTTGTTTATGTGATTTTTTTTAATGACCTGAAAAATTTAATGATCCCCAAAAGGGAAAAGAAAATTTTACCAGAAAAACAAAAATAAGTTCCAGAAAAATGATTAAGTTACTGTAATAATTAAAAAAATATTCAAACTATCGTTGTTATTAAACATGTGAATTATGCACATTATTATTGCTATTGGAAAAATTAAATTTTCTACAGTATAATGAGTAAACGTTTAACATGCAAAATTCGAAAGTACAAATAAATTAAGATCCAAAAAATATTAAATTTTTACGAATTTGTTAATTGCAAAGATATGTTTATAAAATTTTAATCAAATGCAAAAAACGATTTTTGTTGTTGTTTTTTCGTCCGCCGTTTTTTGCACACAAAATGTTCATATCAGACTTTTTTAAACTTATCCACAGATATATCTGTGATGAGCTTGTGTTTGTTATTCTGTGATTCGGTTTAATAAAATTATGGTAAAGTTTTAGAGAAAAGAAACGTACATAAAACATTTTTTCTTTCAATAACTTCTAAGTTTTTGCGTGTTTTACTCAAACAAGGACTACATCTTTGCATTCAACTACGTTAATTGTGGTTGATAGTTTAAACTGTCTTTTTTCATTTAAAGATACTACATACATAATTTTTGTGATAACCATCATCAAAAAATCTAAAAAACTTTACGTGTTTAATTTTCTTTCATTTTTAGAATTAACAGAAAAGATTGACTTTTAATTGTATTTTTTAAAATTTAAAAATGAATTCATTTATTAAAGTTGGAGATAATCCACTTTTGACGGAGGAAAGGAAAAAGTGTAAATTTGACACGGATATTTTGGCAGCATTTTATTTGGGAAATGAAGAAAAAGTTAAACGGAAACGTGAAATTTATCAATATTATCTAAAAAATGAAGAACTTCATGATCCTGAACCGGTAGAATTTATGGATCGATATCATCGACTTGAAAATGCCGAACGAAAAGTTTCAATTTTAAAAAAGCATATTAAAAAAGCTGTTCCAACAAATGACGAAGAAGAATTGGCATGGTTTTTGTCGTAAGTTTTTTTTTTGCATAGGTAATTTATAAATTGACAGTAATTTATAAATTACCTATGCAAATTTTGACAACGGCTAAATTTGCATAAATAGTCTGTAATCGTGATATCCCCTCAGGGGGATATTAAGATAACTAATCGAGATCCCAACAAAAAGCTGCATAAATCATGATCATGTAAAATCTCAAAAAAATAATTTATGCAAATTTTAAGAAATTTAATTACTGTAGTTGTATAAATTTGAAATTGGATTTTTTTCAAATTGCTTAAGGGAAAAATACCGTAATCTAAAATGCTAAAATTTGTATGTTTTCAGAAACGTTTTTCACATTGATGGTTCCCCTCTTGGACTTCATAATTCAATGATGATTCCAACGATTTTGAACAATGCCGACGACGCCCAAAAAGCCGAATGGCTTCCAAAAGCTCAAAGCCTTGAATTCATAGGAACATATGCTCAAACAGAACTAGGACATGGCACAAATCTTCGCTTTCTTGAAACTACTGCAACTTATGATCCCCAAACACAAGAATTCATTCTAAATTCCCCAACAATTTCAGCCGCAAAATGGTGGCCAGGAAATTTGGGAAAAGTTGCAAATGCCATTGTAATTGTGGCACGACTAATTTCAAACGGCAAAGATTATGGTCCACATCCATTTTTTATTCAAATTCGAGATCCTGTTACACATGAATCCCTTCCAGGGATTACTCTTGGAGATATTGGACCAAAATTTGGGATAAATACTGTAAGCAATGGATTTTTGCTACTTAAAAATGTCCGAATTCCACGTCGAAATATGTTTATGAAAAATGCCAAGATAAATTCGGATGGAAGTTATGTTGCACCAAAGCACGCAAAATTAGCATAAGGAACAATGGTGTATGTTCGAGCAACAATGATACGAATAATGGCGAATTTACTTGGACGAGCTGCAACAATTTCAATTCGATATTCGGCTATTCGAAAACAAGGCGAAATTGAGCAAGGAAAAGGTGAAGTTCAAATTTTGGAATATCAAACTCAACAATATCGACTGATGCCGCAGGTGGCTCGAGTATGGGCATTTGAATTTGCTGGAAGATATACAAAAAAGTTATATGGTCAATTTCTGGAAGGTGATGTTGAAGTTTTGCCATCACTTCATGGAATTACAAGTGGCTTGAAAGCTGTTGTCACCCATCAAACGGCCCTTGGAATTGAGCAATGCCGAATGGCATGTGGTGGACATGGATATTCTGATGCTTCTGGGTTGCCGCAATTGTTTGTTTTTGCTGTTGGAGGATGTACATATGAAGGTGAGAATATGGTAATGTTGTTACAAAGTGCCAGACAATTGGTAAAAATTGCCGCCGATGTTCGTAACAATCGTCATCCAACAAAGTTGAATCCAATAACAGCTTATCTTTATCAACCATCATCAAATTTATGCAAATTTGACCAAAACTCAAATCCATCTGACATTATTGAAGCTTTTGAACATGTAGCTCGTCGGCTGCTTTTTGCTGTTTTTGATAAACTTGAAAAACTGAAAAGCGCCGGAATTGCGGCCGAAAAAGCTTGGGCTGAATGTGGAGTGGATTTAAGACGAGCAGGTTCCGCACATACTCGAACTTTTATAGCTCGACAATTTGCCAACGGAATCTCTGAAATGCCAAATTCCCAAGTCCAAGCCGTCTTGAAAGATTTACTTCAGTTATATCTCTTTTATGAAATTGGCGAATGTGCTGGAGATCTTCTCTTTGATGGATATGCAAATGGAAAACAAATTGAATTTGCAAAAAATAAAGTTTATGAAGCTTTAAAAAATCTTCGGCCAAATGCTGTTTCGCTTGTTGATAGCTTTGATTTTAATGATCGAGAACTAAATTCAATTTTGGGAAAACGAGATGGAAATATTTATGACAATCTTTTGACATGGGCAAAATCTTCACCTTTGAATAAGAATGATTTAAGAAATTTTAAAAACTTTATTTGCTAACTGTATTTTTTGTATTTTAGGTAATGCCATTTCATCACAAGTACCTTGGAAAAATGATGGAAGAAGCTCGAAATCACAGTAAATTATAGGATTGATAAAAGTTGTGAAAATTATAATTTCAATAATAAATATTCTGTTTGATAAAAAAAAATTAAAAAATCCAAAAAAATGCAAATGTTAGCTATTACGGTATACCGGACTTCTTTTTGATACCGTTTACAGTACTGTATATCACACCGTATACCGTAGCTTATGCGAAAGCAAAATTTTTTACCGCACATCCGTGGTTGGCATTTATCATTTTAACAAAGCACGAAATGAAATCAACTTTTTTTTCATACATTTTATAATGTTTTAGCCAGTCTAACATGAATATGACTGAAAGATTGATTTATTGGAAAATATGATGTGACCTTCATGGCAAAAAAAAGACATGCACATGCACATCTATGTCATTATTTATTGAAGATAAAATCCAGTCAGCAATTGCTCTACTATTTTTTTAATAAGTTGCAGATAGTCTTTATATATTTTTTTCATTTGCAAGATCTCCAAAATTCAAAATGGTTTATCATGTTGGGTTTGATCTTTATGGGGAACATGGATTAATATATAATACTGAAACAAAAAATTCGTCAAGTTTTAACATCCGAAGTTCGTTTTAATTAAAAATAAATTTTAACAATAATCCTGTTTCAGCTTCGTACAATGAAACGAATTATTTTATTAAAGTTTTGCGATTAATTGTTGGTCAAATTCAAGGTGAACTTGGATGCATTTGTTTTTGTTGGAATTATGATTACGGAGAGAACATTAAAAAAGATTTGATTAACATTGCTACGAATTTCGGGTTTATCAAAGTAATAATTATTGAAGAAAAATATGCAAAATTCCGTAATGCAATCGAAAAATCTGGTCGTAAGGAAGAAACATCCGTGTTAATTATTGATAAAAATTTGTTTACCAATTGGGCTCTTGGGATCCAAAACGAAGTTAAAATTGGTGAAGAATTAACTGAAGCAGTTTTAATCGAAATAAAAAAGAAGCTAAAAATTATCCCAAATTTGATCGTTTATTACTATTACAGTGACACAAAGTAAAAATTAGACTTATATTAATTTGAATAAATACAGTATTGTTGTTTCAGATATAATGACAAAGTTGTTAGAGTTTTGTTTCAAAAAATATTCCCGGAAGCTTTCGTATTCTTCACGGAAGGCGGAAATCGTCAAATGTTTTCAGATTGGGCTTTGAAAGAAGCATTAGAAAACTCAAAAGTTACGGTAATTTAATAATAAAAGTATCCAAAAATTTTCATGGTTTCAGAATACACCAAGTATCGTCGAAGATGAAGGCTTAAAAGATGGCATTTTAAAAGATTACGATGTTCTAACTATGGAAGAGGAAATTGTTTTGTAAAGCATCCATCTGAAATTATTCATCATTGTTTTGCAACCAATTCTGTCGTAATCCGAAATTCAACTCTTTCATATCTTTTTTATCCTTATTAATATTATTTATAGTTATTTCAGCTGTATACTGTAGACACTTTTATGCAAATAAATAGAAAAACTAAAAAACATTTTTCATCATTAAAAAATGTAACAATGATTACAAAAAGACACATTTCTAACATTAAATTTACATAGGTTGTCGAGTTGCGGCATCTGTAATTGTTTCTGGTTTTTTATCTTCTGTAAAATCATCTGAATTTTGTTTTGCCATGACTGGTTTCTCTTAAATTTTAGAATCTCTTTGATCTTCTTCTTTTTGTCCTTCTTCCATGTATTTATCCATATTTGGTGGTGGAATTGACATTTCTGTAAAATTTATCTGTAACAAAAACTAGGCTTATATTAATTTGAATAAATATAGTATTATTATTATTAAATTAAACTAAAAACGTAAACGAAAAATCGATAATTAAAAAAAAAGAAAAGAAAAACCACCACAAACTCTGACTGGGAGATTCCCTATTCGCGGGAATGCCATTCGCGGGAAATACCATTCGCGGGAGGAACATTTTTAATGCAATTTTTCTATTTTTTGCTGCTTTTGAATTAATTAAATATGCTTCTAACAATCTTGAATGTGGTCCAAAAATGGCAGCTATGTTTATTTTTATCAATGTAATGTGAGGTTTTACAATATGATAGCTATTTTTAATTTGTCGCTCAATTGAAAAGTCACCATCAACAACTACCTCAACATCATGGAAAACTTCAAGTTTTTCGAGCTTACGTTTACATTGTACTTCAACTTAAAGCTTTGCGGTCAATTGACCGAAACATAAGTTTACGGTCAAATGAACAACACCTAGATATAATTAATTAAAAGTTTTAATGCAAATTAATACTTTTTTCTTCATTCTGTGAATATAAGTTTATTTTTCATTCACAAGATAGACAAGCAAAAGATGAATAAAATTTAGAAAAAAAATCATCAGCTTACAAAAGTTATTAGGTTCCAACTAAGAAGTTATCTATGCTGTCGCTGACTTTTTGAATGTCTTTGGTTATGATTATTTTAAAATTAAAATTTATGGAATAATTTTATCTAATTCATTTCCCGCGAATACGTCCCGCGAATCGGATTTTATCCCGCGAATGGTATTTCCCGCGAATAGGGTAGCACTCCTTTTGACTCTGACGCAAAAAAGTGTTTTTCTCTTCTTTTTTATTATTATTTTTCCTGCCCTGTTTCTTTATTTTTGTTTTTGCGTTTTGGAAACAACAATTTTTTAAACTGAAAATGGTCAACGGATTTTTCGTTTTTATCATAGTTATGTTTGACATTATTTCGATCAAAATAATAAATGAATATTTATTTCCTAAAAATTTTAGACATAAAAAATAATTACTTTTATAATAAAAAAATATACAATTTAGCATATGCAAATTTGCATAAATTTTATTGATCTTCATCTCTTTTGTTCTGGCTTTTTCCACTTTGATCATTTGATGCTGCTGAAGGTTGTTGAAAACTAATTGGATTTTTTGGTTCTTCAAAACTTTGTCGTTTTTCTTCCTTCTTTTCGCAATCTTCAAATTTTCCAACATTTGTTGCAGGAGCTAAACCTTCCATAATTATTGTATTACTGTAAATCTAAAATTTTATAAAAATTAATAAAAAGTTATAACATTTTTAAACAAAAAAAGAAATAAGTATGTTTTTGTTGGAGTAAAAAAATGAAAGTGTGATTTTATTTTCTTTTGTTTTTTTCTATTTTTTTTTGTTTTTTGATCGGTTGTTTTTGTTTTGTTACTTTTGTCTATCCTCTCTCTTCCTTCTTTTATTGTTTTTTGTGTTTGGTTTCTTCATCGCTGTCAAAAGTGCATTGTTACTCACGTTTTCTTTTCTGGCCAGAGAGATTTTTCAAGGGTCTATAGCCTTCAAATTTGGGATCTCATTCATCTTCAGATTAGAAAAAAAATTACGTTTCAATTTATTTTACGATAACTTTTAAACCACTTGAACTTCTTCAAAACAAACACGTGTCATTTGCTTGCTACAAAAAATTGGTGTTTTTGTGTATAAAACCAAAATTTTCTTGTGCATTTTCATTATAATCAAATTCAATAGTCACTTTCAATATTTTTTCAGACTCGCAATGCTGTAATTATTATAACAAATAATTTTTGCAAAAAATTTAAAAAAGGGCATGAAAATAAAATAATAGTAAAGCTTTCTAATAAATTTTTTTTAATGCCAATTACGTGAAGAAATTCATGTACAATATTTTACACAAAATTTACCATTTAATAAGTTCAGAAATTATTTAACAATTATTATTTATTTTTGTTTTAATTAGTTTATAATTAAATATTCAAAATTGATATTTTTGTTAAAATTTAAAAAAATGAAATACACCAATTCCATCCACGTTGTGATGTTTGTATTTTGTATTTTGGCAAGTTTGATTTTTTTTGTTCAAAAATAAAACGCAAAGTTTAACGATTCAGATGTTTCTCAATTAAATACATCCATTTTCCGTTTTTATTTCAATATCTTTTACTTCACAAAGATAAAATAAAAAAATTAATCACACAATTTTTTCTTCAACAAAACCAAAAGTAGTAAACATGATAAAAAATTGGTACAAAAAAGAATGGATTTTGTGACAATTTTTAGTTAGTATTTTTGTTTAGCTATCTGCATAACTTGTTAATCATAGAATTGTTTTTTATGTCGTTTATTTTCTTAATTAACATAACAAAGATTCATTAAAAATTATCTCATAAAATAATTTTAAAATTTAATTCAATTTTAAAAAGGACCCGTCTATAGCAACCAAAAAGCTTTAAAAAAGATTTTAAAAGGAAGAATGTACAAATATTAATTACGAAGTTAAATTTTTATACATAAAACTTAATGGTTAAGAATAATTGTCTTCAATGCATCGTCTGGAATAAGTTCAAGTAAAACTTCTGTTCCTTGATTAAATGGTATTGTTGTTGAGCCATCAAGTACAAGATGAGCAGAACTGCATCGAGATTTAATACGAATTTTATTTGCAAATCCTCGGGGAGTTGTTTTTGGGAATGTTTCATTGAAAATCGGATCACGTACGGTAAATGCCATTTCTTTAAAAAAAATTTATTTTTTTTGCGTTTAAAAATTTCACTTGATTCATTTTGTTGATTTCGAAAGAAAGTTCTCAAAGCTGAAAGTTATTGAAAATCAGGGATTTTCGCTTTTTTCTAACTTTTTTAACATTTGATAAAAGCAAAAGTTCCTGAATTTCAATTTCTTTCAGCTTCGCGAACTTTCTTGCAAAATTAAAAAAAGCAACAACTGTAAGATCTCTTTTAAGCTTACTTGGTTCATCAGGTTCAAAAATTAATTGAGAATTAAATCTATCACAAATTTCATCGACAACATTTTCATCAATATTATGATCAGTTTTAAATCCCATACCACCCATAACACCCATAATATCTTGAATTGTTTGAGATGTAAGTTTATTTACATTGTAATTCCATGATGTTGAGCCTGTTCCAGTACAGACAATTAATCCACTGCTTTTTTGTTTTAACAATGGACCATCATCAATTTGTACTTCATAATAACTAACTTTTGCAGCATGACTTTCTCCAATAAATACTTCATTCAAAGCAAGCATTGATTCATTTGATGGCTCAAGGTCTTTAGATTCTTCATCAGAAAATATGTTAGAAGCTTTTGATGTTGAAGTTCTGGATGCTGGAACATCATCATTGCTGCTATTTTTAATTATTGTAACTCTTATTCTTTGACGAAGAGTCCATTGAAATTCACCATTTAAAATTTGTCGGATAACTTCATCTAGTGGACGTTGTTGTTTTCCAGTTAAACAGAGATGACCTTCAGATCCAATTGGATCAGTATTCATTCCAATAACAGGTACCTGATTATGAACTTTGCTTGCTGCTGTTAGAAATGTTCCATCCCCACCTGCTGATATGATAAGATCAGCCCATAAAACTAAATCTTTGGTGTAATCATATCTAGTAACAACTTTTACTTGAATTCCATCTTTTCTAAATTTATTGAATTACTGTATTAAATATTGAATTACTGTATTTTTAACTTGAAAACTTTGTTTTTCTTCAAAAGACTACTGTAATGAAGTGTTGGATATAATTCAAGAAAAAAAGACTTACTCCAATTCTTTGATCATTTCATTTATAAAATTTTGTTGAAGTTTATCCTTTTTTTGAATTTCATCAAAATTAATACCACGTTTATTTAAACTTTTTTGGAATGAAATATTATCAATTTTAGTGAAATCAAGTTTTGCACGACGAAGTTCATACTGTAGCTTAGTTGTTTTTGATAAAATCAAAACCTTCTTTGGTTGATATTTTTTCTTGTTCTAAAAAATTATATATTTATATGAAAATTTTATTTTAATTAATTATTTACATTTTCCAAAAATCCAAAAGAGGTCCCAAATTCATGGTGATGATTTAATAGAAATGGTAAAGTTTTTCTTGTGTCGTCAATTGCTAATCCCATTTTTTGAAATAATCAACGGCAAAATCAATAAATTTTTGTTGAATAAAGATGACAAAAATTAGAATAAAAACAATATCAAATTTTCTGCGAGTATTTTAATAAATTTTTCAATTTCAAATTTAATTGAAATTTTAATTTGATCAATAATATTGCAAACTGAAAAAGGTAATAAAAATTAGTACTTTTGCGACACATTAAAAATTATCCTTTAAATTTTTTATTAAAACTAAGAAACACGTGAATAATGCACGACAAAAGTGGTCTGATTCAAAAAAATACAAGGCAAAAAGAAGAAAATATTTTATGTTGAAAAGATGATAGAAACAATATTCCAAAAAACGGAAAAAATGAATAAAAAAGATTTAACGCAGCAATTTTTAAAAGAAAAACGAATTTTTTGTTGTTCTTTAAATACAAAAAGTTTAAGCACAAAAAATGTTGTCGCATCCAAAGCACAAAATATTGTCATCACTAGTTTTGTGCTCAAAGCACAAAACCGACACAAAGTAAAATAAATAAGAAACAGAAGAAAAACAACGTTTCCCTGGCAATTATTTTTTCCTTCTTTTAAAAAATACTGTCATAGACTATGGAAGTGTATTTTAAAAAAAAATGACTCATAGTGGAATAATAAATTTCTTCTTCCAAATTTTAATCGATTTTTTTCATGCCGTTTTTGATGTGAATGGCATTATCTCAAATAATTTTAAATTTAATTTCTTGCATTTTGTGTTTTGGCGGGGTTTTTTTCTGAATTTTAGTTGTTCCAAACTTTCATCAGCTTGCAATAACCAAAATATACAGTTTTTTATATTGAAAGTTATCTTCAACCTAAAAACTTATAAAGTAATAACAATTATTTTGTAATTCACTAAATGCGTGAATCAATAAACTTCAAAGTTAAACAATTTAAAATTTAAAAAAATTTATTTGTGACACAAAACTTTGCTGAATTTGGTGAATTTGATGTTCTCTATACTACTGCAAGAGTACATTTATTCAGATATTTGCCGTATTCTAATTTAACAGCCGATGTTTAATAATAATATTGTTGCTTAATAAACATATATCTTGTATTTTGATTTAATGAATGTTCTCTGTATTTTTTAAAAACTAAATCATTTAGTGTAAATGCACGAAAAAGTGGTTGTTTGTTATTGTCTTTTGATCTTATCGGTTCAAGTGTGGAATTTTGCAGTTAAATGAATACAAACAGAAAACATCATCATAATTATATAATTTTAAATATAAAAAATATATAAAAACAACATCGATAAATAAAATAAATTAAAATTCGTTAAAAAAATACAGATTTTTCGAAGAACGAAAAAGCTATTTGGCGAAACGTGTATCAAACAGTTCGCCATTTTTGGATTGAACATTTTTTTGATTGAAATTCTTTTTTGCTCAATTTTATGCTTGATTTTGTAAATCTTCTCTCATCTTTTATCTCTTCTAAACATAAACAAAACTTCTACAAATAAAATGGATACTACTGGAATTAAACATTATTACGACGCAACTCGCTTAATCCCAGAGAGCTGCGATAAAGATTTTGTTGCGCTTGTTTCTGCTTCTGGAGATCATCTGCAAATTGATATTTATGGTCGACAAAGTAAGACTGCCTATGTTCATGTTGTTGTCAGGGATCCACAAGCTTTTATTGATGATCTTCCAAAGATTACGAATTCCAAGATTAAAGCAGTAATTTTGGCAGTTTATGGATTAAAGAATGAAAAGTTTCCGAATAATGTTGAATTTTGTAAAGCTTTGAAAGCAAAATTTGATGGCTTATTGACGACAACTAAGATTTCGCATGCATTTTTTTCTGATTTTGATCTTTTTATTACTGAAAAATTGGTTGCTGCTGATGTTACTGTAAATGTTGGAGAACGTGTTTTGATGCTTGCGATTAAAGAAAATATGTTTCGTATTGTTGAACTGAAATACTCGGCTATTGGATATGAAGTACTTCGGAATCATGAAAAATTTGATATGGGCCAAGAGCATGATGAAGAAGAACTTCGAAAAATCATTCTTAAAAATGAACCTGTAAAGATTCTGCTTCATTGCAACGATGCTTCAAATCCAGTGTTGAAAACTTTGCAAAAAGTTTTATCATCTCATTCAAAGAAATCTGTTCTTTTATCTGATGGAATGATTACTAAAACGAATGGTGCTGCTACAGTAATTGAAATATCAAAATGGATTATGGATGATAATGTTACAAAGTTTCACGTTTGTCCAACCTTAGCAAAAAATTTTTGCATTGGCTATTATTGTGGAGATGCAGAATATTCTTTGATTACTTCTGGTCAAAATCTAAACCTTTCGTTGCCGTATGAAGAGACTGTTATGGTACAGAAATCTTGCTTTGAACATTTTGTAAGTTTTTTGTCTTTGAATTCACGATTTGGACTACATGTATTTTTACGCTATTTTTACCACTTAGTTGTCCTGCATGTTGTTGTTCCACTGCAGCTTTTATTTATGAATATTTTATGTTTTTTAATTCATTGTTAATTTTTAGGTTGGATATCCTGACAAAAGAACTTCTTCAAAGGTAATTCAATGTGAAACATTTACTCTTGATGATACTGCTGCACATGAATATTCTGTTACTTTGAAAGTTGATGTTAATAATATTCCAAGTTATGAAGTCAAAGGACGTACTGTTGATCAAATTCTTGCTTTACCATTGTTAGGTAATGACAAAATTCAAGAATCTCAAAAAGCTCCTATTATTGGATTATACGATAATTATTCATTTATTTGTGTCTGGGATAAAGAAAAAGATGGATACAAGTTTTTGGAAACATGGGGTGGTAAGTTCCTTTTTAGTTGGATGATTCTTGTAATAGTCATGGATATATTTTAGGACAATGGGGAAGACCAATGTATATCGGTTTTGATAAAGAAAAACCATACATCGGAGAAGAAGCTGAAACAACGTATTCAAAATGTCATAAATTTGTTGTTTGTGGTAATATTTTATTATCTGTGTTGCTTCATTTTGTACAGCATTTTTTAGATCTTCTTGAAATTATGTCTTACTCTGAAGAAGAACTAAAAAAATTCAATCCCCGTGGATATACAATTACAAGTGATGATGAAAATCCAACCTTTCTTGAATTTGATAATTTTGATGGAACCAAGAAAGCTGCTTCACCTGCATTTTTGTGTGCTTTATTACTCAAAGATCACGTCAAAGCAATCAAGAATGAATGTGGAGAAAAGCCTGATCACCTTTGCTTATCAAGTTTGAATGGTTTTGATGATGAAGAAATTGAACGAATTCAAAAATGTTGTGCTGAAGCTGTGGATTTGTTGAAAATTAAGAAATGTACTTTTCTTAATTTATTTATTTAATAATAAATGTTGTTCGTTTTAAATTTTGTTGTTTTTGATATATTTGACAGTTTTTTTGTAAAGGGTTTACGTTAGAAATGTCATCATGAGAAAAAAAGTAATAGAATTTAACTTGATTCCATCTTCGAAGAAGTTCTTGTTAAATTCTTGCTTGTCATATTCCGTGTCGGTTTTGTGCTCAAAGCACAAAACCGGCACAGAGTAAAATAAATAAGAAACAGAAGAAAAACAACGTTTCCTTGGCAATTATTTTTTGCTTCTTTTAAAAAATACTATCATAGTGGTAAAATAATATGTCAGAGTTAATTAAAAATTCTTCTTCCAAATTTTAATCGATTTTTATTTCATGCCGCCTTTGATGTGAATGACGACAAAGGAAATAAATTTGAAAGAATTAGCAGAACTTTCAAATGCAACGTTTTGATGTTTTGTATTTTGGCGGGGGTTTTGAACTTTCATCAGTTTGGAATAACCAAACATTCAGTTTTTTATATTTAAAGTTTTCTTCATCGTTTTCGTAATATATATCTGATAATTATTTTGTAAATCAAAAAATTCAAAGTTGTTTCTCAATTAAATGACTCATGTATTTTCCCGACTTTGAAGTTTTAATTGTTTTTACTTCAAAAAGATAAGATAAAAAAATTAATTACACATTTTTTTCTGCAACAAAACCGAAAGTTGTAGACATGATAAAAAAAGTGGTACAAAAAGAAGAATGGATTTTGCGACAATTTTTAGTTAGTATTCAAGTTTTTTTTTGTCATGAGTATGGTTTTTCATGTTGGAATTTATCAATCTTCTACTGATGGATTACTGTATGTTTCTGCTTATGACAGTGTTGCTAAAACAACAAACATTTTATCAATTCTTGAAGGTATGCAAATATTGTTGGCTTTTTTAGACTATTTTTAGTTTTGCTTTTTTTGCTTTTAAATTTCGTAAAATTTTGTGTAAAAAACAAGTTTAATTCTTTTACAGTAATCAACGAAGAAATTTTTAATGTGTTTAAAAACACAAAAAATGCCATTGAAGGAGAACTTGGAAATCTTTGCATTTATTTGGAACAAAAATTTGATGACACCGATCGTAAAAGTTTTATTGAAACTGGTTTAAAGAATGGCTTTAAAGCTGTTGAATTTTTAAGTCCTTCTGCAAATAAATATCTTCAGGCAATTTTCAAAGCAGATCATTTTCCAAAAGATGACGAAATTATTTGGATTTATGATCCTGAAGGATGTTACATTTGGCAAATTTGTGATTCAAAAGCAAAACTTCAAGTTTGGCTTCCTTTTAATGGGTCACACTGGAAAGATTTGAGAAGAATGGAATCCATTTTTAAAAACAGAGCACCAAATGCGATAATTTATGTTTATAAAGTAGATGTTAGCAAAGATCAAATCAAAGAATATTATCCGAATTGTCAAAATTATTTTTGTGATTCTGATCCAATTATGGATATCCCATTGATGAAAGCTCGAATGATAAATAATGCCGTTGTTGATGGCATGTTTGATGTGGTGAATGTCTTAGACAGAAAAATTCAAATTTTATATTCTGATAAAACAATTATGGAGTTTTGTGAATTTGAACATTTACCATGTGAAAAATCTGTTAAAGTTGTTAAATTAGAAGGTAAAGATGAATTTATCCTTCAACAATTGAACTCAAAATCACAAAATCACGAAGCCGAGATTCTTCAAAAAATCACCCTCCCAAATTTTAATCGATTTTTATTTCATACCGCCTTTGATGTGAATGGCATTGTATCAATTAATTTCAAAGAATTACCAGAACTTTCAAATGCGAATGCCGAAGTTGAAATTTTGCATTCACAATTTTTGGGAAAAGCAAATGATGAATTAAGTCCGCTAAAAATCGATAAAGAATATCGTTTTCTTTCAAATGGATTTATCAATGATTTTTCGATCAATGCAATTGGGATAAGTTTTGGAGCAAGTACAGGGTGGCCAAAAAAAAAGTGGAATTCAAGTTTTAAACAAAGGCAAGGGGACTTGAATAACTTGTGTTGGGAGGACCTAATACTTGGTGGGGAAGCGCGTTTGACCCTACAGTATGACCTCTCTAACATTTTCGTGTCGGGAGTTTCGCCGCCGCCAAGTTTTGAAAAGTACGTTTTTCGACCTTTTCGTAGAACAAAGTTCCTGGGAGAACCAGAGGGGCTGGGGAAAAGGTGATGGTAGATTCGGATAGCCCAGATGTTAGACTCGTAGACGCAGTAAAGTTTGGGTCTATAAATCTTTTGCCCCGAGTTTAATCGCTTCGAGAAAAAAGTGATTTCCGATTTTTTCATTTTTTGGTCAACTTTGACCAATTGCCCTACTTTTTCCAGAAGGAGTTGAAGGCTCATATTTGTTGCCAACAAACTTCAGCCTCTTTGTGGTCGATTCCATAACAAAATATTGAAATCTGGAAGAATGATTTTTTTTCGGTACTCAAAAACAGTACAAAACGGCTGCTTGTAGTTGTATACTAATAAATAGCAAGTAACTATACTTACATAAAATTTTTTAAATGCTGATTTTTGGTAAATATCAATGAAAATAGACCAGAAAAGTACTCTAAAATACATCTTAAGCGGTTATAATCAATGTGGATACTTTAACATTGAATAGAATTACGGTATATACTACGTATACTTACTTACATACAAAAATTATGGCTGCTTAAAAAGTCGATTTTCCAGATTTCAATATTTTGTTATGGAATCGACCACAAAGAGGCTGAAGTTTGTTGGCAACAAATATGAGCCTTCAACTCCTTCTGGAAAAAGTAGGGCAATTGGTCAAAGTTGACCAAAAAATGAAAAAATCGGAAATCACTTTTTTCTCGAAGCGATTAAACTCGGGGCAAAAGATTTATAGACCCAAACTTTACTGCGTCTACGAGTCTAACATCTGGGCTATCCGAATCTACCATCACCTTTTCCCCAGCCCCTCTGGTTCTCCCAGGAACTTTGTTCTACGAAAAGGTCGAAAAACGTACTTTTCAAAACTTGGCGGCGGCGAAACTCCCGACACGAAAATGTTAGAGAGGTCATACTGTAGGGTCAAACGCGCTTCCCCACCAAGTATTAGGTCCTCCCAACACAAGTTATTCAAGTCCCCTTGCCTTTGTTTAAAACTTGAATTCCACTTTTTTTTTGGCCACCCTGTAATTTTTGTGCAGCTGTAAATCGAAAAAATGGAATTGAAGTTGTTGCTTTGGATAATAAAGGACAAAGATTACTTCCATCTTATGTTGGATTTGATGAAGGCCAGGACAAATGTGGTCAAATAGTTATTGATCGATTATGGCATCATGCAGAGTCATCGGTTTTTGGTATGTTCAAAAATTCGAAAAAATTTGCATAATTGTATGCGAAACTACAGTATAATGTTGCAATTTAGATTTAAAACAAATAATTGGACAAAAATATGACAGTTCGTTCTCAAATCAGCATTGGCCGTTTCATCTGATTCCGATCGAAGATTCAGAAACCCGAATTCAACTTCAAAGCAATAATCGAAAAGTTGCAAAACAACCCGAAGAAGTTTTAGCAGTAATTTTTCGATTAATTAAACAAAAAACTGAAGAATTTCAAGGTAAACCTTTGTCAGAGGTTGTTATTACAGTACCCCAAAAATTTAATGAGAATCAAAGAAATGCAACTTTTATTGCAGCGAGTTTAGCTGAATGGAAAGCAGTGCATTTATTGCCTGAACCTATTGCAGCTGTATTTGCATATTTCTTTGAAAAACCACCAACACAAAAAAATACTGTACTTGTTTTTGATCTTGGCGGCGGTACTTTGGATTTATGCATTTTAGAAATTAATGATGGAAAAGTTGTAACTATTAGTAGTAACGAAAACAAAGAGATTAATGGAAAAATATTCGATAATATTTTGGCCGAGTATTTTGAAACTAAACTTTTTGAACTATGTAATGTGATTATCAACGATGATAATAGACATAAACTCATGAAAGAATGTCAAACAATTAAAGAAAGTTTGTCAGTTTCCGAGGAGGCTTTGTAAGTTTTGTATTTTTTCGATTACACTAAAATTTTTTCAGTCTTGAAGTTGATAAGTTTGATGCATCATTTGACACTTTTATTCCGATAACCCGAACAATTTTTGAATCACTTTGTACCGAAACATTGAACAAAATCACCCATCACATAAATTCAACACTATTAGGAACAAACAATCCTGAGATCGATAAAATTCTGTATGTCGGAGGAGGAAGTCGAATGCCAATGATACAGAATTTGTTAAAATCAAGATTTCCCTCTCTTGAACATTGTATTCATCAAAATCCAGAAGAGGTGACAGCAATTGGAGCTGCGTATTATGCATTTTATTTAAACTCATCCACGCGAAGACTAATGTCTATGCCCTTACGAAATGAAGCATATTATCATTGGCTTCGGTGGTTCCAACAAAATCCTGATAAATTCACAGAAATGTTTCAACGGCGATAACACTGTCTTTTATGATAATTTAATACAAATTGATTTTTTTAAATGATATCCTTCTAATTCATTTGACTATATTACACAATTATTTTTATAAAAAACGTTATAAATTACGGTATGCAAATTTTGTGTACATTTTAATGTTGTCGAGGATAACAGAATCCACTTGGAGCACCTTGTGGACCTCCAATCCTTTGACAATAATCATTTGGTCCACACTCAGAATCGGATAAACACCACCCTAAAATCTTTATTTAAAAAACCGAATATTAAAAATTCCTTTTTACATGCTTGAGCTGAAACAATCTCGGTCATGATTGCAAAAATAACAAAAAGGCTATAGAAAAGAAAACAAATTTGAGTGTTCATAATAGAAATTATAGGAAACAGAAATGATCAAAATTTGGATTTTACTTTAAAGCTTTTATACCTCTTTTATTGTTGTTTTCAATTAAAGAACAACAATGTATGCTACTAAAATAATAAGCTGTTTGTTTTTTTCCAATTAAAATTTTAAATTTATGCAAATGTGGCGTTTGATCAACTCTAAAAATGCACTTTTTTGTACTTTAAAATATTTTGTGTTATGTCAAAAATTTGAAATTCATGTCCATTTTGTAGCCGGAACTAAAAAAATTCAAGGAATCGCGAAAACATTGTTAAAGTGCATTTTCAAAGTTGACCAAAACTTCATTTGTTTTGCTCAAGCCTGCATTTTGGATCACAGTAATTTACCGTAACATGTGATAACGAATCACTCAAATATATTATTGATGTTTCTATAACTGTTATATTCATGAGCAACAATATTTTATTTTTGTTCATAATGAGTCTTTTCTAAGGGAATCCTAATATTAAAAGCAATATGACTAATATTCAAGCATAGATGTTATTTTTAAAACATAAATGATATTTTTAAATTTGAAGAAGTTTTAAAAAACTTCTTCAAAACATTACAGAAAACAAAAAAAAACAACAAAGATGATTCTTTTTCAGAAACCTTGTTTAAATAGAAATAAACGTTGTTCAAATGATCATTTCTATTTTAGAATCAAGCATAATGAAAGTGATAACTCTATTATTTGTTCTCCTCTATTTTGTGGCAGTTGGCAAAAGTCTTGAATGCCATGATTTGAAAACAAATGAAACAATTTATTGCCCATTAGCATATGAATTCTGTAGTTATGAAATTCATTATGTTGGGGATAAAGATCCAGAAATCTCGGCATTATGTTCATTTCACTGTAAAGTAAGTTTGATAAAAATCTTTAATTGGTTATTTATTTTTTATTCTTCATTTTTGCATTTTTAATAAGTAAAAATTCCATCCAAATTGTTCGAGTCAAAAAAAACGTTTTTTATTAAATAGAAAATTAATTTGAAATTTAGGAAAATGGTAAGCTTATATTTTTTGGTTTAACAGATGACGACGTATCAATTAACCATTATCAATATTGTTGTAAAACAGATTTTTGCAATACAAAAGAAAACTTTGAAGCTTATCGTTACATTCCTGAAACTTCAACGATAAGTGTTGCGACAAAACTTTTTTCTTTTGGCTCATTCATTTTACTTACAATTTTTGGTCTTTTTTTATGAAATAAAACTGTCAATTCATTTTTATGTGCTTTAAATTTTTTTACATGAATAATAATATTTTAACAATGATGTTTTGGGTGCAGTTTTAAAACAAAAAATGCCGAAAGATAACATTAAATATGAAATAAATTTTTCTTTTTCTTTTATTTAATTAAAGAAATACCAAAACTCAAAAAGTCATATTTCATGTTCTGCACTTTTTTCCCTGTCACTTTATTTTTGATCAGTAAAAGATTGGAAAAGATTTGCCCTTTTATTAATCTTTCGGACACTTTCTTTGTTGCAAAAAAACAGCAGCAGCATCCAACAATCAATGGAAAATGAAATAATTTTTTCTTTTTATCTCCGCCATTAAACAACAAAAAACTTAAATGTTATTTGTTCTTTTCATCACTTTTTTTATGTTTTTATGACATAATATTTTGTCATACGCTTTATTCAAAAAAGATGAAGGATTCTTTTAAATGGTCCCCAATAATTATTATTGGAACAACTGCTTTTGCGGCATATTTTATTCATAAATTATTTCAGTGAGTTTTTAGGGTTAAAATTTAGGGATAAGATTGTGATTTTTAGAAAGGAAACGGTAAATGATGATAATAATGATAAAGTTGTTGAAGAGGAACAAGTGGAGGATGTTATGGTAGGGCATTTTTGATTTAAATTCTGTGATAGTTTTGTTAAAATCTTGGATATGGTCATTTGAAGCCTAAAACTTAAAACAAATAAATTTGCATAAAATTTAGGAGAATAGTGATACCAATGAATCCACGCCTGTTCCGGCAGATGAAGAAGAACAAGAAGAATCGAATAATCCAAGCCCAATTTGCATAACTGAAAATTATGAAACTTGCACATTGGAACAATTAATTTGTCATGTTCATAGTGTCAATCATGTCGAACAGTTAGCAGCGCTTAAACAAATATGCAAATTATTAACTTCTGATAAGGGCATTTCTGTCGAAATTTTGATCCAAAATGGCGTTTTTCCAGTTTTGGTTGAATGTCTAAAATCTAGTCAGTAAGTTTAAACTCTTCAAAAATCTTAGAATTATTCAAATTTTTAATAGTGCCAAAGTTCAACACAAAGCAGCATGGGCTTTAAAAACTATTGCCGGCGGCAGTGTTGACCAGACCCAAGCAGTTGTTGATGCTGGAGGGGTTCCAGCTTTGGTTGAACTTCTTGATTCTCCACATTTGGATGTTTGTGAACAAGTTGTTTATGCCTTAGGGAATATTATATGTGCCGGAAGTAAATTTCGAGATCGTTGTATCAAAGAAGGCTGTCTTGAACCCATGTTAAAGCTGGTCAAATCTGAGACTATTGATGTTCATTTATTATTCAGTATAACCTTGATTTTACCAAATTTATTCCAAAATCCTGAAATGCCCTGCGAGGTTGTTTATGCGTTGTTACCAGCTTTGGCAGAACAAATTTTAACAAATGACCCAATAATTTTAACAGACACCGCAAAACTTGTTTCATTCTTAACAGCCGGAAAAGAATCTGAATTCAAACGAGTTAATTATAATCACGTATGCAAATTTTTTATCTTTAACAATTTTCACAGTAAATTTTAGGTTATAAAAAGTCTTGTTTTACTTTTTGAGCATTCTGATTCTCATGTACAGTATTCTTCACTTTACTGCCTCACAACCCTTGTCACAAAAATCCCACCTCATATTCAAATTTTCATCGATGAAAAACTTTTTGCTAGTTCCCGACGGGAGGCTAATTCTTTCAGAATATGAAAGCCAAGTCTCTTTTACATAAAAAAAATAAAATGAGATAAAAAAAAACGCTCGGGTTATTAATGCGATCCATAAGCTAAAAGATATTCAATCGGGAAAATCCCTTGTAAAAAAAGCTTTCAAAAAAAGAAACACGCAATTGTCAATAACACACTTTGCCAAAACAACGAAAATAAGGAAGAAAAATTTTCTTTTTCGTTTTTTACAAGGGGATTTTCACGATTGAATCTCTTTTAGCTTATGGATCGCATTAATAACCCGAGCATTTTTTTATCTCATTTTATTTTTTTTATGTAAAAGAGACTTGGCTTTCATATTCTGAAAGAATTAGCCTCCCGTCGGGAACTAGCAAAAAGTTTTTTCTGTGGGCAAATATATGGGTAGTAAAAAAATCAGTGTTCCAGATATTTTGGTGATTCCAAAAGTGTCTTATTCGAATTCCCCATAGTCGAAAACCTATACAAAATAAAAATTATGGCAAAAAAATAATTTGCTGATTTTTCGTATCAGATTGAAAATTCGTCGGCTTTAACCTTTGATATACTGTAACTACCGTAAGAAATTTTTTTGAGCAAAAACAGATTGCCAAATCGTTTTCTCCAGGGTCGATTTACCTATGGACAAAATTTGGAGCAAATCTATTTTTGGCCTGCGCCGCTCATTTGCTGGATTTTTTGAGTTGCTCACAGACTACGTCTTAAAAAAATTTAAAAAGCGAACTTTGAAAAAAGATGTTTTAATTTTTTTTAATGCAGCAGCTATAGATAGCAAAAGCAACGTGGATCATTTTTTTGGACGGAATTGTTTGCACAAAATATATGACATAATGAGACCATCAATTTCGTAGCCCTCTTGGCTTAGTGGCAGAGCGTTGGTCTTGTAAACCAAAGGTCACTGGTTCGATTCCAGTAGGGGGCAATTCCTTTTTGGATAAAATTTGCATAATTTTTTTTCCTTTTTTTGTTGTACCGTCTCTTTTTTTGTGTAATAAGATTTCAATTTATGTATCAAATGAAAAATGTCCAAGAATTAAAAAGTTACTTTTTTATGTAAATTTTAAAAAAATTTGGCAAAATTAATTTAAAAAATTACTGTAATTCAATGTTTGTAAGATATAAAAAGAAATTGCCCCCTACTGGAATCGAACCAGTGACCTTTGGTTTACAAGACCAACGCTCTGCCACTAAGCCAAGAGGGCTGTGGTCGAGGCCCTCACTTTTTGCTAGACATAAATGGACCAAAATGCTTTAAAAAAGAGAAATGTGTATAAAAAAATTTAAACAGAAATGGTTACAGTATAATTTTGGTTGATACTATTTACGCAATTTGACAAACAATAAATAGGATATTTAATTAAATGCTTTTACTTTTCAGTTAAAAAATTTTCAATAAAGTTTTTCACATTTTTTTAAAAATTTAATTTAATTGTTTGTCAATTTTACAGTCAATTTTTTGTTTGATGTGTAATTACAGTAATCTTTTTATTTAACAATTATGTTTAATCGATTTCACTAATATTATTAATTCGTGAAAATCTAAGAAATCTTAGTAAGCTATGCAAATTATGAGAAAAAATAAAGAAAAATGCTGCAACAACAAAAAAGAATAAGTCGACTTGGCAAAAAGTGTGGGAAAACTTTCAAGTTTTAAAATCAGTGATTTTTCTCTCTCCATTGTTTCAACATTAATTAACAAAAATTTAATAAATTCTTATTAATTAATAATTTTTTTAATCCCTTAAATCTTACTTACTGTACTTCCAACCAAGTGCCGAATCAGATTCCATGAAGCGTCCTGCAAAATCTGCGGATCACGGATATGAAAAAATTAAATCAAATTCTGGAAAACTTCAAATTGGACCACAAAATTATGAGAATGTTAAAATTGGTGATTTACGAATAATATCAGAGCTTGGATTTGGGGCTTGTGGTAATGTTACTCAAAGATCATTAAATAATCGGATATTAGCTGTTAAAGAAATGAGAAAAACTAATAATGAAGAAGAGAATAAAAGGATATACATGGATTTGCAAGTTATAACTTGTAATGAATGTCCTTTCATTGTTAAGTCATATGGTTATATTATTACTTTGGTAAGCTCAATTGATGGATATAGTTTGTGAAAAACGAAGGTGCTTTTTGTGGTCGACCATATCAAGATCGCCAAGGGCAATAATATCAATTTCTAAACAAAAGCTTTTTGTTATTCCTCATATTTTTCAGGATCACGTGTTTATATGTATGGAGACAATGGCGATGTGCATGGAAAAGCTCTATAAAAATTATATAAAACCACAAAATATGACAATACCAGAATGGATTTTGGGAAAAACAGCAGTATCAGTTATTGAAGCTCTTAGATATCTTAAAAATGAACATGTAAGTTTTATCCCATCACTTATCCCACAAAATTTGCATAAGTATTTTATCTTCCAGGAGATAATTCATCGTGATGTTAAACCCTCGAATATCTTGATCGACATCAATGGTAATATAAAACTTTGTGATTTTGGTATTGCTGGAAAGCTGATTGATTCAATTGCAAAAACGACATCCCTTGGATGTGCAGCATATCTCTCACCGGAACGATTCCAATGTGCAGAATATGATATTCGAGCAGATGTTTGGTCATTGGGGATTACAATGATTGAGCTAGCAACTTGTGAATATCCATATCAATTTAATACACATTTTGAGCTTATGCTTTCCATTACTGGAATGCCATCCCCAACCCTGCCGGAATATTTTTCACCAGAATTTCGTGAATTTGTTGATAAATGTTTGGACAAAAATGTTACAACTAGGCCGAAATATGATGTGCTTGGGGTTGGTTTTAAAATTTCATAAAAATGTTTACAAGTGTTTACGGAATCCATTACCGTATCCCACATAACCTTAGGCTATTACATTTTATATACCCATATTAAAACGAAAGCTACATTGTTTAACTTTGAACAACATATCAAATTTATGCAAATTTCAGAGTATGAAATGGTATCAAATTCATAAAAAATTGGATTATGATGTTGGTGATTGGATTTCAAATGTTCTTGAAGTTGATGACTGATTTATGTACCTCTTAAAAATTGTATATTTTGTGCATACCAGTTTTTGCCGGTTATTATTTTATGTCTTTAATGTGCTTCTTGTTTTATGCAAATTATGAGATTCTGATATTATAGGCATTGATTCTAAAATTCATTCAAATATTAATATATATTTGTACAAAGCATTTAATGTTTTACGAATGTCTTTAAAAATAAACTATTACGTAAATTTAAAAAATGAAGATAAATATTATTCCCCAATAAAAAGTTTGTATCGAATAGCGTCTGAAAAAATTACGCAGTAGAACTTCAACCCCAAGGATGCCAAAGTAAGAAAATATATGCCCAAAAAATGTGAAAAAATATAGTTTTTTTTTCGACCACAAAAGTTAGCCTTTTTTAGCATTCAAAATTTTTCGAAGCATGTTATTAAAAAAGTTAAACAAAAAAATTGACGTTGCTAAGAACACTTTTTTTTAAGTGGACACTGCTTGGCACCTTTTTTAGCAGTTTTTTAAAAAAAGAAACTGGTCAGTGCCATTGGCATGTTGTTGACTTTTTAACGCTAAAAATTAGCATTTTTTAATATTCAAACACGTTTTAAAACACGTTGCAATGGCAGATGTTACACGTGTTGGAGTTGGAATCCGTTGCAAAAGTGCAAAATTGTATATTAAAGAGAAGACACTTCGGCAGGAAGAGGATAAAACTGAAAAGTCGGATTTTACTTTATTTGCTGATGAAAATAATAACAATAAAAGTAACGGTTTAGTTTATTTTTAATTTTTAAAGGAGATGTTTCGGTTGCTGCTTTCTTTGATTTCGCAAGAAAGATCGCGAAGCTGAAAGTTATTGAAAATCAGGAAGTTTCGCTTTTTTTCTAATTTTCTAACACTAGAAAAAAACGAAAGTTCCTGAATTTCAATTTCTTTCGTCCCATCGAACTTTATTGCGAAATTGGAAAAACAGCAAATGAAAGACCTCCTTTAAAATTTTAGCAAATAAATCTATTTTTTCTTTGGATTTATCAAAGCCTGATTTCATTTTCACCGAATCCGATTCCAATAATTCAACTCTTTCTTATTCATTAACTAAACAAAAAATTTTCAAAAAACACGCAAAATTATCGCCTACAGTATCCCATCCATCCAATTCTGGCACATTTGTAAAACTTCCAAGATCAAAAAGTTCAATGAAAGTTTTAAATCGAAAATTTTCTTTGGATCAAAAGGATTTAACTTTAAAACGTCCAAAATCTTCTCTAAATTTGAATGAAGTTAGTTGTACTTTAAAAGTGGCCGCACAAGTCGATTCCAGTTCAACAACATTGACAGATTTGCCAATTTTGAAGAAACTTTGTGCCGAAGAAAAGTTTTATCCTGAAAAATCTGTAACAATTTGTGGAAAAATTTATAAAATTGGGCATGAAATTGGACGAGGTGGTTCAAGTCGAGTAAGTCAGTGTTTTTTTGGAGCGAATTTTTGGTTACTGTAATTTTTACATTTATTTACCATAAATTTTTGTGTACTGTACTAGGTTACTGTACATACATATTTGTAAACAAAATTTGTTTGAAAAAATTTATGTAAATTTAAGGTTTACGAAGCAAAATACAAAAAACAAATATTCGCGATAAAAGTTGTTGACTTTGATGATGTTTCGGATACCGTAATCGAAGGGTACATGGAAGAAGTTAAACTTTTAGAAGATTTACAAGATGAAGAAACAATTATTCAAATGGAAGCATAGTTTGTTTTTATTGTAATTATTACAGTAATTAGCTCTAAAATTTTTAGTGAATTAAAAGAGAATGAAGAAGGCGAAAAACAGCTTTTTGTTGTCATGGAAAAAGGTGAAAATGATTTTCAAACTTTTTTACGTTCAACTGATCGATCATCAAATTTGATACGGTATTACTGGGAATCTATGTTAAATTGTGTTAAAACAGTACATGCCAAAAGTAATTTTTTTAATTGCGAATCTAGTTGGGGATTTCATATATCCGATATCTGGTGATAATCTTGTTACAGATATTGTTCACGCTGATTTAAAACCCGCTAATTTTATTTTTGTTAAAAATAAATTAAAACTTATTGATTTTGGAATTGCTTCAACAATTCCAACAGATTTAACATCAATTGCAAAAGAATCCCAAGCTGGGACTTTGAATTATATGAGTCCAGAATCTATTCAACTTCGAAGTGATGATAATAAAGTTCATGTAAGTAATTATGCAAATTTCAACAATTTAATTAGAATTGTAAAAATTTGCATACTCGATTTAACATCGACTATGCAAATTTATTCAACATGTAATAATCATATTTTAATTCCTAGGTGCCTCTGGCATCAGATATTTGGTCACTTGGATGTATTTTGTATTTAATGGTATACGGTACTCCCCCATTTGGTCATGTTACATCACAAATGGCAAAAATTAATGCCATTTTATACAAGGACATTGAATTTAAGGAAATTGAAGATCAAAATTTATTAAATGTTATGCAACAATGTCTACAACGAGATTACCAAAAGCGACCTACAGTAATCCACTTACTTGAACATTCATATTTGCGACCAAGTAAACCTTATTTTTTACTATTTTTCTAAAAAATGAATTTTAAGGTACTTCAAATCCATCATCAACAAATGAATCAGTAATAACAAAGCTAGTTTCATCAATGAATGAAGCAACAATTGAAGAAGATTCAATAATGGTTGGAAAAATTGTTCAAGAAGTTTGCAAAAATACTCCAAGAACAGCAGCAAAAAATGTTTATAAAATGTTAAAAGCTCATAAAATTAGCACCAATTAATTTGACATTTTTTGTTGTTCTAAAATTTATTTATTTTTGTAAAACGATATTTAACAAGTTTGAGTTTCCGAAAAATGTGACACAATAAAATATCAATAAGCCTTGATAAATTTAAATTTTTAATTATTTATTTATTTCAAGCCACTAAAAACAGTTAATCAAAAACTAAGAAAAATTATTTAAAATTTTAGTAAAAATAAATGTTCACTTTCATTTGTTTTTCTTTTGCTGTTCCTTTCAGTGTTCCATTTTGCCCTCAAACAACAACCAAAAATTTTCAACACCAATTTTTGCAAAAAACACACTAGATTTTTAATCTATGATCAAAAACAACAACAAAAAAGTGAAGGAGAGAGTTCGAACAACATGCAAAAACGAAATACTGCTGCTTTTTTTGTGTCCCTCTTTCGCTTTTTTTGCAAAAAATGCATCCTATTTCTCTTTTTTTGTCCCAGCTCTCTCTCTCTCTCTGCTATAAATAATATTTTCAGTGTTTTGTTTTTTTGTTGTTGGGTGTTTTTTTGAAGGTTTAGCCTGTCGAAATAGTTTTTTCTTTTTTTTATAGAAGGAGTAAACAAAAGTCATTCATTCAATTCTATTTTTTTAGTTGATGCTTCAACGTTTTACTCGAATATTATTTCAACCCCTAAAATCTTCTATCCGTTTATATACCACTTCAACAATGTATGATTTTAATGGAAAAACTGTAATTGTTACGGGTACAAATTTTTTATACTTTAGTGTTGTTAAATTACAGTAATAAGATAGTAAACAGGTTTTTGATTTGAACCTTACAAATTTTGAGCCATTTTTCATTAAAAAACTAAATCAAATCAAAACGACAGGGAAAAAATTAGGGAAAATACCTAAAATATTTTGTCTGCCATTACAGACTTGAATTAATTTGGATTAATAATAAAATCTGGATTTTTGAAAATTTATATAATTAATTATCAAAATCTGGATTTTTCGGGGAGAAATTTTAAAATAATATTGGTTCTTCTAAAGTTTATTTTTTTACAGGCTCAAGTGCCGGAATTGGTCAATCGACAGCTGTTAGATTTGCCAAAGAAGGTGCAAATGTAACCATTCATGGTCGAAACCCGGAAGGAATTGAAGAAACCAAACAAAAAATGAGTGAACTTGGTGTTGGTGAAGATCGAATTCAAGTTGTTTTTGGTGATATGGTCGAAGATAAAACCCTTCATGAATTAGTTGATAAAACTATTGAAAAGTTTGGTCAAATTGATGTCCTTGTGAGTTAGGGTTTTGTTGTTTATGAAAGCTGAAAATTATTTTAAAGGTAAATAATGCTGGTGGCTCATCCAAGCAAGAGGGATATGATAAAGCTGATATTACAAGTCTTGATCATGTTTTGGAGTTAAATTTAAAGAGGTTATTGTTTGCTTTTTTTGATAGGATACTGTTATACTGTAATTTTATTTTTACAGTGTAATGAAGTTAAATTCCATTGCTTTACCATATTTGGAAAAAACAAAAGGCTCAATTGTTAATGTTAGCAGTGTTGATGCACATAAACCTGTAAGCTATTTTTGATCTTTAGGATTGCCAAGATATAACATCTTGGGGGAATGGAAGGGATAATGACCGTACCGCCTTTGATGTGCGACAAAAGTATCTTTCATGTATAGGTGATAAAAGTGATTCTCCGATAACGTTATATCTGGACAATCACTTTTAGGCGCCCAAAATTGCCCCTAGCAAGAATGTTAAAAAAACATATGCCTTTACTTACAATTTTACACATTTAAATATCTCCCTTTTTTCAGCATCCTGAAGCCCTTAATTATGCCGTTGCAAAATCTGGTCTTGATGCATATACTCGAAATGCTTGCTGCTCATTTGCTGAAAAGGGTATTCGTATCAACAACCTCAAGTATGCAAATTTTTTTAACTATGTAATTTCTAATTTCCTTCTTCACCCTTTCTAGTCCCGGTTGGATTCGAACAGAAATTAAAAAGCGAGGTGGAACATCCGAAGAAGGCCAAAAGAAATTTGAGGAAACCTGGGTAAAAAGGAATGTTCCACTTGCCCGTTCTGGGCTTCCACATGAAATGGCAAATATTATTGTCTTTCTTTCAAGCAATGAAGCTTCTTTCATGACCGGATCCTTGATTATTGCAGATGGTGGACTTCAAAATTATTCTGAACCTCAAGGACCTGCTGCTGAAACTGATGAAGAAAAGAAGGAAGAAGAAAAAAAGGAAAAGAAATAAGAATGAATTTTATTATTTTTGTTTTTGAGTTTGTTTTATTTAAATTTTTTGTAAAAATTTACATATTTGGCTAAAATTTTATAAAACATTTATATTTTTTGGCTAATAAAAATGTGGAAATTCTTAACTTTGTTTCACAAATGCTTATTTCATTACGGTAATCATTAAATTTATGGATAGTGTTAGATTACAGTAAACAATGCTCATTACCGTATCCTTCTGACCATCGATAATTTTTTAAACTAATTTTTTTTCAAAACTTTATTTATTCCATTACAAAAAAATACACTAAAATAATAATAATACAAATATATCATAATTTAAACTTTAAAAATCTTGGAAATAAGATAAAATAGAGAACAATATTTTCAGAACAATAAAAAAAACTACAAAATTCTAGACAATTAGTTTAACATTTGAGAAAAACAATTACCAAACAAATTTAGCTACAGTAATCACTTGATAAATTTTTAATACAAAAAAGAAGAAATTTTATGAAAAAATTTAAAAGTGATTACGGTAACTAAACTTGTTGAAAAGCTTTTCTTTTTTTTGAAAGCTCAAAATTAATTATTGAGGAATTTCAAGTTTAAGAAGATGGCAAACAATTCCCAAAGGTTTGAAGCTTTGAATGAGGCGATCTCGGAAAAGAGCATTTTGATCTTCATCAAAATTTAAGAGAAGCCAAAATGCAACTTCTTCAACGGGAGTTCCGATTGCTTCACGGATAACTTCCAAATGTTCTTGGATGAGTTGTGTCATCAAAGTACTAAAATTGACATATTTTTGTCATTATTCAAATTTAAAATTTTAGCTAAAACTTACATAACAGAATTTTCAGGATCTTTTGCCAAATCAGGTGATTCTTGAAGATCAATTTCTTCAACTTGTTTGGATAAAAGTGTAAGCATATCTAAAAAATTAAGGTACGGTAGAATTTATTAAATGCATTTGTTAAAGAAAAACTTACTGGTAACAGAATGATGGACATATTTCAAATCTTTGGCAGTGCATCCAAATTCTCGATTAATTCCATCAAGGAAAAGTGTGTCATCTTTTCCGTAAAGGCCTACAAAAAAAAGAAGAAATCAACGTCCTTGTGACAAAGTGTCACGAAATTTCGTGACATTTAAAACTCGGAATTTCGATTTTTGGCATTTTCGAAAATGCCATCTTAATTATTTTGAGAAAAAGTAGCTCAAAAATGGGTAAAAGTGTCACAGAAAAGTGAAAGTGTTACATTTTGTCACACTTTTGTGACAGTCGAATTCAGCAAGCTGTCACATTTTCTCAAGATAATAAAAATCCCATTTTCGAATATTCCAAAGTTGAAATTCTGGGATGTCACAGATGTGTCACAGAGTTTTGCCGTGGCATTTTTTCGCAGTGTTTCACTTTAATTTTTAAGTTTTAGTTCAAAAAATCGTGAAACAGAAAAATAACAAAAAAGCATACCATTCCAATCTTCAAGAAAATCATAGGTTTCTTCCCCCTTTTTAACCGCACAGATAACAGAAAAGTTATCACAAAGAACAATAACAGGGATTTTCTTTGTAAGTTTTTCATCAAGTCGAGGTGGTAATTCTTTGATAAGATCAATGATAATTGGTCGAACAAAAAGTGTTGGAAAGCCTTCATAATCAACATAGAAACAAATCTTTGAACGATGCCGAGTTGTTGAATCTTGAATAGTTTCATAAATGTATCGTTCATTTTCACCAGCATCATCAAAACCGGAAACCTGAAAAAGTGATAATTAGTAAAAATGTTAAAAAAGTAATATGCAAAAACTTACAGCATAAACATCAAAATGCCGAAAAGTATAATCTTCAAAGCGGACTGGCAATTTATCTCCAGCATTGATGGTGATGAAAGGGCTACGGCCATCAGCATAAATGCACCACTTTTTTGCATTTGTTGGAATAACATGATACTTGACATATGATGGATCATGAAGGCGCTTTGAAATTTTGAGAGAATGCTTAATTGATTCTGCGGCAATTGTCTGCTTATCACAGAAAGTCAATTTTTCTTGAGCAAAGATAGTCTTCTTAAAATGTTTTAAGATTGGTAATTCCAAATCAGCTCCAAAAACAATGATATGATTTGGTTTGCTTTCACCAAGAATCTTTTCACGAATTTCAGCGAATCCTTCCTTTTCTGATACCGTAACTGTAGCATCTCGGATTTTTTCATATCCTTTTTCAGTGTAACGATATTCATAAATAAAGATTTCATCAGCTTTTGAAAGAAGAAAAAGAACAACTTCATCTTCAACGGGAGCACTAAGTTTGGCACTGATAAGTAAGCCAGAGAGGAAGAGACTTTTATCAGCATAAAAGAAATGCTTAATTTGCATATGATCAAGATGGAGACGGATTGCAAAACAGAAATTGATGACATGGGGATATTCATCAGAAGGAGCAGGTTCAAATTTGTAGATATCAAAAAGGATTCCCTTGCATTTTGCACCATCAAACATGGTTGGAATTGCAGCAAGGAAAGGCTTGACATCTTCAGGGGTTACGGTATAATTGGAGATAACCGATTTGGACTTGCAACCAATGACATGAATCTTGATTGCCTTGTCAATAACAGTACCAACTGCAATATATTCTTCTTTATGAGAATTCTTAACAGGGCCAAACTTTTCAGCAGCAGCAGCAGTGGTAGTTGAAGACATGATGATTGACAAAAGCTAAAAAAGGGATAAGCGTGTTAAAATATTTAGTATACTGTAGTTTGAACAAATGTGAATTAATAAATATTCGCGACAAAGGCGGATTTAAAAAAATCAAAAAATTACAAAATCGTGTCATTTTTAAAATCATAGACTATGATTCATAGGCTTATTTTTCTGAACGGTTGCCACAGCCTAATAAAAAAATGATAAAAACTGAATTACAAAATACACGTTCGCCTCCTTTAACATAATAAATCCACTTATCGAAGTAAGGAAAAACTGACGAAATTTTAAAATTATTCAAGAAAATGATTTTTAAGTGATAGTCGAAATAGGATAAAGCGGGCACCTTTGTCAGACATTTTAAAGCTAGCAAAAACCGAATTAATAAATAGTCTCGGGGGCAAAAAGAAATTTTATTACACAAAAATGCTTTTTGCTATTTTGTAATAAAATTAACAAAACTACAATTTTAAGATATTTTTTAAAACTTAAAAATCATCAATTACGGTAGGATAATGATAAAAACAGTAAGCATTATATCACCAAAAAAGTTTGATCAAAACTAAACTCAGCTAATGAAAAAGTAAACTAAAATTTAAAATTATCCTAAAAGCCGATTTACAAATTCGAATTGAATCAGCATCGCAAAAATCATCACCGCGAAAAAACTACGAATGAGACATTTGAAGAAAATGGAAAAGCTGTCGCTGCCGTTTTTTTTTCAATCATCTTCAAAAAAGAGTCCGCCTTTTTTGATCTTCCATTTTTTCCTTAATTTTCTTCTAAAAACTAAAAAACTACCAGACGGCAGACAAAAATATTTCGTAACTTTTTCATATGCTTCAACGTTGAGAAGAAAGAGAAAAGCGTCGCGCTGCTCCAAAATTTGTGTACCATTTCCCAGTGAATCGAAAAAAAACAACATCGCTTTGAACAATGTTTTGGTTATTTTCGCAAAGGTTTTGCTTTTTCGAAAAAAAATCGACATGTTGTTGAAAGAAAATGCAACGATTTTGTAAATCACAAGCTTTTAAAAATTTAAATTAATAAATACCGGCAAAACGAGAAAAATTAACTGAAAAAAGTGTACAAAAAAATGCAAATTATGCATAAAATTTTTTGTCTAGTTATTGAGGTAAAAAATGAAAAAAAGATCGATTAATAATCATTAATTTTAAATTTATAAGAGTCACTCTAAAATTAATGATAAGCATTTATATTGATTAGCAATAAAATAAGGGAAATTTCTAAAAGCTACTTCTAATGCAAATTTTGTTAAAAACTATTGTTTTCAATCCATCCGGGTTAAAAATATATATTTTTTTAGAAGAGAAACTCATTCATTTTTTGAATAAAAGAAAATACGGCTTTAAGTTTTAACAATTATTTCGTCAGTGCCGTAACTTCATCAAAGTTGTCGAGGTGTCTAGCCTGATAAAACTTCAAAAAATTTTCATTTCACCTAGTATGAATTTTATTTTTCACTTTAAATTTCGATCTTCGGGGGGTGTCGCGACACCCAAGACACCCCCCAAGTTACGGCACTGGTTTTCGTAAGACTGAGCATTAGATATTTTTTATTCTTTTTAAACATTGATTGTAGTAATATTTTTGCTGCATTATATTTGTAAAGATTGACAAAAAAGAAAAGGGAGGGAATGGCATTATTTGTAAAAATCAAAAACTATGATTCAAATTGCTTTTTTTGACAATAATTTCAAGTGTTTTTTTATAAATAAAGAAACTGCGATTTACAAAATTTGTCGAAAAAAAATTAATTTATTGAGAATCAAATTTAATGTTTCTGCTTTTTTATTACAAAAATAGTGATTTGCTAATTACATCTTTGTAAAAAAAAGTTTGTACAATATCATTTGAAACAAAAAGACTTCAGGCAGTTTTTTTTAAGTTTTTACTTTGGATTAAATTTTTTAATTTTTGAAAAAAGTCATGTGAAAATGTTATCTATAAACGTCTATTAAAAAGAAATAAGAATTCTCCTTTTATTTATATCTGATAAAAAACAATCTTTTTCTCTAAAAATTTTTTGACAAAAAGAAAGCAAAAATTGTTGAAAAATATTGCTAATATCATCTTTTTTGTTTAAATTAACAATGTTTTTTAAAAATTTATTACTATTTTGTGCATTTTTTAATTTAACTTTAGCCATTTGTCCAGATGAAACGATTGCTTCGATATCTGATCCATCAATTTGTTATTCATTTGTAAACCTCAAATTAGGTTTTATGGCTGCTGATGAATTTTGCGTCAATATTAAAGGAAGTTTAGCTTCAATTCATAATATGTTTGAAAATATGTTTATTAGTCGTAAGAATCAGTTAATTTAATCACTATTTTTAAAGACGCAATTTCATAGAAGAAGCAATGATAAAATTAACAGATGGCGTAAGTGATGATTTTTGGATTGGAGCAAATAATCTTTATCAACCTGGAATTTGGTCATGGATTGATGGGACTTCATTTGATTTTACTGATTGGGATATTAAGCAACCACAAAATATTACTGGAAGTAATTGTGCATCTGTTAAAATTCAAGGTGGTCAATGGCATGCTGATGATTGTTATAAAGCTAAACCATTTGTATGTGAACACAAAGATACAGTAACAACAACAATTACCCCAAAGCCATTTACATGTCCACCATCTTGGACATATTATGTTGTAAATGGCACAATTGGATATTGTTATAAAGTTTATGAAAATGCAAATTGGCTTGATGCTGAAACTCGATGCAAAGTTGATCATGCACATTTAGCCTCAATCCACACTTTGGATGAAAACCTTTTTATCTCGAGTTAGCATTTAAAAATTTCAGATAATAAATAACTATTAATTATAGACTTAGCCTACTACAATGGCGTTGATGGTTGTTCATGGACCGAACAAGCTTGGATAGGTTTATATACGGAAGATAGTGAAGCTCATTGGAAATGGACTGATGATTCTCCTGTTAATTATACACATTGGTGGCCAAATGGTCCTCATCCTGCGAGTTATAATGAAAATTGTTGCTATGTGTTTCTTGCGCCTTGTTCAACGAAATACATTGAAAATACAGGAGATATCATGACAGCACCTTGTAGTCAAGTTTTCTCACGATTTGTTTGCAAAAAATTACCAGAATAAATGTAGTTGTTTTTTCTGTATGAATTCTGAATTAAATTAAAAGCTGCGATTTTTCTTTACCAAAATAAATTTTTTCAATAAAAAAATATATATCTATTTTTAAAAAGATGAATTAAACGGTATTAGTTCTTCCTAAATATTTGAGTCTTAAGAAATTTGTGTTTGTTTACAACAATATAATAGATAAAAAATAGTTAAGCTTCTTAAAAAATAATTTTCAAAAAAGTTTATAAAAAACTGATAACATTTTTTTTCTCGAGTTATCCCGATTTATATTTTTAGTTAGCTATAGTTTTTGGCTAATATCACTTTAAAAATTATCAACAAATTTTTGGAAATGCTTTCAAAAATTTTTATTTTCGTACTCGCTTTTTTGTTGTTTTTTAAATTTTCAACAACATGCTCTCCGGGATCGATCCCATCATATTTGAATAAAGCACAATGTTACTTTTTTCAAACTCAAAAAATGAATTTTATGGCAGCTGAAGGAATTTGCATAAATTTTGGAGGACATTTAACCTCAATTCATAGCATGTTTGAAAATGCATTTGTAAATGGTAATTGACAGATCTGGTTTTAATTGAATTTTTGAGATTTTTATAGGACAAGGAAGTACAATATTTACCGACAATACAAGCACAAATTTATGGGCTGGTGCTAATACCCTTATAATCCCTGGTTATTGGTCATGGATGGATGGGACATCATTTGATTTCACTGATTGGGATGTTAAACAACCCCAAAACACATCTGACAATAACTGCGCGGCAATATCTTTAGAGAATGGAAGATGGATGACAGAAAATTGCAACAAAGAAAAACCATTTGTTTGTTTGGTGTCCTCCAACGATTCTGTAGCGACAACACAATCACCACCAACAACACCACCAAAACCAAAAAGTTGTTCATTATCATGGACTGCTTATAATGGATATTGTTATAAAGTTTATGAAAATGCAAATTGGCTTGACGCTGAAGATCGTTGCAAAGTTGATGATGCAAATTTAGCTTCCATTCATGATTTGGAAGAAAATTTGTTTATTGCGCGTAATAAAATCAAGTTTTAAAGATTTTAATATTGCGATGTTTTTAGATTTAGCATATTACAATGGCGCTGACGGATGTTCATATCCAACTAATGCCTGGGTTGGATTATTTACAGAAGATGAAAATGCTCATTGGAATTGGACTGATAAAACTATTTTTAATTATCCAAATTGGATGCCCGGACATCCCAATCCACCACAAATTCATCAAAATTGTGGTTATATTTTTTTAGCACCTTGCACGACCCCTTACGTCGTCGAGGCAGGAAACTTTGATAATGCTCCGTGTATTACAGTTTTGTCAAAATTTGTTTGTAAAAAATTAGCAAATTAAATTTCTAAAAAACATGAGCTATTTTATACATCTTTGTCTAAAATTATAATTAAAAATTTTCTTTGTTTATATGAAAAAACAAATGTTAAACATTTGTAATAAAAGTAAAAAAAAACAGTAAATAAAAGTTTTCAAAATTTTTGATATTATAAATGGTAACATCCTTTCGCCTCCACACTTTTCAACATATTTTTCTGGTGTTTTTTCCAAAATAAAAAATGTTTGACAAAAAAACCGGCGAAAAAATGCAGAGAGATCACTGAAAGAAAAATTATTGATAAAGTGATCAACTACTGTATATATCACTTTTTTAAAACTTTGTATTGAAAATTTTAATCTAAAAAAGTCTCTCTAAAAAAAGAATTTTAAGAAAAATTAATCTGAGCACATTGTTTGATAAACTGTATTTGCAAAGGTTTTTTTCAAAAATCTGCATGAGTAACTTTTTACCTAACATACAGAATTCTTGATTATGGAAAAAGACCACATCATTTTTAATACACTCAATTTTTTTTAGTACTGATAAGCCTTAATTTTTATTGAAATAAAAGTCAAAAATTATCAACAAAAAATTTATTTTGTGATTGTCAAAGACACGAAAAAATGTGGTTCTGCTTGGTTTTGTTTTATGCGTTTTTTAATGCTGTCTTTGCTGCCACGTCATGTCCAAATGGATCGATTGCATCATTTTCGGATCCAACAAAGTGTTATTTTTTTGAAGCCCAAAAGTTAAATTGGATTGCCGCAGAACAAACTTGTAAAAATTTGGGAGGGCATTTGACATCGATTCATGACATGTTTGAGAACACATTTTTAGATGGTACATAAAATATATAAATAAATTTGCATAAAACTTTTTTAGGAGAAGCAAGCACTATTTTCACAGACAGTACAAGCGGAGATTTTTGGACTGGTGCAAATAGACTAATGACCCCCGGAACTTGGACATGGAGTGACGGGACCCCATTTGATTTTAATGATTTTGGAAAAGGACAAAACACATCTAATTGTGGGGTTGTAAAATTACAGAACGGAGAATGGGATGCCGCAGATTGCATGGATTTAAAGGCATTTGCTTGTTTGGTGCATACTGTAGTTATTGCACCACCAACTACAACAATACCAAAACCAACAAAATGCTTAGATACATGGACATATTATTCCACAACTGGATACTGTTACAAAGTTTTTGACAATACAAATTGGCTTGATGCAGAAGATCGATGTAAAGTTAGTGGTGCACATTTAACTTCAATTCATAGCGAAGATGAAAATCTTTTTGCTGCTAGTAAGTTATTTTTTGATATTTCTGATATCATAATTGTTCAGATCTTGCATATTGGCCTGGTTCTGAAGTCTGTGACGGTCGTAAACAAGCCTGGGTTGGTCTTTTTCGAGAAGATATCCGTGAAGGCATTGACAAAATCTCGGACTTAGAAAAATTTTTTAAATTTTATTTATTTTAAAAATTTATTAAATTAAAAATTTAGAAATTAAGAAAAAAACTTTAAAGCAAATTGATAGCCCATAAAGTAAGGAATCCAAAAAGCTATAAATTTTTATTTTTTGTCAAGACCTAGGATCTAGATCCTCAAAAAAAGTTTAGGTCTTCGATTTGGCTGAAAATTTGGGAAAACAAACTTTAGGCCCATATAAACCTTCTGTGAAAATTTGAGGTTCTGGAACCTAAAATTTTTATGTTTTTCACGCGATTAAAACCCATGCGTGTTAAAATTTACACCCTGTATTAAAGAATAAATTGTTTACAAGTTATACATATTTTTAAGAGACAGCCAACACGAATAATGATTTTGATACTATTCTTAGTTTTGAATTATGCAAATTATGTTGTTGGAACATGTCCAAATGGATCAATTGCTTTATACACAGATCCAACAAAATGCTTTTCATTTCATTATAATCCTTTGAATTTTATTGAAGCTGAAGGTGTTTGCCATTCTTCATTCGCACGCGTGTTTGGGACGGTCGTCTCTCGACTGCCGCTCTCCAAACATAATTCTTCGTAAATTTGCATAGCAAGTTTGCGTCGATAGTGACGATTTGGGGACTCCTTTCACCGTACCGTTGCGGGTACAACAAAGTTTCTACTTTGGAAAGTAGCTATTTGACTGATTATGGCACCACTGATGAAAAGGATGAATGTGATGACTTTTAATTGCAAATCAATCCAATCAAATGATCGACTATTGGCACTTCAAATGGAACTTTCAAAATTGAAAAAATTCGACGTGCTCGGACTGGCGGAAACGTGGCTACCTGGACAAACTTGCTCAAGGCTTTCTTCTGGTGAGTACCTTTATAATAGTGGGAAAACAGGGGATGCTCGTTTCTCGGGAACTGGATTGCTGATCTCAGCTGAAATGAATCAACGAGTTATTGGTGTGAAGTATGTCTCTGACAGAATCATCCAAATTCTTTTGAAATTACGGGCTGGAAAGACTCTGCGGATTACCCAGGTCTACGCCCCTCAAAGTGGTCGTGCTGAAGATGAATATGAAATGTTCCTGGATCAACTCTCTTCATCTCTGGCTCGTCCATCTACATATGATATTGTACTGGGTGATTTTAACGCTTCCACTGGTCCTCGTGAAAATGGTGAACGGTACATTGGTAAGTATTCCTGGGATACTCGTAGTGAAAGAGGGGAACTTTTGTGTCAATTTTGCGTTGCACATCAGTTGTACCTCATGAACGGGTTTTTCAAAAAGGGAAGAAATCGCCGTTGGACCTGGCATTCACCTGATCGTAGTGTGACGAAGGAAATCGATCATGTGCTATCCAAGAAGAAAAATATCATAGAAGACGTCAATGTGATATCTAGATTATCAGGAAGTGATCATCGTATGGTTCGAACCACCGTAAGTCTTCCCATTAGAGCAGGTCGGTCTCGTCCATTTTCGTTTGTGAAACCTGAATATGAAAAGATACCATGTCTTATATCTATGATACTGAAACTTCAATATCAACCAACTGCTGAAACCCCTGAAGCTGAACTCAATCTTATCAAACAAGCTCTTCTGTCAACTGCAAAAGAATGTGCTCATCAACCAACAATTCATGCTCGACTGTCTCCTGAAACACTGCAACTGATGGAACGTCGACGCCAAATGAATCATGCTATTCGTGGTGATGCTCGTGCTCGTATCGAATATGCTGAACTTTCAAAGCTCATACGTAAGTGTTTTAAAGCTGATCTTGATAAGTATTATGAGAAAGTGATGGGGAAAGCGATAGAAGAAAATCGTATTAAACGTGGTAGATCTGAAATGGTTCAAAAACAGAATCAGATGATACATCTTCAACGTACCGATGGTGCTATCACTGAGTCTGTGGCTGAACTTATGGAAGAAATCGCCCGTTTCTACAATGAACTCTATTCGTCTGAAGCTGGAAATCCTGTGCACGATCGTGATCCAAATGTTGCTCTCCAAAGAATAACTGCTGCGGAAATAGTTGCTGCTTCACGATGTATGAAAGGAAATACTGCCCCTGGTGCCGACAACATTCCATCCAAAGTAGTCAAATCAACAATATCAACTTTCGTTGATAGATTTGCTGCTGCTCTACATGGATTATTCGAGGAAGAAAATATGCCGCCTGAACTTTTCTATTCGAAGACCATACTGCTGTACAAGAAAGGAAACCGCCTTGATATTGGAAACTACCGTCCTATTTCATTGCTTCCAGTTCTTTACAAATTAATCACTCGTGTAATTACCAATCGAGTTACTGCTGCTGTTGAAGCTTCCCGTGCATTGCCTCCTCAACAAGCTGGATTCCGAAGATGTTTTTCAACTGTAGATCACATTCACTCTCTCAATCAACTATTCGAGAAAGGTCGTGAATACAATATGCCTATGTATGCCGTATTTATCGATTTTAAGAAAGCGTTTGATTCTGTTGAACTTCAATCTATTTGGAATGCGCTGGAAGAATTTGGTGTTGATCCTGGTGATATTGAACTTATAAAACTTATATATGCCAATGGTACTTCAAGTGTAAACGTAGGTTCTTCTTCTATTCCTGTTAATATCCAAAAGGGAGTAAGACAAGGCGATACTTTATCACCTCTACTCTTTATTCTTGCCCTACAATATGCACTGAATCAAGTAAACTGGAGTTCTGGCATAAATATAAATGGAAGTATAATGGGTCATCTTGATTTTGCTGATGATATTGTACTGTTATCTCAAACTCTGGAAGGTGTGCAGTCATTGCTTGATCAAGTTGCCGAAAAGTGTCGCCGTGTTGGATTACAAATTAATATTGAGAAGACCAAGTGGATGGCAAATGTTCCTGATCCAGATGAAACTATTTTGCTGAACAATCAAGAAGTTGAAAAGGTCAGTGAATTTATATATTTGGGGCAACTTATCAAATGGCCATCTCAACCCGGAAGATTCACCAAAGAAATATCGAGAAGAATTAGTGCTGGATGGAATGCTTTCAACAAAGCAAAGAAACTCCTAATCTCTAGAAGAATCCCCGCGAACCTGAAAAGAAAATATTTCAATCAATGTGTATTCCCTGCTATGCTATATGGATGTGAAACCTGGTGCTTAACAAAAACTGAAGAAACAAGACTCGCAGTTGCTCAAAGAAGAATGGAAAGAAGGATGCTAAATGTAAGACTGATAGATCACCACTCCCGTGATTGGCTCCGTGAAAGAACCCAGTTGAAAGACATTGTCCAAACTGCTCGAAAACGAAAATGGAACTATCTCAAAAAGCTGATGACAATACCTGATGACCGCTGGAACCGAAAGCTGACTGAATGGATCCCAAACAAAAAACGTCCAATTGGAAGACCGCCTACTCGATGGATGGATGACTTCACCAAATTCACAAATAAAAAATGTATTGAATTGTTATCACTTTGTTTAACTGATTTTTGGTGTCATAATATGTCCCCTTTCGTCCTGCGCGACAGATAAAAGGTTTTAAATAAATAAAAAAATAAATGAAGGTGTTTGTATAAATTCATTTGGTGGACATCTGGCATCAATTCATGACATGTTTGAAAATATGTTTATTCATGGTAACATTTACAAAAAATTAGCATTTGAAATTTTTAAAAAGTTGTTAAATGTGTCATTTTTAGAAATAGGTGTCGCAAACTTTACAGAAAGTACAAGCGGTGACCTTTGGATTGGCGCAAATGCAGTCCAACAGTTTGGGATCTGGGCATGGATGGATAACGGCCCTTTCGATTTTACAGATTGGGATAAAGGACAACCTAAAAATACATCAGATACAAATTGTGGTGCAATGCTTTTAACAAATGGTGGTAAATGGATTTCTGACAATTGTGATAAAGAAAAACCATTTGTGTGCCTTACCAAAAGTTGGATTTCAACTGCACCAGTAATTACAACAACTACACCTTCAAAACCAAAAACCTGTGCAGAAAGTTGGACATTTTGGAATGAAAGTTGTTACAAAGTTTTTGAAAATTCGAACTGGTTAGATGCTGAAACTCGATGCAAAGTTGATCATGCACATTTAGTTTCCATTCACAGCCCAGATGAAAATCTCTTTGTTGCAAGTACTGTAATTACCATTTTTTAATTTATTCAAATTTTTTGAATTTTAGATTTTGCAAATTATCCAGAAGCTGATGCTTGTGTTGCAGTAAAACAAGGTTGGATTGGATTATATACGGAGGATAACAACACTCATTGGAAATGGACTGATGGAACCCCAACTGATTATTTAAATTGGTATCCTACAAATCCCTTGCATCCTGGAGTTTGTAATTGTGTTTATATGCATTTAGGGACTGTCCAGATCTGACGTCGGGTAAAAAGTCAGAATTTTGAAACCCCCCTCCCCCTAAATCGGGTAGCGTCAGATGGGGCAAAAACCCCCCTCCCCCTCCCGTCAGATAAATCGTCAGATTTTCAAACAATTTTTAGAAAACAAAAACTCGAAATATTTTGTTCTTAAACGATTTTTTTTTAGCTTTACTACTTTTTTTTTTAATCAGCGCAGAATCAGATCGAAATTTTTCATTAATCTATGACAAAACATTTACATTTTTATTATTTTCTTTTGGGCCCTCTAAAAGTTTTTGCATTTAGTTTTTTTGTCGCAGTTTTCATAGGAACCCAAGAATGTAACCGTAATTTAATATCTTTAAAAAAACCAAACTATATTTAATAAATGGCAGTTAAGGTTTAAAAAAATTCCAACATAAATGCGGACTTTCAAAATCATTGTCGAAGTTGCAGTTTGAAGGTCATACACACAATATGCGTTTTGCTATTTATTTATCTCTATCAAGAAAAGAAAGAAATTACAAGTATTTATGTAATATTATTACCATTTAAATTTGATGAAATATCATGCATTGATAGTTTTTCTATGATAAAAAAAAATCAGCATTTTTCTGACGTCAGATTTACTCGATAACCCCCCTCCCCCTCACGTCAGATTTCGTCATATTTGGGAAAAGCCCCCCTCCCCCTAAAACACCCGACGTCAGATCTGGACAGTCCCTTAGCACCAATTTGCAGTGGAAAAATTGGAATGTTTGCAAATGGTGGCTCAAAATGTGATGGAGTTTTAAACAGATTCATTTGTAAAAAAGCTCCAGAATAATTATTTTTATTGATTTTTTTGTAAACCATTTTTACTTACAATTGTTAATAAGCTTTTAATAATATTTTTACTTATGTAAAAATTGGTATAGTCATTTCGAAACAATGATTTTTTAAAAGAATGATAAAAAAATACGTTGTGACACAAAACAGTCAGAATCTCATACATTTTTAAATGTTTTATATGATATCACTTCCAAAATACAGAAACTATAACATTTTATGTTTCAATAAAACTTTGAGTTGTCACAGTCGAAGACCCTTCTATGCATAACATAGGCAATACTTTGTTATCAGTGAATGTAAAAAGACAAAAGAATGAAAGACAAATTGATAGAAAATTAATGTTTTTGTTGCTTTCAAAAACACTTTTAATTTTTATTGAAAATGCTTAAAACATTCATAATCTTATTTGGATTTTTTGTTGCATTTTCTTCTCAAACTTGTCCGAATGGATTTATTCAGTTTTATATTGATCCAACACTTTGTTTTTCTTTTCAATCAAATAAAACTGATTACATAAATGCAGAAGGAATTTGCATAAATCTTGGAGGACATCTTGCTTCTGTTCATAGCATGTTTGAAAACTTGTTTATTAGTGGTATGTATCCCATAAAAATGTTTTAAAATTTATTCTAATTTTTAAGAAAAGGCAAAACTTAATTTTACTGACAGCACTTCAAGTGATTTTTGGATTGGAGTTAATAATCTTGTAATATCTGGAACATGGTCATGGATGGATAGTAGTTCTTACGATTTTACAGATTGGGATAGTAAACAACCACAAAATACTACAAATTGTGGAGCTGTTGTAATTCAAGGTGGCAAATGGATTTCAGATGATTGCGATAAAGAAAAGCCATTTGTATGTTTAACACATGTACCAGCAGAAACTTCTCCACGGCCACCCACAACTACAACAACTATGAGAACCACAACAAAACCAACAACGACAACATCCCACATAAAATCTTGTCTTCCTTTATGGTCTTATAATCCTTCAACGGGATATTGTTACAAAGTTTTTGAAAACTTGAACTGGTTAGATGCAGAGAAATACTGTAATGGATTTGGTGCGCATCTGGCATCACTTCATGGTTTTTTGGAAGCATATTTTGTATCCGGTATGTTGGGTTACATCTTTAATATTTACAAATAAAACCTTTTTCAGATCTTGCTTATTTTGGTGGTGCTGAAACCTGCGATAATACAAAACAACTTTTGATAGGATTACATACAAGCGACAACAATGCCCATTGGAATTGGACTGATGGCACTCCTTTTAATTGGGTTAACTGGTTTACGGGTCAACCGGATAATCCTGGAATGGAAAATTGTTGTCAGTTGTATTTAACAAACACCTGTGGGCATTCAAAAGCAAGTTTCAATAATTGGGGTTGTGATAGAACTTCAGCAAAATTTGTCTGCAAAAAAGCTTTAGCATGAAATTTTTAGTGTTGTTAAAAATAAAAATTTGGTGTTAGGAATTATCTTGTTTACATTAAAACTTAGATAAAGAGAGATTACCTTGTTGTTAAAAACATTCCAAAAATAAAACAGTTCCAAAAATGAATAGATAATAAAATGATAGCTATTTAAATACATAAATAGAAACAAACAAACACATCATTATTACGTTCAGAAATGTTGTTTCCTTTCATTCTTATTACTTTGTTTCTACGTTTTATTTTCGCATCTTGTCCAAATGGAACAATTCAGTTTTATACTGATCCAGCACTTTGTTTTTCATTTCATTCAAACAAAACTGATTACATAAATGCAGAAGGAATTTGCATAAATTTTGGAGGACATCTTGCTTCTGTTCATAGCATTTTTGAAAATTTGTTTTTAAGTGGTATGCAAATTTTTTTTATGAAGTTTCTATTGTGTACTTTGTAGAAAAAGCGGGATCAATTTTTACTGAAAGTACAAGCAGTGATTTTTGGTTTGGCGCGAACGCTGTTACAAATCCTGGGACTTGGTCTTGGATGGATGGGACAGCCTTTGATTTTACAGATTGGGATAAAGACCAGCCACAAAATACAACAAATACAGTTTGTGGATCGATGGAAATTCAAGGAGGAAAATGGATCGCCGAAGATTGTTACAAAACAAAGCCCTTTGTTTGTTTGATTAAAATCTTGTCAAAAACTACAACACCTTCACCAACTATCCCAACAACACTTACAACAACTACCGTAAAAACCACAGCAAAAACCACAGCAACAAGCAAAACGCCAAAAACATGTAATTCAGGGTGGTCTTATTACAATGAATTTTGTTATAAAGTTTTTGATCCAGCTTCTTGGTACAATGCTGAAAGTATGTGTGTCATAGAGGGTGGACACTTAGCTTCAATTCATGATTCTCAAGAAGCTCTGTTTGTTGCTAGTTTGTTTTATCATCCTTTTCATTGATCTTTTATTATCGGCGTTTTTAGATCTTGCATACTACAATGGTGCCGATGTCTGCGATGGAAGTTTACAAGTTTGGGTTGGTCTTTACACAGATGACAAATGGCAAACTTTTAAATGGACTGATGGCACATCAGTTGATTACCTTAAATGGGGTTCACATAATCCATCACATGGGGAATACTTTTACTGTAGCATTATGAGTATCGCCCCGATCTGTGAAAATGTAACTGGTGCTTTTTATCTGGATCCTTGTACGATGAATACAAAATTTGTATGTAAGAAATAAAATAACACATTTGTTAAAAAAGACAGCAAAATTAATTGATTCAATAAAAAATTAATCTCTTTGTATTAATCTTTTTATCAAGAAAAATTGGTGCTTTTTTATCAAAAAAGTCGAATGCATTTTTCCAAAAAATCACTTCTTTTATTTTATTTTTAAAAAATGATGTGGCTTTTTATTGTTTGGTTTTTCCCTTTCCTTTTGTTAGCAAAAGCTCAATGCCCTGAAGGATCAATTCCATCAAAATCCGATCCAACGAAATGTTATTTTTACGAAACACAAAAAATGAATTTTATGGCTGCTGATCAGCATTGTGTTACATTAGGAGGGGATTTGGTTTCTATTCATGACATGTTTGATAATGTTTTTATTGCTGGTAATTATTAAGACCTTTCAAATATCTGTCAATTAAAATAAAATTTGTAGGAGAATCAAGTACGTTCTTCACGGATAGTACTAGTTTTGATTTCTGGATTGGAGCAAATAATATTTATAAACCAGGAATTTGGTCATGGATAGATGGGACTCCATTTGATTTCACTGATTGGGATGTTAAACAATCACAAAATATTACTGGAAGTAATTGTGTAGCTGCTAAAATTCAAGGAGCTCAATGGATTTCTTATGATTGTTTTGAGAATAAAACTTTTGTTTGTCTAGTTACAGTTCCTTCGACAAATCAATCAATAACCACAATAGTTCCAAAACCTACAACAACAAAACCAAAAACATGCGAAACTGAATGGACGGCATTTGGTGATTTTTGTTACAAAGTTTTTGATCCCAGAACTTGGTATGAAGCTGAACAAATTTGTGTCATTGATGGAGGACATTTGGTTTCAATTCATAGCTTAGAAGAAGCTTTGTTCGTTGCAGGTATGTTTATGTCTAAGTAAGACAATACTTAATTAATTCAAATCTAATTACAGATTTGGCATATTTCCTAGGATCTGATGTTTGTGATGGAAAGAATCAATCCTGGATCGGTTTATTCACAGATGACAATTTTAAAACTTTTAAATGGACAGATGGCACTCCATTTGATTATCAAAAATGGGGCACAAATCAACCACATGAAGCTCCAACAGAGTATTGTAACATCATAAGTCTTGCACCAATTTGTCAAAACGTGACGGGTGCATTCTACACAGCCGTCTGTGACATTTGGACTGCAAAATTTGTTTGCAAAAAACGTCCATAAATCGCCCATGTTTAAAGAGTTTAGTTCTTTCTTGCAGTTAATGCAATTTCTAATTTAAAAAAAATGAATCTGTGATTTTTAAAACATCACAAATAATATTCTATCATAAATCGTAAAAACCCAGTAATTAAAAAAATTGTAAAAAATGATTCACGACAGACATTTCTCCCCTCAACTTGGAAAAATCTTACACTTTTTTATTTTCGAACTTTCTCTGACAAAATTTTTTTCAAGAAAAAGTGTGTTTCTGTTTTTGGCTTCAGTTTATAAAGAACAAATTCTGTAAAAACAAATAAAATAACACATGATTAATAAGTTTTTCATTTCTGGTTTAAAATCCAAATTAGTGCTATAGTATTATTTTATTCTGCTTCCAAAATCTGAAATTAGAAATTTTTAACACAATTGAAGAAAAAGGAGCTACTAAAAAATTTCTATTCAGGATGTTTGTGAAACTTGTTTTGTATTTTAATATTATTATTGTCAAAGCATGCAGGACATACTCTAAAATTTATAACTTCCGAATTCAAATTTTACAAGACTCATTTTAATCTTCTCTTCTTTCTTAAAAGACAAACATAAATTAAATATTCAAAAATATAGAAAAAAAAATGATTCCTCAAAACGAGAAAATGAAATTTTTTGAGTTTTCGTTTTTCAGACAAACGTTTTGGAAAAAAATGGTGATAAAAATTATGACCCTTTTTAAATCGCTATGTTTTATTTATAACATAATATTTCACAAATGGTTTTTTACTTTTCTCACAGACAGACACTTTCCTTTTGTTAAAAAAAGCGTTGATTTTTTCCATCTGAGTCATTTAAACATCGATTTCTTTTTTGCTTGTGGAAAAAAGTAGTTCATAAAGAGGGAAAAATGATGATCTTTAATTTTTAAGTTTCAGAATGTTCATCATTTAAATCAATATATTGAGTTTTATTAAAGAAAAATTTATATACTTTGCAAGTAGGACACATGAAATGTATGAAGTTTTTCTTTCCAAAAAGCAGGGCCATACATTAAAATGCACCAATAAAAATTCAAATTATTTTCGGATCTTGAAAGTTATGGTTTCTGAATTTACACAAACAAAGATTAAAATCAGTGTATTGTTAAATTCTAACAAAATTGAACTCAAAGATTCCTTTTTACCAAAGGGTGAATTGACGCAAGAAAAAAAACGCACAAAATTCTCCAGAGAAATTATTTATTATTGCTCATTTTTATTTTGTTAGTATACAACGCCCTCTGTTTAAGCTTTACTCTTTCTTTTATTATTTATTTTACAGTATATTTGAAGTTGTATTAAAACAAGCTTTGTACTTGTTGTACTTTTTGTTTCGGTTGTTAAATTTTTCAGATCATCACAATTTTTATATTTTTCGTAAGCGACCGAAAGGGTTGTAAAAAAAGACTGTTCATTCTTTGAACAGCAATAAATTTGCATATATTTTTTATCCACGTAATATTTTACAACTTTATTAATTCTTGGAATAAATTTACATAAAATAATAAATTCATTTACAATGTCTACAGTAATGACATTTCTGTATTTTTATCAGGTAAAATAATTTTATTTTATAACAGCTGTCTAAAATTCAAACTATGATTTTCACTCAAAGAATTTTTTGTTATATTTTACTTAAAAATGCAAAAAAATAGATTTAATGATACCTTTGAATGTAATATAAAAAACCAAAAAATGCATGTTTTTTCCAAAAATTTTTTCTTTCCTTTCGAAGAATCCGTTACTTAAATATTACCTTTTTTGACTTCGTTTTTTGCTCCTTGAAACAACAACATAAAATTTCTTTTTATGCAAAAGATGTTAAACAAATTTTAAAAAAGCAGCTGTAATTTTTAAAATTTCATTTCCTTGCAGTGTCGCAATGAATTTTTAAGTTTATATATTGGCAGGTATTCCTTAAAATGCTAACTTAATTGCACATATTTTTCTTTAAAGTAGATTTAAAAAGTTTAATATCGTTCACAAGAAATTTTTAAATTCCAAAAATGGAATCATTTTTATCAGGATATCATTGGGTAAGTTGCTTCTATTAATCCTGAATTTGTTTACAACACTGAATCAAATTCGCGGAAATTTGGACGTATCGCATATTTTGTTTATGTCATAATAATACGCAATAACTTGTTTTTGTTAATCTAATATACCAAAAATCAAAAACATAAAGTTGTGCTCTGCAAGCTAAAAATAATTTTGTTATCCAAAATAACCTAATTTTAACATTTCATTGCAAATTCGAACTTAATTATTATTTTAAGTGATATATTATTTCACAGAAGTTTGACCTAATAAATTTTGAAATTCACAAATGTAATTGTAAAATTTTTTGTCATTTTTTCGGCTTTTAAAAACACGATTAGACCCACAAAAATGTACTTGGGTAAAATAAAAGGGTTCAAAAAAGTCATGTTTAAGAGAAAATTTTATGATTGTTTTAAAAAAAATGTGTGTAAAGATTCTGGAAAAAGCTGTAATTATTGTTTTGCAAAATCCATGAAAAGGACATAGCTTTTTGTTCCTAGTGTTATATGGATGGAAAAAATACTCGGAACGTAAAAAGTATTTTTAAAAATATTCTTTTTCACCTGTTGTTTTTGTTGGATTCGAAAAATAAACAAACTTGTTTTTTTTCTAAATATAAATCTTTAACTTACGAAAAATTAGGCTATTTTGGATTACTTTACATTTTATTACTTAAAAGTATAATTCGATATAATTTTAGCCAATGTGTAGCGTTGAAACTCGAGCTATTGAAGCATATGTGGCTTTTTTGTATATTTTGCCATCATATCTGATTTATTCTATTTCAATTGGCATTGTTATTGGATTCAAGAAAACCGATTTTCAAGGTCCATTTTATACTTTACTGATCATCAATGGAATTATGGTAAGATTTTGAACCACAAAATTATGTTTTAATGCATAATTTTCCAAAAAACTGTAATTACAGTAATCTCAAAAATATTTTTAGGAACTCCTTGATTATCCTTTTAATTTTCTTGGTCGACGAGCAACCAATATCCCTGAATTTTTTGGTTTATTTCAAATTTTACCTCATAAAGGATTAATAATATCTTTATGGCATGGATATATACAGTATTCTGTTACGATACGGTATATTTTAGCTGTATTTCTTTCCTATGTCAGATTTTGTATTATTGTATTCCCTCGACGATCTGATAACTTTTGTTTATTACATAACAAAGCAATCCCTCTGGGTAAGACATTTTAATTTTTAAAAATTACAGAGGCGTAGTTTTCATATTAGATGATAGACTACAAGTGACTATTAAGCATTAATAAAAATGTTAAAAATTACATTTGAACAGAAAAGACTTTTTTAAGGTTCTTAGAATATAAGTAGTTGACTATGTTGTAATATAAAAATTTACATATTCAACTAATTATATTCAAAGCACTATAAAGTTGAAACCTGGTTCGAAGAAATTTGCATAATGACATATTTCAGTGGCTATTTTTGTTTCATTCGCCGTGCCGTGGCTTGCAATTTGGCCTTATACTGCTGGGTCTTTCATCGAAGAAGCCCAAACCCGAACAGGTTATAAATATGCCTCACTTGATTACGATCATACTGTATATGTTGGAGTAAGTTTTTTAAAAATTTTGTTTATTTATTAAAAATCTTAACAATAAAAACTTATGACTTTGTTGATTTTTGGTTTTTTATGAAACTTTCAAATTTTAATAAATATTTATTATTAATAAATGCCTTCTTTTTTTCAGGTCCGAACAAGTCCCAAGATAATTGTTATTCTTTCCTGCACGTGCTCATTATGCTTCATTTTTAATCTTCTTGCAATTATTGGACTATTTCGAAGTCAACAGTTAATTACCGTATCCCAAAAGAAATCTTACAAACGTGAAAAAATTCTAATGATTTTTACAATTTTTGTATCCATTTTTCAACTTTATCTTTTACTCACTCAACTACTTTATAATTACCGTAACTCCTATGATTCTGTTGAACAAACACTTTTTATTAATTGTTTACAATTTTTTGGATATGATGCATCTCTGGTTTTTTCGGCATGGTTTTTGGTGTTATCTTCGAGAATGGTTCAAAGAAGGTTGGCAGCTGGATTTAAGAAATATATTTTGAGGCAGACTGCGAGATCTACTGTAAAAGCTGTGAGTCAACTTCCAAATGGTACATCAACAAAAAGGCAAAATTGGTTTAGTCGAGATAAAAATGTTAAAAATATTATTAAAGTTATTACTTAAATAGTGTTAAATAAATAACGGGATTTAAAAAAATAATACACTTAATTTTTTATTTTTCACCGAGAATAAATAGGACATTTTAAAAACATCAAAACAACAAATAAATATCATTGAAGGTTACAGTAAAAAACCAAAACACAACCTTGAAAATTACAGTATACATCATTATGCCAACAAACGAAATATTGGTTTTTCATTGCCTTTCCAAAAACCCCAAATTCCAAAATATACAGTATGAGCAAATTGATCAATTTCTTCTTCATTGTTATCAGTTCGCAAGAAATTAATACTGATTTCACAATCAGCAGACACATTACTCTAAAATGAAACTGATAAAATATTTGTAACGAAAATTACAAAAAACAACTAACCTTCAAGAATTCAATAACTTGTTCAGGATCAAAGTCACTAACATTGACAGATTTAAGAAGAATTCTATCAAATTTGCTTTTCAATGGAACAGCCAAAAGCTTGGTCAGCGTTTCTTTATTAGTTGGAATGTCATCACCACTAAAAAATAATAATGTATCAGATACTGTATTAAAAAAAGATGAGACAAAACTGATTATATTAATCCACATTCACTAGTACTAATTGAACAAAACAAAAACTCACGAAATTTGTTCAATCGAAGGCATCATAGAAATAATCTCTTCTAACTGCATCAACTTTCCATTCTCTTCAGTAATATTAACATTAAAAAGCTCCAATTCAATAACATTTCCATGATCAACCAAAAACTCAAATTCCTTTTTCGTTAAATCTTGATTAGTAATAGTAATATATCTTGCATTACATTCTTGCATTCTTTGAATCAATTTTGATAAACATTTTCGATCATCACTATCACAATAAAGCACAGTTGAAAGATAAATATTGCAAAGGGAATCGATGAATCCATCAATTTCTTCACTGTTGAATTGAACAGATTGTTGAAAATACTGATTCTCTCCACCATTTTCAATCCTTAATGAATGGCAAACAAATGTTGGTCTTCGAAGATAGAAATATTTGCAAGCAAGAGAAAGCTTGAGTTGAACATTAGCAGATGCATTTTGAAGAATGTATTCAATAAAAGTATCTTTGAAAGGTAAATTTTGATAAACAGCAGAATCAGCTGTAAAATGAACTGGTAGTTTTTCAGTTGGCTGAATGTCTGTTTCTGTCGGAGGAGTAAAAACATTGCAAAGATCTTTATCAAAATATTTTTTTATAAACTTTTCATCAAATTTTTCAAAATCAAAAGTATTTCTCCATGGTACTTCAAATTTGTTGTCTTTACAAAGTTCCTTCACCGCAATGGCATATTTTTCTTTCATTTCTTCATCATTAAGAAATACACGACAACATTTTGAGTATGTATGAAGCATTGCCTGAAAGATATTTAGTTAATTCAACAATTAAACAGAAAAACATACATCTGTATTATGGATTTGCAAATAAGAAAGATACATTTCCCAGAGCTTCTTATTCTTGAAATCTGAACTAATAATGTATTCAGCATTATGTCTCACAAAATCAACATCATCAGATTCCATAACCAATTCGAGTCTTTCTTCAGCGGTTCTATTTCCGGATGTCAATTGTTCATATAATCTAATAGATTTTGTATATCTTTCAAGAAGTTCTTTCGGTGGTGATGAACCTGAAACAGATAAGCGATTAATAACGGGACATAACAAGACAGCTGTAGGTAGCTGTAGCCAGAATAACGTGCAAAGCAAAGGTACACAATGAGTAGTAACAAAACTTACAAATATGCTTTTCATAGCATTGCCAAATCTTTTTCAAATCCTGATGGGGATACGTCAGATTATCAATCAACAGCTGAACATCTCTTACAAAGTTATCTTCACCAAAATTCAAATCCTGCCATATCCCGACTACCTTCTTTCTTGGATTAAATAGCATTTTTCTTCGAAAAAAATAACCAATTGCCAAGAGATTAAATATTTTATCATTATCCCGGGGATAAAAAAGCTGATAAATTGATGTCAGTTCGAAGAATTTCATTTTTTCTCCAAGAAAACCAAGTTCTTCAAGAGATCTGTAATAAAAAAATATAATGTAATTGTAATTTACGAAGAAAGCTTACATAAGTAAATAAGCCCATAATTCATAGGGTAACATGTTGGAAGAAACTAAGGCTTGAAAAGCTTGACATAATTTTTCTACATTGAATCTTGGAGCATTAAGGCATTCTTCAATTTCTGTGATAAAGCTGCGATAAAATGGATCTTCGTTTACATAAAAGATTGGCTCAAGTCTCCTTGACATCTTTAGTTGTTTTTTTATTAAGGAATATAGAATAAATTTACAGAAATAATAAAAGTGTAAAGAATATTCAAAATATCAATAACAATTTCGAAAGAAGAATACCCTCAAAAAAACACGAGAAAAACATTTTGCATTTTTCAAATTTTAGAAAGCGTGTTGTCATTGAAGTCCCAAATCGCCAAAACCAGAAGAAAGAAAAATTAAAACAAAAAAACCGCAGCAAAAAACGAACTTTAGTTTTGTTATAAAAATTAATTATGTAAAATCCAAAGCATGGACACGTCTGTTTTTTTCCAGAAGTCGAAAGAATAAATACATTTGAAATCGTTGGAGAAAAATACAAATTTTCCCTTGGAGAACAAATATGTAAATTTATTTATACTACAAAACTTGTATTTTGTTTATCGAAAACATTAAAAGCAGTGACACAAAAAATAGCAAATGGCGAAAATTATTGAGTGTAGTTGTTGTTTCACATTTGCCTTCCCAACTGTGTTTATTTATTGAACATTTTTTTTAGTTTTCTTTACCTACCTCAAAAGTCTTTATTTTGACTTTCATTTTTTACTATTATTAAATTATTAACGAATTAAATCTTTAAAAAATGTCTTGCTTTTTTTGTAATGCTGAAGATCATTTATCCCAGAATTGTGACCAATATATCAGTGATGAATCTCGACGAAAAATTGTTCATTCCAAACATTGCTGCCGTTTATGTTTATACCGCGGTGTAACTGAAAAGTGGTGTAAAAGATGTAAATTCTATAAAAAATGTTATATTTGTTTTACCAAAGCCCATCATACTGTATATTGTCCTGAAAGAACTACCGTAGCATCAAATGCAGCATTAACTCTTCCGGAAAGAATTGATAAACTTTTATTAAAACGTTACATGGAATGTTTAACCCTTGAAGAACAATATTCTTTGGCATTTTCAGTTCCCGAAGCTTTTGCAATTTTAAAACCTAAAAAACTTCAAAAACACAATTTTAACTTAGCTCTAAATTTAGATGAGCTTCAAAGAAATGCAAATGCTCCAAATATTTTTGTTTATAATGTTACCCTGAAAAACACTACCGTAATTTCACGGAATTTAAGATTTATGATTTTTAAAGCTGCAAAAATTGATATTGAAAATTCAACCTTGACAGCAGAAGATTTCATGCAGCTTCTTTGGATAAATACGAAAGAAATTAAATGTTCATATGCAAATTTTTCCACAGAATTAAAATTATTTGATATTCTTAAAAAAGTACCAAAAATTAAAAGATTGGATTTTTGGAAATCAAATTTAACTGTTGCAAAAACATGGGCAAATGATTTAATGGTTTTTAAACGTGGAAAAGATTTTGAATTTCTTAAAATTACATTAAATGATTTTGATTTTGATGTTCAAGCTTTGGTTAATTTTATTAAGGTTTGTTTCCTTTCCTAAATATTGTCATTATCACAGGTTTGAGATATTTTTTTTAACTTTTTAAAGTGCATAATCCTTTTTTCAAAATCCAGATATCATTATTTTTCTAGACACGATCAATTCGAACTTCTCAATTTAATGTAACCATTAGTTCCTCAAATTATCATTCAATTTATTATACATTAAAAGAGGATGAATTATCTGAAGAACTAGATGATTATTTTTATAAAGTCCAAAAAGAAAACGCTGATGAACCTGTTCTGAAAGTTACAACTGTAAGAAGAACTACAACATATCATTGTTTATGTCTCAGCCAACCTGTTACAGTCGTTGAACCCGTCGAAGGTTAATAAAAGACAATATCCAACGACGATATTGTATTTTTTTATAAATGTTTTAATAATGTATTATTTTTTTCTTGTTTTCGATTATTGCTTATTTTTAAAAAATGTTCCTGTTGATGTTGATAAATGATTTTAGAACAACATTAAAATAATTAAAACAAGCACCAATAAGAATAAGATAATTGTTACTTCTACCACTTTACCAAAAATTACTTATTACTGAGAAAACATATTAAAAAAATATGCAAATAATTAGAATATAAACACACTTGAATTTATTAATCATTAAACTAACAACTGCTCTATTAAGTATTACAGTAATTTACCACTTTACCAGAAATTACTTATTACTGACAAAAATATTTTAAAAATACTTGAAAATAATTAATCATTAATATTTTCACTTTTTTACAGAACTTATTACAAAAAAACCAATTTTTGAAGTGTTACAGTACCTCAAAAGGCTCATTTTACCACTTTACCAGAAATTACTTATTACTACATGATAAACTTTTACCAAAAATAAGTCAGAAATTACCAGAAATGATTTTTTTATTGTTTTTATAACTTTTTACCACTTTTACACTCTCAAAAATCGATTTTTATTACCAAAAACTAAAAAAAGCGGAAAAAAGTGAAAAAGTGGAATCAACATTTTGGCAACCATTGTACCCAAATAGATTATAAAAATGTTTAATTTTTTGCAAATGTCACAAAAGTTGTTAGAATAGTCATTTTGCTCAAAAATGTCGATATTTCATCTAATATGTCAACAAAACCTTATTTTTCGTAATTATAAATTACTGTATTACTACCAAGGAATTTTAAAACATCAAAATTGTTGTTTTTTATTTAAAATCGCATATAATTAAGCTCAAAACACCTTTTTACGCTAGTATAGTGTACATAATTTTACCTTATTTTTACCACTTTTGGCATTTTTGGTAAATTTACCGGAGCTCAGATTTACCGATAAATTCGTAACCCTAATTTCTAGATAAAATGCAGCTTTGAAATTGCGGTAAAGATCAAAGGAACATTATGAACGACAACTTAGCAGTATGTTAATTTTTGTAAGATGTCATATTAAGATCTTCTGAAAATATCTCTACAACTTTGTAGTGAACCTCAGGATTTTATTTCTTCTATTTTTTTAGACTGCAAAATTTTATATAAAACTTTTGCATCTTTGCAGATATTATTATTCTACCAAATCAATATTTTTCCATGCAAAAGTTATATTTCAGGTCGCAACTTTTTGTTTTGGTGATTGCTTTTTTAAAACTTATTTTCATTTCAGTATATTCATTTTGATTTGAGTAAAGAACTTCAATTTTATTTACTGAATTTTATCATTCCTGTTAGAATATTTTTTTTCTCCAAAAAACAAAATGAAAATATTTATTGCTGTAACACTGTTGCTGTTGATTGTAAGATTAAAAGCTGAAGAATACCCAAGGATCAGACCTTTGGCATATTATAATACAGTTCCTATTTATGAATCTTCAACAAATATTTCTGATTCTTTTGTTTATCAAGTTTGTGGCAATGAAACTAAATGTAAGCGTTTTTCTTAGTTTTTATTATAGTTAATTCTTCAATGTTTTACAGTAACTGATTGTACCTGCATCAATGAAACAATTGAATGTAAACCATCTTCAAATCCACATTATATGTATTGGTTTGATATGACAAATCCACCTTTTGTAAGTATGAATATTCAAATTCTCAAAGAAAGTTTTGTTCCAAAAAATGTTGTATTCCAACATAATCATATTTCCAAGTTGTTAAAGGTTTGTTTAGTTTAAAATTGCCAAATTAACTATAATTTTATATCTTTTAGGATAAAGTATTATCTGGTAGTGAAACATTTGTTGAAAGCATGGAATTAACTTATAATCAATTAGAAGAAATTGAAAATGGAACTTTCGATAAATTTGTTTCCCTCAAAACTTTGAATTTAGAATATAATCAACTGAAAAATCTCTCTGCTGGAATTCTTACAAAACAACTCGGATCAACTTTAACAGCTTTGAAAATTGGTGCAAATGAATTTCAATGTTTCTCAGTTATTGATTTCTCAAATATGGTAAAACTGCAAGAATTGGATCTCAGTAAAAATGGTCACATTGGATATTTTGGAAATGTTTCAAAATTCATTTTTCCTTCTGCTTTGTCAAATTTGAAATCTTTGGATCTTTCACAATGCGGAATTTCAACTTTGAATGATGACGTTTTTATGAATTTGGTGTAAGTTGTTTTTTCATTGTTTTGTATAGTTATCTGTTTCGGCAAAAAACCTTTTGAGAATCTAAAATTTTCGATCCGTCTGATAAGCAATATTTAACCAACATTAATTATTTTTAGAACTTTGGAAACGTTGAATTTGAATGAAAACCCAATCTCTTCTTTTCCGAAAGCAACATCAGCTTTATCGAATCTCCGGAATTTGAATCTTCAATCAACTCGTATTTCTTCCATCAACAAAACTGAATTCCAAGCTTTTACAAATCTTGAATCCTTTGATTTAACTTATTCAATGCTCTCAAAAATAGAAGATTGTACCTTTTGCAATAAATCCAATCTCAAATCTGTGATGCTTTATGGAAATTCAAGATTATCTTTCATCCATGAAAATGCATTTGGAAATGCTTTCAATCAAACTTTGTCACCATTGATGCTTGAATCTTTTTCTGTTGAATACTGTAATCTCTCAGTTATTCCTGAAAACCTTCTCAATTGGCATACTGTACAAGGATATGGTCTTGGAAAAAATCCTTTCACATGTAATTGTTCAATGGCATGGCTGATCAATGATATCCTGTCACCAACTCATTCAATGAATCTCAAAAGTTTTCTACCAGCTGCTCATGGAAGATATTCTTGGCAAGATCAAGCTGATGAAAATGCATTCAAATGTTTTGGACCTTATGCTTTAAAAAATATTCCATTTTCTCATATTTCTCGAAAATTGAGATGTGATATTCCAAAAATGCCTAAATTGATTTATGTTGAAAAAGAAATTTCCATGTTTGCTGTTTTTTTATTAATTTCTGCCTGTTCTTTTACTTTTATTCTTGGATTATTAGCTGCTCCAGTTTTCCACCGTCTTCTTTCATCAAAAACGTCATCAAATGATATTCAAATTGGATTCAATAATCAAAACCATCCCGATAATCAAGCTGCAGATGATTTTGATGAAGTTAAAATTTATGTTTGATTGTTTTGTTTTTTTTTTCTTTTTTTTGTACATTTATTTTGTTTTATAAAAAAATTGATTTGAAATTCTTTTTGATTTTTCTGCAGTATTTTTTATTAGTTTTGCAATACAATATTATTGTCTATATAAGGTTGATGAGGCATTTGGACGTTTTTAAAGCTACTTTTGATGAAGTTGCTTAGATTTTTTGGTTCTTGAAAAAATGGCAGAGTTAGTTCTAAATTTTTAAACACTGTTTTTTTGTTAATTTCTCCAAAAAACGCTTCTTTCATCAATTCAGCCATCTACGATCTCAATTTTATTACATTCGTATTTTTACAGCTTTAAAATGGCATTCTTAATTTCCAAAAAATACAAATTCTGTTGAATTAGATTTTTTAATTAAGTTTAATTAAATTTAATTAAAAATCATAAATCATTTCTCGATTACCAAAAAAATGAATCAAACAAATATTATGAACTTCTCTTTTTTTAAATGGAATGATTCAGGGGGTGACATTTTAATCAAAAAATTTTAACAAAAAATTTAAAAAAAAATTGTTTTCAAACAAAACACTTAAAACCTGAAGAGTAAATAAAGTCTGTCAATTACTTTGTACCACGCATGTGTGTAAATAAACAAAGAATTTATTGTATTTTAAGTTTTTTGGTTTGGGGAAAGAATTTAGCACCAGTTTATTCAATACATTTTACCAGTTTTAAAGTTTAAATTAAAATTAAAAACAGTTATGCAAATTTCATTTGATTAAGGTTTTGATTAATACGGTATTATTTTATGCCATCATTGTCATAAAAGAAGTGGCTTGTCGATCAGTGTGACGACCAAGTTCTAAAATTTGCACACCGTTTAATAATAGAATTTGAAATAAAAGAAACTTACGTCCATTATTTTGAACAGGTCCACGAGCAACCAAAAGTTGGAAAGATCTTTGTAAATTTGGAAGTGATGGATTTGTTGTTGGATTGATAGCTTGTGAGAATCGGCAATAAATGGAATTTCCAGTTACAGAACTTGAAAGAAGTTGGGCATCAGTGGGATTGACGGGGCCAAGGGGGACATTTCGGCGGCCTTCTTGATTGTAAGAATATGCAAGTTGGGCTTGTCCATTTGGACCTGCAATACATGCAGCAACAGGTTCGTTACCCTAAAATTGAGAATAATGATTATGCAAATTTCTTCTATTAATTAACAAACCATTTGAGCATCATTTGAGAATCCAATTGCAACATATTGCATTGAAGGAGAATCCCGTCGACCAAATAATTCAATAATCACAGATTTTCCATCCCCTGCGGGAGCATAAGAAATTTGATATTGACAATTTCCACTCATTTGACAATTATTTGGGATATTAATGCATCGCTTTGATGTTCCGCATTGACCTGAATTAAAGCTTGAAGATTGTTGGGCCAAAGTTGAAACAATGCAAGCTACAGTAATCGCCAAAACAATCAAATATTTTGAAGCCATTGCCTCCTCAAAAAAAATGATCGACAAAAAATGAAATACAATCACTAAAATTTGTAGTCTTTTTATATGTGTTTCAAATGAAACAAATATGATGAAGTTCTCTTTTTTTTAATGGAATGATTCAGGGGGTGGCATTTTAAAGTAGAAAATTTTTAACAAAAAACTTCAAAAAAGAATGTAAAAAAGTTTAAAGAAAAATTGCTTTAAAATGAACATTGTTAGTTACTGACAAATGTAAATAAAGTTGAAAAGTAAATAAAGTCTATCAAATAAAATTCATTCTTTGGATTCTTTTGAGCAAAAAAAAACCGAGAAACTTGAATTTGTGGGTTGTTAAAGTATTTCGAGGTTCAACAAAAAATAAAAATTACTTGGCTTTTTAATATTTTTAGACCAAATTTAGTTCCATTTTTTAAGTTAAAAAGATATACAGAATGCTACAATAAAATGTATCTTTTAAAAACCACGTTTTCTTTTTTTCACTTTTTTTTGAAAAATTACTACTGTAACGATTGGTGTGTCTGCTTTCGCAAAATTCAGATTGCATAAGATTTTGGATAACAAATTTAAAAATAATAAATATAGTGTTGCTACATACAAAAAGAATAATGCTACAATAAAATGTATCTTAGAAAAAATCATGGTAATTTGAAAATATTTTATGGTTAATTCACATCCTTACCTCAAGAACAATCTATTTAAATTGTGACTCTAAAATCACGTAACTCTATAGCTAAAATTTTATTTGCTAAAAACTATAATGAAAACCATCAAAAGAAAAAATTTCAAAAATTTTTTTTATCATTCAAAAACAACAAAATAAATGTACAAAAAAAAGAAAAAAAACAAAACAATCAATAATAAATTTTAACTTCATCAAAATCATCTGCAGCTTGATTATCGGGATGGTTTTGATTATTGAATCCAATTTGAATATCATTTGATGAAGTTTTTGATGAAAGAATACGGTGGAAAACTGGAGCAGCTAATAATCCAAGAATAAAGGTGAAAGAACAGGCAGAAATTAACAAAAATACAGCAAACATGGAAATTTCTTTTTCAACATAAATCAATTTAGGCATTTTTGGAATATCACATCTCAATTTTCGAGAAATATGAGAAAATGGAATATTTTTCAAAGCATAAGGTCCAAAACATTTGAATGCATTTTCATCAGCTTGATTTTGCCAAGAATATCTTCCATGAGCAGCTGGTAGAAAACTTTTGAGATTCATTGAATGAGTTGGTGATAAAATATCATTGATAAGCCAAGCCATTGAAAATTACAAGTAAATGGATTTTTTCCAAGACCATATACAGTATGCCAATTTAGAAGGTTTTCGGGAATAATTGAAAGATTACAGTATTCAACAGAGAAGGATTCAAGCATCAAAGGTGACAAAGATTGATTAAAAACATTTCCAAAGGCATTTTCATGAATGAAAGATAATTTTGAATTTCCATAAAGCATGACTGATTTGAGATTGGATTTATTGCAAAATGTACAATCTTCAATTTTTGAGAGCATTGAAAAAGATAGATCAAAGGTTTCAAGTTTGTTAAAAGCTTGGAATTCAGTTTTGTTGATGAAAGAAATACGGGTTGATTGAAGATTCAAATTCCGGAGATTTGATAAAGCTGTTGTGGCTTTGGGAAAAGAAGAGATTGGATTTTCATTCAAGTTCAACGTTTCCAAAGTTCTAAAAATAATTAATGGTGGTTAAATATTGCTTATCAGACGGATCGAAAATTTTAGATTCTCAAAAGGTTTTTTGCCGAAACAGATAACTATACAAAACAATGAAAAAACAACTTACACCAAATTCATAAAAACGTCATCATTCAAAGTTGAAATTCCGCATTGTGAAAGATCCAAAGATTTCAAATTTGACAAAGCAGAAGGAAAAATGAATTTTGAAACATTTCCAAAATATCCAATGTGACCATTTTTGCTGAGATCCAATTCTTCCAATTTTACCATATTTGAGAAATCAATAACTGAGAAACATTGAAATTCGTTTGCACCAACTTTTAAAGTTTTTAAAGTTGATCCGAGTTCTTTTGTAAGAATTCCAGCAGAGAGATTTTTCAGTTGATTATATTCCAAATTCAGAGTTTCTAGTGAGGTAAATTTGTCGAAAGTTCCGTTTTCAATTTCTTCTAATTGATTATAAGTTAATTCCATGCTTTCAACAAATGATTCACTACCAGATAATACTTTATCCTAAAAGATATAAAATTATAGGTTATTTAACAATTTTAGACTAAACAAACCTTTAACAACTTGGAGATATGATTATGTAGGAATACAACATTTTTTGGAACAAAACTTTCATTCATAATTTGAATATTCATACTTACAAAAGGTGGATTTGTCATATCAAACCAATACATAAAATGTGGATTTGAAGATGGTTTACATTCAATTGTTTCATTGATGCAGGTACAATCAGTTACTAAAAAACAATGAAGAATTAACTATTATAAAAACTAAGAAAAAAACTTACTTTTAGTTTCATTGCCGCAAACTTGATAAACAAAAGAATCAGAAATATTTGTTGAAGATTCATAAATAGAAAGTGGATTAAAATTTGGCAAAGGTCTGATCCTTGGGTATTCTTCAGCTTTTAATCCAACAGTCAACAGCAACAATGTTACAGCAATAAATATTTTCATTTTTTTTTGAAGAAAAAATTTATTCAGGAACGATAAAATTCAGTAAATAAAATTGAAGTTCTTTACTCAAATCAAAATGAATATACTGAAATGAAAATAAGTTTTAAAAAAGCAATTACCAAACAAAATAGTCCCGACCTCAAATGCAACTTTTGCATGGCAAAATATTGATTTGTAAAAACCATAATGCCTGTAAAGATGCTAAAATCATATCAATTATTTTATAAATCACAGAAAATTGAAAGGTTATTGATTTTTTTGATTAAATTCGCGATAATCATAATAATAGTAGTTTGCATTAACGAAAAGAAGAACAAAAACTTCGTAAACTGAAAAGATGCAAAAAAAATATTCATGTTCAAGGAAAAGCTGCTGATCTTTTTTTAAAAACATAACATTTAGAACCTTCTATTTCTATTTTTTGCCTGTGCCGCCCCTTTGCTTATTTTTTTGAGTCATTCACAGACTGCGTCTTAAAAGGTTCTAAATGTCATGGTATGTCTCCGACAACCACCAAAAAACAACAGATTTTTACATTTATGCAAATTTTTGACTGAACCTCTTATCGTATACTATTTTGATGATGAACCCCCTAAAATTCAAAAAATAAAAATATTTGGTATTCAAGGAATATTTGCGTACCATTTCAAAATTTTTGAAGGTACTGAATACCTCTAGCCTCAGTAAAAATATAAAACTTTAATAATAACAAACTTTTATTTCTGTAAGTGTTTGTTTTAATTACATAAGAAGCTGGTTTACAATCATTTTATTACCAAGAACAATATTAGAAAATGAGGAGTTTAAACTGCATTTATTACTAACATTATTACAATTTTATACTTGAAAACAAAAAAAACATTCATCATCATACAGTTTCAGAACACTTTTAAAAAAATATTCACATCAGTTTGTCGTTTGAAATCGTCTATTATTCCTCGAGAATCTCGATGGTGGGCTGTAACTTTAACAACGATATGTGACAGTATACATTACAGTTGTAATTTTTAATACATGTCTTTTAGCGCCTTTACGTTTTTCAATTTTGCCAATAAGTTCATCAAGTTTTTCAGATAATTCTTCCTCTTTTATTTCATAATCATCTATTGAAAGGTAATTTGAACGATTAATGATTATAGTGAATTGAGAAGTTCGAATTGAGCGTGCCTAGAAATAGAATTTTGGATATCTGGATATTGTAACAAATGATAGGAAACATACCATAATAAAATAAACCAAAACTGCAACATCAAAATCAAAATCATTTACGGAAATTCTAAGAAACTCAAAATCATTTCCACGTTTAAAAACCATTAAATCGTTTGCCCATGTTTTTGGAACAGTTAAATTTGACTTCCAAAAATCAAGTCTTCTAATTTTTGGTACTTTTATAAGAATATCAAATAATTTTAATTCTGTGGAGAAATTTGCATATGAACATTTAATTTCTTTCGTATTTATCCAAAGAAGCTGCGTGAAATCTTCTGCTGTCAGGGTTGAATTTTCAATGCTAATTTTTTCAGTTTTAAAAATTACATGTCTTAAATTCCGTAAAATAACCGTAGTGTTTTTCAGAGTAATATTAAAAACAAAAATATTTGGATTATCATCATTTTGTTGAAGTTCACCAAAATAATCAGGCTGTTCTCGAAGTTTTTTAGGTTTTAAAATTGCAAAAGCTTCTGGAACTGAAAATGCCAAAGAATATTGTTCTTCAAGGGTTAAACATTCCATGTAACGTTTTAATAAAAGTTTATCAATTCTTTCCGGAAGAATTAATGCTGCATTTGATGCTATGGTAGTTCTTTCAGGACAATATACAGTATGATGGGTTTTGGTAAAACAAATATAACATTTTTTATAAATTTTGCATTTCTCGCACCACTTTTCATTTGAGTCACGGAATAAACAAATACGGCAGCAATTTTTCCATTGAACAACTTTTCGTCGAGATTCATCATCGATATAATTGTTACAATTCTGAGAAACATGATATTCAGCATTACAGAAAAAGCAAGACATTTTTTTAGATAAGTCGTTAATAATCAACGGAAGTCAAAAGAGAGAGATTTTTGAGAAAAAAAGCTATAGAAATATTCAGTAAAAGGGCACAGTTGGGTAGGCAAAAAACTGGAAAGCAGCAAGAACAATCAATAATTTTGCCATACATTTTTTTTTGTCTCATATTTAATGGTAAAATTGCCGGTTACGCACGAGAGAAACAATATACAAATTTTGTATCTTTTAATGCAATACCTAATAACACAAAACCAAAATGAACCTAACAAGAAATACTGGGGCCTCCTATGACGGAAGAACCTCGCCACTTTACATTGCATTTTTCACGTGTTACGGTAAAAAAAACCTGTCAGCAGAACTCATTTTTGCGTGCCACAAAATACCAAGTAAAGCTTGAGCATATAGACTATGTAAGCTTACTTGTAAGGTCTAATGATTAATTTGGTTAAGTTGTGAGCTACAACATAAAATATATACTGTTTGTTACTTTTGATTATTACAAAAACTTAAGCAATATTGATTTTTTTGATTAAAAAAATCTTTGATAATTAACTTTTTAGAAAAATATTCCAGTACATAAATGTTAAGAGAGCAGTAGTTTACTATTTGAACAAAAAACATGTTGAAAAAAATGCCGAGTCTTTGTATTTTCTTTTTCTTGAGAAAACTGCTTATGAAAAAATAAACCCCTATTATTATCGGGTTTTAAAACACTGCAATTATTATCTTGTTACGCTATAATTATTATTTATTCAAACACAACCAAGAAAAAACAGCGCCAATGTTGTTTTAAAAATTACATATTTTTTCACACTTGACTTTTTTCATACATCTCCGAGTTGTTGCTTTTGGCATAGTACTACTGTGACAGTAGACGATTCCAACCTTCAGTCTTAAATTTTTTTCAAAAAATGAATCCATCAAAAGAGTTATGTCAAGAAGCTGGAGATATTCATTTTTCGTTTATTTATAATCTTGTTTTGGGATGCGTTATTTTGTTTAATGTTGCAGCATTGGGATTACTTGGAAATACTTTTATTTTTCTTTCTCGAACAAGGGTAGGTTATTTTTAATGACAACGACGTTGTTTTACTTTTGACGTGGCAAAAACCATTTCAAGAGATGCCGCCTTTGATCTTATGCCGATAGCACCAAAGATAGAAGGATTTTCATGATTTCGTAAAAAGCACGTGCCCTTTGGGGTTCATCTGCTGGCGTACCTGTTTAACAGTGCGAAAAATTAGAGTTTCAATTTTGTTTTTTCGGTCTTGGATTAACGAGGATAAAACTTATTTTGCGACAAGTTGTGATTATAGTTCTCAAAATTTTGAAGTTTTCCTTTGCAAAGATCTTATGCTAATTTTTTAGAAAATATGTGTTAACCTTCGACTTCTTCTTATCAGTATCACAATAGCCCTGATTATCAGGTCATCCCTGACGACATATCGAGCTTTCAATCGAATAATTCGAGCTTTAACCGTTACAAATCCATGTGAATTTACTGCAACAATTTTTGAATGTACATTTGAATCATTTTTACAAGCTGTACCATTTGCTGTTCCACTTTTTACATTTCCAATGATAACTGCAGAAAGATTAGTGGCAACATCTTTTCGAAAATTACATGAACATCTTTGTTTTCGTTTATTAGTTTGTTGTGGAATTATTGGAAATGTAAGTTATTTTTGAATTTATAATTATGCAAATTTTTAACGCCATTATTATACAGTTTTAATTTCAGTGGACGTATTTAATTGTAAATTATTACATTGCTTTGCTGCCTCTTCAATCGGCTACAACTGTGTTATCATTTTGTAGTTCAATAACAAATACTGAACATTTTACATATTTTAAAGTTTTTATTGATCAACAATTTCTTTTACCATTTTTGTCGTTGATTGCTTGTTCGGCAGTTTTTCAAATTTGTAAATATAAAAAGAAGTATGTTTTTTAATTAATCACTTACATGGACGTCAGGAGCATTTGTTCCAGAGGGGACAAAAACCATTTCGACGATGCCGCCTTTGATCTTTTGCCGACGGCGGTGAAAGATCAAAGGATTTTAAAATTTCGGATGGGACATGTGCCTTTCGACACTGTTGTCATTCTTGATCATTTAAATAATATAAATATTTTTAGTCGTTTCTTTAAACTTCGAAAAACTTCTCATTCCCTAGCCGAAAGATACAAATTAACAGAAGTTATTAAAACTTCGAACATTGTATTACTGCTCTGTTCAGTGCTGTGCAGTTTACACATTTTATATCAAATGATTTTATTGATTTCAGTGGCACATTTTCATGTTGATACTCTTCAAAAATTTAGTGTTATTAAGGTTTGATTTTAAACATGTCCATTTCAAATGGAGCTATTTCAAGTTACTTTTATGCAAATTAACAATTTTTAGGAAATTAGTAGTTTATGTGTCATGCCTGTTTTTGCAAATGTTTTTGGATTTACATTTCTTTTGATGCAAAAAAAGGCTACAAAAAATTTGGTGACTTTTACAAAACTTTATCCTTCAACTGCGGGTATAGAAGAACAAAGACGTCCAACAAGCCATCAACTTCGACTTCGAAATTCTGTATCACCATTGACAACCGAAACTGACGCCTATTTTAATATCTATGCTTCAACATGGAAATAATAATAATTATTACCTTTTTTCAAATGTAATATTGCAAATATTAGTTTTTTTCTAGTAATACCGAAAAATAAAGGCTTTAGAAATATAAAAACGTAAACCAACTGCTTTAAAATGTTTTTAACGAAAAAATAATTAAAATATTTTATTTTACATTAGGTAACAGATAATTTTGATCAATGAACAAATAAAAAAAACTATCCTTCTTCGCATTATAATTTATAAATTGTTATACCATACAAAATCATGACAATGGAACATAATAAAATTAATGAAAACATGTTCCAATGAAATAAATATTTTTGCCTTTATCAGCAATCAGATAGAGAAATGGATGATCAGCAGTGAAACTGAAATGTTCTTCTGGTTCTTCATATGAAATCAACTCATCTTCAACTGCAGTAGCAGCAGCAGCTATTGTGCCAGTTTCAGAAACCTGTAAAAATTGAGACATTATTTTGTTTTACCACATTTGGAGTTTTTATGGTAAAACATAATTTGATAATTTGGAGCTTATCACTTCAAAGGCGTACCCAGCAAAAACGTCAACAGCAGAAAATTCGGAGGGTTAGCAAGGGGGAGGGCAAGTCTTTGATCTTTCGCCATTTTTACACAGCACATGCAAAATATCAAAAAATTTTCTCCCAAATTGTGGTGGAGGCAAGTGTCCCCAATTCCCCCTGGCTGACGTCGTTAGAATCAAGGCTGTCCGGAATTCTGGATCGGATTCCGTGATTCCGGAAGATTTTTGGCGTTCCGGATTTTCCGAATTCCGGATAAAATTTTTTATTTTCTATATAAATTGTTCCGGATCGGATTCCTGAATTCGGCTGATTTTGGCATTCCAGAATTCCGGATTCCGGATCATATTTTTTTCCCGACTGCCTTGGTTAGAATCCGGGATTAAATTCTAAAGGGGACAAGTCTTTTATTCTTTTGCCATTTTTAGAGCATCATATCAAAGAATTGTTTTCATAATATCCTGATCCCGGTTAAAGGGACCAAGACGGGACTAGAAAATAGGGGGCCTGGGTTATGCCTAATTGAATGTAAAAAAAGTTTTACCTTAACAGAAACTTTATGAAGAATTCTTGAAATATAAATATTTGAATCCGTTGCTCCAGAAAAATCTGCCTTTAGTTCATCAAAAGCATCATTGATATTCAATATTTGTAAGATTCTAGAAAGTTCAAAAGAAGATTCAGCAATAAATTTTGGAATAGTAACATCGACTTCCACAGAATTTGAAGCAAACATTAAACCCAAAAATTCTTCAATATTAAAGTCTTTCAATAATTCTGATAATCCAAATTTTTTAAGTGGTAAAACAATAAACATGCTGAATGCTTGATTTACATATGGAATTTCGATGAATTGATAACTTTTTGTGGTTGCATAATTATAGTTTCCACTGTTGTACATCAAATAAATCTGAAAATTTATTATGGTATTTTGAACAAAAAATAAAAAACTGCAATTTGGATCGAAAAAATAAATTTTTTAGTTTCGAAAAAAGAGTTTGATTTTGAAGCGGATAAAAAGTTTGACTTTTCTGCCATGAATTTACCTTAAAATGGCTGATAATGGGATCTTTATAGTGCCTAAAAATATATTTTTTCTCTAGCCCAAAATCAGTCATTTCATGGTAACCCTATCTTTTTGCAGTTTTGGGGTGAGTATTTTCATTTTGGAGGGGGTACGCCTATTATCTTTTGCCGCCTTAACACGGCGACGGCTTAAGATCAAAGAAATTTCTCGGTTTTGGGGGTGGAGCACAGGGTACCGAATGCCCCCCCCCCTAAATACGGCCTTGATCCAAACCTTTTTTTAATAACATCTTACCCCATTTGTCACATTTGGTGCCGAATAAAATAATGCAATATTTGGATTAAAAGTAAACGAATTTAACCATTTTTTTTCAAAATATAATGCATTAACCAGAACCATTTGAGCCTTTTCGCTTATTCTATCAACAATATTAAGAATTTCATCATTCGTTGCATCTGCAACAAAGTCATTGATTTCCTATAAAAATTAGAATACTATAAAAAATGATAACTAAATAGGTTACATTTGTTGCTTTTTCAGAATTAGTAAAATCAATCAGTTGAAAATTACCGCTGTAATATTTATGAATTTGCATTTTATAATAATCAAAAACTTGAAGATGTTCGGAAAAATAAATTTTGTTTGCCATTTTAACTGCATCATTGTTGCTGTTATTTTTGATGAAGTTAAAGACGTTTAACAGGTGGTTATGAACATCGTCAAAGATGACATCTTAAACATGATAACAAATTTAAAACACTATGACGGCACAAAAATTTGAATCTAGGTAAATGATGGTAGCTGCTTTTTATACACAAAAGACGCTATTGTAATGTCAAATTAGTTTTGGTCCTAAACCTATTTCATCTTGGTGTGAAATTATTAAAATGTATTTATGCAAATTTTTAACCATCCATGGTATTATCAAACACAACTTTTATTGTGCCTGATTAGCACACGACATCATAGGAAATGGAAGTCGGGAAAATAGTTGCAAGACAATGTCTTAAATTTTTCTTTTTCGTTCTAATTTGTTTTTTATTTAACAATGAAAATGAAAATATCAGTTGTACAGCTTTTGTCAGATTTTTTTCTGCAAAACTTAAATTTTTGCTCATTTTTGCCGGAGCATCTCTTTGGCGGCGTCTTACATTAATGTGATGTAATTAGGAAACATGTTAATTATGTCCTAAATGGAGTCAATTAAAACCTTTAACCAACCTTTTGCAATTGCATCTTGAATTTCTTTTGCCGTATTCCCCTTTGCTCCAAGTAGAGTCATTCCCAACGCAAATGAAATTGAGATTGGCGAAATTACAGCCGATTCAATGACACCGGTTTCTCGAATTAATTTTAATGCAAAGTCTGCTTGACTGGAAATTATCGAGTTCGACATTTTTTTAAATCTAAAAATTTTAGTTATGTAAAATTTTGAGGGAGAAAATAGAACAACAATTTCGTCATACAAAGAAACGTATCACTTCAATGAAAAAAATTAATCATAAATGAAAAAAATCTAAGAAAAAGAAAATGGTTTGTTTGTTGTTAACAGCATACCCAAAAATAGAGGACAAATCAATGCCGCATGAGTCACATATTATTATTCCATGAAAGTAAAAGACGAAGGAAATATTTATTAGTTAAAAAGATTTTTTCAGACTAACAAAAAAATATGTGTTTAACTTTTAATATGAATTGCCAAATGAAAATTTTTAAAGAGAAATGTGTCTTAGAGTTAAGTTTATGAACATTCAATCAATGCATTAGAGAAGCATAATTGAAGACAAAATCTTATCGCAATTATTCACTAAAAACAATTTTGACAAATCAATGCGCAAAATTAAAAAATTTAAAAAAAAAAGAAATCTTGCAAAATTTAAAGAAGCAGTCTCAGTTCATACAATATTTTTAACTTATAAAAAGTAAATATCAGCAATTCATTGGAGCAGTCCTTTTCCCTTAAATATTTTAACGTTTGCAACATAACAAATTATTTGAAAAAAGGTGAAAAATTTTGAAGAAATTTTAGTATTCGTTGATATTTTGTTTGTTCAAACTACATTTTTTAAAGTTTTATGTCACATAAAATTGAACAAAATTTCATTTTTTGTTGTAATCTTGAACAATGTAATCCATCAAAGATAAATAAAATGAATTAAAAAGGGTTTAATCTTTACTACGTGGAATAAAAAAATCAGAAATAACAGTTTGTCGACGCTTAGTAGGATCAGAAGGGCCCTTGCAAAAGTCGCAAGAAGTAGGACACATATCATGACGATAAATTATCCTAAAAAATGTTTCTGATTTAAAAACCTTGTTAAGATATATTATTACCGCGCTTGTGGAAAAGAACGACGGAGATCATCAGCATTCATAATTTGACCATTTGAATCAAAAATCGCAGAATCACGAAAATAAATTTTCCCAAGTGTAGTTGGAACAAGCTTTCGGATAACATCGTAAGAGATTCTTGTTTTTTCAAGATTAAGAGTATTAATACACGAAAGGGAAACTCTTGAACAAAAGCAACCCAGATTTGTACCATAAAGTTTAGGAAAATCACACCATTTAATATTAAATTCACCTTCAAGAATGTATCTTTGCTTTGGTGGAATAAATGGTGCACTAATTTGAAAATAGATAAAGTCATGTCCCTTTAAGGTGACACCACGAATTCTATCACATACATTAATTTCATGATATAGAGTTTTAAAGTATGTGCAAGACTTTGCCATTTTAAATTCCATGTCGGCAGGCATCATTAATTTCATCCACTTGAAGACTGAAGAGGGAAAATCACCGCCTGGGGCTCCATTGAGCTTTGGATCAAGGTATGCTTGAGGATCAAATCGCTCGGTTCCAATCATCATAACTAAAAAGTTAATTATATAACTGCAAAAAAGGACTAAAATGCAATAAACAAAATATAAAAATTTGACAAAGGCGCTAATGTCTGTAGTAGTCCATGTAAAATAGGTCTTTTAAGAATTGCACAGGATCGAGACAAACACAGCAAACGACGTCGCCCAATATTCAACACATCACCAGCCACTAACGGCAAATGAAGGATTTTGAGTCTATATGTTCTTATTATAATACAAATGCGCATATTAGTTCTCTTCTTTTTTGTGAGCATATTGGGAGAAGATGTGTTGCATGTTGGGCGACGTAGTTTGCTGTGAAGCGCCAAAAAATTTTTATAAAACATTATTGAAAAATGGAGTAAAGCCTTGTTTTGGATAATTATTTATCAGTTATGCGTCTTTTACTTCCAGTGCCTCTGGACCAAGTTATAAAAGATCAACAATAACTTTTAACCTTTTAGGGTATTTTCTCAATAAATAAACAAAGACAAATACTTTTTCTCAAATTCGATTAACAGTCTTTACCGGCATTTTTTAAACTTTAATATATATACATATATCAGCATTCTGGACGACTAGGGCCAAAACAGCATCAATTTTAAAAAATCAAAATTCGCATTTCCTTATAAAATCCGCTTTGTTATATCATGCGCTTAAATACTTTAATTGTCTACAAATCAAAGTACTCGCTACCGTATATAATGATATTTTTAAATAAATTTGTTTCAAAATACACAAACATCCACCGAAATAACAGAAATAATTTTAAATTAAACACTAACACTCAAATCTCTTTTGAGCAATGTCAGTTTAAGACAATCTCAAAAGGCATTTTATGCACAAAGTCAAGAGTTAAAAAATTTTTAATTTCTGAGTTCTTGATTTTGCTAGACTAATTATAGTTCTTAAAGAAATTAGTATGAATTAAACAACGAATGCTGTTACATGATTGAACAATAAAAGAGATTTTAACTCTGTGAATTTTTGCAATGAACGCATTTAATGAGTTCCTCTGAAAACCTTATTTTCTAGTTTACTAATATAAAATCGCACATAAAATATTTGAACAGAATGTCGTACATTGTTTACGTTGTTTTGATTCACAATGTTGCATGCCAAATTTTATCGCTATGTTCATTATATTTTTCTGCAACAATTTTATTTACAAAAAAATGCTTTCAACGGCATCAAATTTATCACTTTTGATGCGGTTATATTTTTCTTATGCATTTTTATTGAGCCTTACATTTTTTCTATCAACACCATACAATATACTGTATTGGAGATATGGATACTCTTTTGGTTAGATATTATAACATTTACTTTGTGCTGGTTAAATTCTGTTATCAAAATTTTTTTATGTATTGATAGATGTTTCTTTATTTTATTTTTATTCAAATATGAGAAAAAGTACCAAATTTCTCTTTTGATTTTATCCACAATTGAATTATTAAATTGTTTCATCATTTTTAAATAATGAATTTAAAAATTTAATTCCACAAAATTCTGAAACAAATTGGTCCGTATGCTCCGACTAATGTTTTGTTGACAATTACAGTTTCGTCAATTCTCTATCACAAAGCATTCAGAAGGATCATAAAAATTTCAAACATTCCTGCAATATCACAATTTTAAAAAATGAAAACCGTATTCTGTTCTTGACTCACTAAACCCACAAGAAATCTAAGAAAAGCATCCAAAATGGAAAAAAAGAATAAAACTTTGGCTGATAAAGAAAAAAAGTAAAAAAATTGATTGGAATCAAAAATGATGTTTGATGCTGTTTTTATGATTGTTTCGTTGAACTAAAAGCTTTCAAAATATTTGCCACATGTAAAGAGGAGAAAGACAAATAAGCATACTGTATTATTCTATGAGGGAAGCATGTTTCCCTTTAAACAAAAAACTGCCTCGATACCCAAAATACCTATTTGAAAATTAAGAACACCGAATATAAATGCAAAATAAAAACAAAAAATTTATGAATACGATACATCGCATAACAATTTAACACGATTCAAATCATCACAAATATAACAACACTCACATAACAAAACTTATCAATTACAAAAAACAAAATTTATTTCATCTTATTTCTTTCAGCATTGGAAGGTCGTCCACGCTTTTTCTTTGGAGCAGGAGGTTGCGCTTCGGCTTCACTGAGTTCATCTTCCATTTCTTGGACATCTTCAACTCTGTCAGCAAACATTTCCTTTGATTTTCTTCCACGCTTTTTCATTGAACTCAATTTAGGAGGTCCGGGTGATTCAGTCTCTTCTTCTCCCATCGTTTGATCATCTTCAGCTTTTTCAAAAACCACTGCCTTCGATTTTCTTCCACGCTTATTCTTTGGAGCCAATTCAAGAGGTTGTGCTTCAGCTGCCATCTCATGGGTATATTCACGGTTTTTCATTGGAGTCAATTTAGGCGGTTCCGGCGATTGAGATCCATTTTCTTCTTCTTCCATCTTTAGATCATCTTCAGCTTTTTCAGCAATCACATCATCAATCTTTTGTTGAACGGGTTTACACTGTTGTTCCATTAAAGCTTTTTCTCCAGATTTGTTGCCGTATAGAACATTCAAAGCATTGTACTTTTCTTGAACCGTTTTATACCGATTAGCTTTCTTATTAAGAGAACAAGTAAAACGATTTTTCTCGGTAATGTCATTAAGAGCATCATGTGTCTAAATGTAAAATAATTAGAAAAATATGTAAAACCAACTAATCCGTTTTCCAGATAAAAAAAACTAATCCAAATAATAACTACATACAGTAAAACCTCAAAAAATACTTACAAGTTTTTCATATTCCATTTTCATTGCTCGTGAAGCACCATCATCTTCGGCGACTTGTTTCTTAGCATCAACTCCACCTTGCATTTGATAAATTTTTTTATCTTTTTCAGTCAACTTCCAGTGAAGAAGATCCACTTGTCCACGAAGATCAGCATTTTGTTTACCCAATCGTTTTTCATTTTCTTTAAAATATTCAAAAATATGCTTCACTGTCTAAAAAATTACAGGTATAACGACTGTAGATTCCAAAAAAAAACTAACCTTAATGCAATTTTCATGAACTTCAGAAGAGAATGTTCTAGTAGGGAAGTGTTTGAGAGCATTATAAAAGTCAACAAGCAGAAGATTCATATCAACATTATTGGATAACATGGCCAAAGTATGAACATCAACGGATGGAACTCTTGCAGGAGGAACAATATGATGAGGTCGTGGTGGTGATGAAGAGAAAGCCTGTGTTGATGAAAGTGGTGGTGGAGGAGGTACTGGAAGAAATGACATATCTGGAGGAGGAACAGGCTTTGGTACAGGTGGAGGTGGATGATGAGCAAAGAATTGACGACCTAAAAATATTGCATGTTAGACAAAGAGGTATATATAATTTAAAAACCAACCATTGCCATAGCTATTATCAAAATCAGGACTGAATGCCATTGTGATTGGCTAAAAAATGAGAGCAATGTATAGCAATTATTACAGTTAAGTTACAAACATACAAAACAAAAGTAATCACGCCAAACTTATGAGAACTTTAAAAAATGATTAAGATCAGTTATAAACAGATATAACGAGGGGGGAAAATCGATAAAATAAATTTATTAATGGGATTATGACAAGTAACACGGTGACAGGGAAGAAATGTTAAACTAATTCTTTGAGGAGTAACTTCACTGATGAATAGCATTATAAAAATATAAATACACAAAACCAAATTAAAGCAACACGCAATGCAGCGGGGAAAAACAATGAATGATTTCTTTAAAGATAGAGAGAAAAAAGCGATCAAATACAACAGCAAAAAAATATATAAGCAATTTCGGCGTTGCGGCATAAAAAACCCTGTTAAAAACAAAGGTTGGCAATTAGTTTATTCAAAGCTTTTTTCTTTTCTGCAGTGGAATGATAGGTATTTCTAAAAGTATGGTTAGCAAGCGGAAAATTTTTATAAGCTTTTGAGAAAAAATGTTGTAAAAGCAATTGCATTTGTGATCCCTGCTAATCGCTTTTAAAGAAGCTAAACAAGTGTATAAAAATGTGATTACATTTAAAAAATTATCTTATAAACTTTAAAAACATTTTTAACAGTAAAAAGGAAAAGCATTAAATATTGAGTATTTTTTAACAAAAATCCAAACATAAAAAAGCAGAGAGAAAAAGCGATCAAAAAAGCAACAGCAAAAAAAACGCCCAAATTTTTTTATTTTTTTCCACACGCAATCAACCCTGATTCTCTGCGTAGATTTTTGTAACGCGCAATTTTTGAACATGCAATTTTACGGAAAAATGTGAATATATTCTTTGAGGATTTTGCTGAAATTGAGCAAATTTTTATGGATGCGGCGGTTTACACATTTTTTTGATCCCTGATTTTCAAGTTTGTGCAGCACAAACCTTACAATCAGGGACTTTTTGTTGAGGCAAATTAATTCGACTTTTTTTTCGTTAATAGACCCAAAAAAGGAAAAAACGTAAACCGTCGATCTTTTTGAAGCTATTTTTAATTTTCTTATAGTACCCCTTCATATCCTTTTAATCCCATTTTTGCTTATAATGCATACATTATTATTAATCGGATTGGAACAGCCCGAGAACAAGCCCCACTTTTAATTGGTCGAACAGTAATCCAAGATTTTATCAATCGAATTTCTCGAATTGCAATTACCCATCATGAAAAGATTCTTGCCTTGGATATGGTACCGATATGTGCATGTAATTAATTGCATTTTAAAATGTACATTTGATTTCTTTGGCACTTATCAGTCTTGGAGTAATTTGTTTGTCCACTCCATTGACCCACACCAAAAAATATGCATCATTCTTACAGTATGAATTAACGTGAGTTTTTAGAAGTATGAATTAACATGAGTTTTTTTTATCACATTATTTTACAGATATGCCCAAAAATTTGCATCTGCAGAAGAAAGAATGAAACGATTTGAAATTTTTAAATCCAATCTTCTCGAATTTGAAAATCTCAACAAAAAAAATCCTTCTGCAACTTTTGGCATCACGAAATTTGCAACTTGGACAAAAGAATAATTTGAAAAAAAAGTTTGTTGCACATTCAGGAACGTTAGCTGGTTTGGGCATATGTCCTCAGGTAAATATCCTCTAAGTTCTTTTACCACCATCGGCAAAAGATCAAAGGTGGCACCCTCGAAGTTGTTTTTACCCCCTCCGAAAACAATGCCGCTAACGTCTTTGTACTGGAAATCACTATGTATTCAATGTTTATTTGATTCCAATTTTTAATGAAAGCGTTTTATAAAATTTGTATAACATTTAGAAAAGAACATAACATAAAAATAATAAAAGCGAAAAAGAACATTTAAGAAGCAAACAATTTTAAAATTCACATTTTCGATGGTGAAAAACGCTTGAGTATCAAGCATATTAAATGATTTCTTAATCAAATCCTCAACTGTATTAAGCTCGTCATCAACTTTAAAAATATTTTTATAGATGTCTTCATCAAAACAGTTAACAAATTTCAACGTTTTTATTATTATAGACTGAAATTCATACAAAAAAAGTTTAGGTTTTAAAAATATCAAAATCAGCATTCAAATAACTTTCGTTATCATGGTGATCAACTTTTCGAGAAAAACAAAAATACAAAACAACAATGGCAATAATTGAAACAAAAAGAATTATTCCAAAAAAGAATCCATTCATCGATGAAATATTATTCAAAAAACTTTTTGCAACATTAAAAAATTGACCACCATAATTCTCGGGAGTACTGTAACATTGATATCTGGCACCATGGTATTTTTGATTTTTAATTCTTTTCATTAACCATTCATTTTCGGCACCACATTTAAATGGATTATGTTTTACATCAAATCGAATAAACATAACATAATCATCCCAAGCTACGCGTTCATCATCAGCAGTTAAATTAAGTAATTTTTCTGGTAAAATTGTTAAATTGCATTCAGAGGCGATAAAGGTAATATATTCTCGGCCTTTGACACTATTGTTAATAGTGCCAAAGGCATTTTCATGAATAAAAGATAAACGTTTGCTATGATGTAAATTAACAGTTCCAAATTTTGGAAGACTACAAAATGCACAATCTTCAATTCTTTCAAGATTTGAAAATTTTGCATATAATGATTTTAGGCTTGGAGTATATTGGAATTGATTTGTTTTTAAAACTGTAATTTTTGTGCCACTAATATCCAAATCATTGAGTTTTCGAAAAACATTTAGAGTTGATGGAATTGTTGTTATTGGATTAAACGATAGATCCAGGGATTGCAAATTTCTGAAAAAACATGGTTACTGTAGAAGGGTAGCGTTTAAAGGATACGACGGTTTACGCAGTTTTCAATCCCTGATTTTCAAAGGGTCTCGTAACGAACCTGGCAATCAGGATTTCGTTTTAAGATCCGGAAAAGTACAAAAACTGCTGCCTCCTTTAACTTACGTAAGATTAACAAATATATTATCTGGTAATGTTGAAATATTGCAACCTGATAAATCCAATGTTCTCAAACATTTCAAGGAAGTTGAAAATGATAAATCCGTAAAATTAAGTTCAGGATTGTAAGCAAGCTTTAAAGTTTCCAAAGCATTCAAATTCTCAAAAGTTGAAAGTTTAAAAGTTTTGAATCGATTATAGCTTAAATCCAAACTGTAAAGATCTGGACCAATTGTTTTGGTTAAAATATTTTCATTAATTTCACTTAATAAATTGTTTGCCAAATTTAGACTTGTCAAAGATGGAAAACTATCAAATGTTCCCGGACGGATTTTTTCAATGTTACTATGTGTTATTGAAATATGCCGAACAGATTCTCGCATTTCTGGAAGCATGTTATCCTAAAATATACAAATTTTCAGAAATCAGAAGTAATAAAAACTTACAAAATTCAAAAACTTGATTTTAAAGTATTTGAAATCAAAATCCTCGAGCATGGGCCATGAATTTAAAAGCAGAATATTGAGGTGATTCAAAGAGTGACAATATAATGTTTTGTAGTCTTTAAAACATTTGGAATCTATAATAATTAGATTATGCAAATTAAAAATTTATTCGTAGCATACTTTTATCATCTTTGTTAGAGACGTAATAAACAGTTTTATTTTGAGCGTCAATTTCAGTTGAAACAGAATTTGAACAAAAAGCTTTAGAAACAACAAGATCCTCCATTGATATTCCTTCCATTTCCGAGGGAGCATGACAAATATATTCATCAAAATCCTTGTACCTGGGGTTGGTTTTCTTTCCCATTATGTCTTTAATCAGCCAGGCCATTGAACAATCACATCTCCATGGATTATCATTAAATATAAAATTTGTAACATTTTTCGAATTCAAGAGTTTTTCAGATAAATAAGAAATATTGCACTTTGAAAATGTGAAACTTTCCAATGAAAAATTCTTATTCTTGCTTTCAACAACTCCAAAAGCATTTTCATGAATGTAAGATAAATCAAAATTTTGATCAAGCTCCAAAGTATTCAAATTTTTCATTGCACAAAAATCGCAATCATTAATTACTTTCAAATTTGTGAGGGTAAAAATCAGTTTTTCAAGAAGATCAAGTTTTTTGATTGTTGTTGGAATGGAGTTTAATGGATTAATTGAAATATCCAACGTTTTTAGGTTTCTGAAATAATTTGCATAAAAATTTAAAAAATGTTAAAAAAAACTTACGTCAAATGTAAAAACATGTCGTCATCCAAATTTGAGATGTTACAATCCTTGAGCCGCAAATTTTTCAAATTTGATAAACTTTTTGAGAAAAAATTTTCGGATGTTGATAAAATATTCAGATTTGTGCCAAGAAAAAGTGATTCCAGTTTTGTTAAATTGTCAAAAATGTCAGCGGGAAGCAATTGTAAATGATTTTCTTCAAGGGATAATTCCAAAAGTGTTGAACCAATTTTTTCAGTAAAAACTCCAATTTCGATGATAGTCAAATTATTCTCGTTCAAATTTAATACCTCCAAGAAGGGAAGATTATCGAAAGCTTCTTTTTCAATACAATTTATATTACTGTTTGTAATTGAAATTTTCTTTATTGTTGTTTCATGATCAGGTAAAATTTTATTCTGAAATTAATTAATTCCATTGTATTTAATAAACGCTGGTTAAAGAAGTTTTCAGAAAAACTTTTTTTGGTTGAAGTACAAAATTTTAAAATAACTTACCTTTTGTAAAATTGTAATATTAGAACGATAAATGTCAACTTTGTGAATAAAATTCTTGCTTGCAGATTTTATGTTTGTATGAAGAATTTTTCGGTTTTTAAAATTTCCACATTGAAGAGTACTGCCCGAACATGAGCACCTAAGCTCTAAAATATTTCGATCAAATAAAGTGTATGTGTATATTCTTTTTTAACCACTGATCATCAGGTTTCTATAGCACGAACCTGACAATCAGGATTATTCTGTCGAGGCAATTCAAATTTTGATACATTAAGCAACTATTTCCTAAAAAGGAAAAAGTTGCTTAACGCGTCATCTTTTTTTTGTATTTTTAAATTTCAAAACATTAAAGTTTACCTGAATATTTTGGATCCCCACAAACATAATATTTTTCATCTTTTTCTTTAATAATTTCAGTCAGATTAAAGTTATTGCCGTTACACAAACTTCCATTAAATTTTGAAAATGGAATTCCATTAAAAGTCGAATTATCATGACACGAAAAAAAGTATCCATAATTAGGAAATTTATCTTCCATCCAGGGTTGAACTAAATTATTTGCATAAAGTGATTTTGCAGCACTTAAATCATTAATCAACCATGCCATATCACATCCACATGTAAGAGGATTTCCATTAAATTCGATTTTTGAGACATTTTTCCAATTTAATAATTTTTCAGGAATAACAGAAACGTTTGAATTAGAAATTAAAAATTCTGCAAGATCTGGAATCATCCCGGTACTGATGGATCCAAATGCATTTTCATCAAGGTATGTTAAATTTTTAGATCTGTAGAAATTCAAAATTTTCAAATTTGGAAGGTCACAAAAATCGCAGTCTTGCACAGCTTTAATGAAAGTTTGTTCAAATTCAAGATGTTGAAGTTTGGAAAGTGATCGAATGGTTTTTGGGACAATGGTCAATGGATTGCGCGAAAGAATCAATTTATCCAAGCTTCTAAAAATTTTACTTATTTCAAACGGTTACTTACATTTTTAATCCCTGTAAGCAGCATGAACCTGATGATCAGGGTTTTATTACTGAGGTCAATTTATTCAAATTTATTTTGATTACGAGATCCAAAAAAGGAAACATGTATGGGAACGTCAATTCAAGAAAACCTTTGCTTTTTAACCATTGTTTAATTTTAAAAATGAAATTATTAACCTGAGATAAATAAATGCATCATCGTTGACAACTTTAATCATGCAAAAAGATAAATCCAAAATTTGGAGATTTGATAAAGCTTGATGAAAAATTGTAACATTCGTTCCATTTATTTCACTTTCCAAGTTCAATCGTTGATTATCTTGTAAATCAAGGTGTTTAAGATTTGTCAAGTATTGAAAGGTTGTCGCAGAAAGATTTTGCAATTCGTTATTGCTTAAATCCAATTTTTCAAGCGTTGAACCAATTTGTTCGGATAAAATTTTGTCATTAATTGTTTTGAGTAAACTGTTTTCAATTTTTAACTTTGTTAGATTGACAAATCTGTCAAACACGTAATCTTCAATCTTTTCCACTTTTGAAAAACTTAATGAAAGTGCTTCAATTTGGTCATAATTTGGTAAACTTAATTGCTCCTGAAAATATTTAATTAGTCAAAGGGACTAAACACGTGAATATTTTTTGCAGTATTATTGTAAATTAAAAAACCCTTACCATTTTTAATACAGTTTTATTATTATCTAATAATTCAATGGCTTTAAAATTACAGTATTCAAAATGCAGATAAGCTTCTGTAAGATTCAAATCTTTTACAGAACAACCCAATCGATTATCACGACACCAACAAGAGCATGCTGCAAAACATGGTAATATTTTTTATGAATTAAGCTTTTTTGTATACTTACCAATTGAATTAAAATCTTCTCCAATTTCAAACCATTCCTGACAAACTCCATCATCGTCGCAATCATGGTCACATGAACGTTTAAATTTTAAATTACATTTTTCTCGATCGTTTCTAAGAGCAAAAACGTATAAGATCAGTGATAAAACAATCAAACATGGAAAAATATTTGGCGGTTTCATTTTTTATTCCACATCCAAAAAAAGTCCCAACCAAACTCGGTGCAATGGCAAATCGAAAAATAAAAGAAAATAAACATGCTGATTTTTTGATGACCATTCAAATTTTTTATGGAACAGCGACAAAGATGGCATTTTCTTTTAGGCTACTTTTAAAAGTAATTTTCAAACAAGGATTAAACAATGTTTCTTTGCAGGGGATGTTTGTTTTCTTTAAGGGCATTTTAAAAATTGTTTCTCATAATTATCAACATTCAATTTGTTGACATTTGTGTCAACGAAAGAAATGCAAATCAGATTTTTCTTCTTTTCACAATGGCCAAAAATAATGAATGGTTACAACAGAAAAGTCAAAATATTTGAAAATTTTCATTTTGTTAAAAATTATTTTGAGGAAGATAATCGAATGTCTTTCTTTCACAAAAATAAATGAATTCGACATTTTGAAATGATTAACTTTGACATTGTGAGTGCATAGTGCTTTTCAAGTCTTTTACATTCATTTTTAATAATGTTTTTTGTCACATTGATATTTTTGATTAGGGGTTGTCCAGATCTGACATCGGGTTTTTTTTGCTAAATGTTCAAATCCCCCTCCCCTCCGTCAGATTTTTTCCTTTGATGATTGCCGCTTTTTAGATGAGCGTCAGATTTTGGCTTTCCCCTTTCCCTTTTAAAACACTCGACGTCAGATCTGGACAATCCCTTAGTGTTTCTCTTTCACAAACATAGAAAATTGAACAATCTTTTATTTATCCAATAAAAAGATGATGTCAAAGCTCTTGGAGAAAATATCCAAATAAAAAAAACTACTAACAATTAATTGTAAATTTCTTGAACAATGACATAAAAGAAGAAGAAATCGTAAGAATGAGGAAACATAAAAAAGATATAAAAAAAGTGAGATTATTGATATCATAGTGAAAACTGTTTTTAGCTAATGATAAAAATTGAAACAAAATCAAAAAAGAAGTTTAAACAAATATAATTAAGTTTTAACACTGGTTTCATGATAATGCCGACAGCAAGGATCCATTTCGATCATATTAAATAATTCTGCAATGTTGAAATTTTCACGAACAAGTTTTACGGCATGCTAAAATTTAAATTTTTGCAAAAATTGAATTTATGCAAATTTTTTAAATTACCTCAAGTTTAGGAATTAGTAAAAATAAATTTCCAAGTTTTACAGTAATATCAAAATCTGTGATTCCGATGGAACGATAATGAAGATGTAAATCTTTGAAAAGATCTTCACGAGTTTGGAAAAGAATATTTCGAGCTTCTGGAGATAATTCACTTACAGAATCTCGCCATAAAAAGATTCCAAACAGCGTGCAAAGTTCATATTCATCAATATGAATTCGAGTCATATGTGGGACAACATTGTTACAAAGATACGATAGAGCAGATCGGAATATTCTATAACGGTAATTACGGTAATGATAAAATAGATACTGTATAAATAAAAGCTTACTGTGCAAGTTGTTCAGGATCACCTTTGGCAGAATTTTCATAAAATTTTGGAAGTTGACTTAGTTCAACAAATCCTCCATCAGGCATAATTAATTTATCATTTCCTTCAATATGCCCAAAACGTTTGAAAGTGTTGAAGGCTCTTTCAGCAGTTGAAAAATGACAATAAAAAGTATCAAAAAGTTTGATCTGAAATAATAACACATAATTTACATAAGCCCATATTTGATAAACCCTCCGGGGAAATCGAGTTTAAGGATCGAGAGACCCAAAAAGTAGAAATCCATATGAAAAATTAATCATAAACAATGTAAAATCTCAAAAAAGTGATTTATGCAAATTTTGATATTGACCCAGGAGGATATATCGAGATTACATCTTGGGCGAATCGAAAATCGAACTCTTTGTCGTAAATCTCAGAAAAATGATTTATGTAAATTTTGATGTTAAGTTAATTTTGGTACAATCTACAGTAATCTCATAAACTTTTGATAAATCATCCTACAGTAATCTACCGTAATCCCACCAATCAAAAAAACACTTACTTTATCATCTGATTGAAGCATTGAAAATGGTTGAAAATAATTATTTGCAACATCCATGACTAAACTAGCTTCAATTCTGCAACTTTTCTTTGAGGTACCGTAATTACTTTGTGGAATCGTCTAAAAATGATTATCATTAATAGTTTATGCAAATTTTTTTTTAAATTTACATTTGGATCACCAGTACTAAATCTTGGTATTACATCAACCAGCGTATAACTTGCTCGTCTCAAGGATAAGAAATTTCTGTAACCTTCAACCATCTTCTGCAAAACTTTCATTTCTTGTTGAACTGGGACGTAATTGTTCGAAAGTTGCTAAAAATTTACATAAATTTTAATACGATTTAAATTTAGAACATTCAAGACTGCTTTGAAAAATGAATTTTAAGTTTAAGAAAATTACTAAATTTAAAATGCCAAAAGCACCTACCATTTGTGAAAAATTTTGAATAACAGGTGTGCCATGGATAACTCCATTTGTGGTTGTGTAAATGTAATTTGGATTATAGGTTGATAAATCTGTTGAACTTGGAGTAGTGGTTGGAGAAGTTTGTTGATTACCAGGTGACCACATATTATTGTTTGAAGTATCTGTTGAATAATCAGAGGTAGTTGAACATGTTGATGGAGTGGAAGTGGAAGGTTGGGATTCTGGAGCATGCCGTTTTACGGCTTCTTTTCGTTTACCAAGACCATCCCGGGAATGTTGAACAGCTGAAATACAAGTTTTAGGTATGTTTAAATGTCCTTTTCAGGAATTGGAACATGTGAAAAACATGAATGTTTTTGCCCTCATTTTATACTAACTTAACTTTCAAAAATAAGTTTTTCAATACTCAAAACATGTTTTCAAAGGTTTTTTCTTAAACGTGTTTTGATTCCAGTCAAAATTTTTGTCTTTCAACATTTCAATGCACTTGTAAAATTAAAAATATTTTTGCACAGACACATTTTTTGTACAAAATTTTTCACTTCTTTAATCACATCAAAAAAATTAACGACTATTTTTTTGGTTTTGAAGTATTGGGAAAATATGAAAAATATAGGTTTTTAGAACTTTTAAATTAAAAGTTCAACAAAACTAACAAAAGTAGCCTACGAGAAAAATAAGAAAAAAAGTCACCCCATATTTTTTTAAAAATGGTAAAAAATAAATAAATATAATTACTTACCAGTTGTTAACATTCCTTTTTGAAGGCATTTTTGGTACCGACATGAACGGCACATATTACGAGCAGCTAAAAATGCCAAATTTTCAAATTTTTGTATATGCAAATTTATGATAGGTATATGCAAATTTTTTTCAAACAATTCAAATAACCTACTGTATTTTTTTCGATACAAGCATAAACTTACTTTTAACAATTTCACAATTATTTTCATGTTTACAAACGTAATCAAGTTTAAGGGAAACTGTTCGACGAAAAAATGCTGCACAAGCTCGACAAGTATGTTGGCCAAAATGCAGGCCGTCACTTTCGTCACTACAAACAACGCACAAATTTTTCCCATTTGAATCATTACTTCCATGTGAAGCTAGGCTATGCTTTTCCTCAAGGGGTGGCATTGTTGTAACATCCATTGCAGTCATTATATACCCCCTTTAAAGGAAATTTTTGAATTAATGAAATTGTTACAAAAAAATGATTTTAACACGAAAATTGATAAAAAGAGATTGAAATCAAGTTACGCACGGCTGGTGCAACTTTTTCTTAGCGCAAAAAATACTAGAGAGATTCTCAAAATTTAGACATCAAAATATAAAACACTCTCTAGTATTTTCGCGTGGTTACGGTAAACATGGAATACGGTAGATGCCAAAAAAAACAAAAAATGCAATTAAAAACACACATTTTTCAAGTTTTTAGAAACTAAAAGTGCATCAAAATTCAACAATGAAAAAAATCAACCACCAACATTGACTCCAAAAAAGGCATAGAACAATGTGATTGATTATCTCTTTCTCTCTCATTCCCTATATCATATAATCACTCGTCACTACTATAAAAAATTGAAAAGAGAGCAACGATAACAAAAAGATCAACGAAGTCATTTCATTGAATAAAAAAGAAAAAAAATAGAGAGATAACACACTTTTTTCTATTCTCTACCGCAAAAAATAACAAGTTCGTCAAAAAAAAATCATCAGAGTAGAATGAAAATAATCAATAGGAAAAAGAACCCGACGTGTAGTGATGAAAAAAACAACATGATTGTTGTTGCAGGAGTGAATGAATTGAAAAAAGGGGTTGAAATACAGGCAGCAGGCTCAATGTGAAGGGAAAAGGGACGTGGTCTTGGGTTTTGGAGAAAAAGTGAAAAAAAGAAAAGAGGTAAAAATAAATTACGTCAAAAGAGCAAGGTTCAATTTTCTATAAAAAGAAAAAGAATTGCCCAGGAAGGTGTGTGTAAACTTTAATTGGTGTGGAAAAAGAAATAATTGATGTTTTGATAATTTATAAAAATGATCTGAACAACATCAGGTTCATCGAAATAACATTCTACAATCTCATTGTGAAAAAATATGCAAATGTTTTTTATTTTACCTGATTCCTGAACAGTGTCTCAAAACGATAACACGTTTTTCTTTTTTCGTTTCAGGACATAATTCAATTGATAAAATTAACAGATAAAAAAGTGCCAAATTAGTTTGAGTAGAAAAACTACCTTATTAAAAGTATCCCCTTTCAATGAAGCCTATTACAACAACATCCAAGACATCTCTTTTTTAATCTCTTTGAAGATCTTCAACGGCAATTTTTAGGTTTCATTATAGATTATTTTTTTTTTCAACGAAAAAAATAGAAAACAAGTACACTTTTTAAAGAAATGTTTTTAATCGTAAAAAAGGAGGTAGTAATAAAAAACAAACATGCGACATAATTTATGAGTGAAAATAAATATGTAAGATAAATGTGGAGCCACGGAAGCATTAGAAAAAGCAGGCAAACAATTTTCAACTTTTCTAGCATCTTTTAAAATTACTACAGTACTTTTAAATTTCAACAAATCGCAACTAATAATTTAAAGCTAAAATTATAGTCGGAAAACTTGAGCACTCCATTATCAAAAAATAAAGAGCTTTGTTTCAAATATTAAAAAAAATAAAGCTTTTTATATTTCTCTTTTAGCCAATAATTTTGCACCATTAAAAATGTACGTAAAACAAAAATAAATTTATAAGTAGTACAGATAAATTAATTTTGCACGTGTTTTTAAATACGTCAAAATTAATACATTTTTAGCGACTTTTTTACAGTGATAGTGGGAAAATTAGATAAGCAAGAAGGTGGAGAAAAAAGTGATGTATATTTTTAAATAGATTTAATTTTTAAAAACGTAAAAAAGTTCAGTGTTTAAAACTATTAAAACAAAATTAATTTTTGTGAATTTCAGTGTTTTGCATCACTTAAGAAATGTGTTAAGCAAATTTATAAAAAGTTCTAGATTAAATAAAGTATATTTTAACAGTCAAAAAACAAGTAAATCAAAAGTTCACTTTTGTTCCAAAATGTCTTTCACAAAATTGTGCAACAAAAAAACGCTTCAGAAAAAAACTTTTTTGCATTCAACAAAAATATTTGCAATTGGGTTTTTTTGCACTTTTAAAAAAACTTTTTTTTCTTCTTTTGATGTGCATTTTATTTTTTGCTCGCATTTTTACATTCAACAATCCAAAGGATCAAAAGTGGAACTATGAAAGATAGAAAAATAAAAGTCAAAAAATGTCAAAAAATATACAACGGAAAAGTTAATCAAAAGAACAAATCTTAGAAAATAAAGGAAGACATTTTTGATCTAAAAATTGATAGAAGGTGGTCAATTTTTTCGTTTATTTTTAAACAAAAATAGAACCGTTGATATTTTTTTAAAAGAACGAACAAAAAAATGATGACAAATAGAAAAAAAAACACGTTTGACTGAAATGTGATATCATTTTTTTTTGGCGATGAAAGCGGGAAAACACTTGCATTTTATACACACGAAAAAAAATATTATTTTCAATCTTCAAAGATTTTTTTTTCAACATCTCCGGAAATTCTTTCTCCCTCTCAATCTTTTTGCTGATTTTTGATAACAGTAAAAACACACAGTTTTAATGGGTTCATTTTTGGCAAAAAAAACTGATAAGAAAAATTGTATGAAGAAATTTATCTTTAAACTTCGCGAATGTTCGATGAACAAAGAAGAAAAGCACAAAAATGCAAAAATTTGAGTTTTGCTGTTTTTAAAAAAAGTAAAAGAAGCTAAATTTTAGCTTAAAACACACTTTTTTGTTGAAAAATATCAGCTTACAGAAGGCTGTTTTTCTTGGAACAAATTTTTTAAATCAATGAAAAAAATTGCGTTTGTTTAGTACAACTTTGCAAACATACATAAACATTTTATTTTTTCACCTGTCTCGTTTTGAGCCTCTCATCGAAATGAGCATCGAACATTCAGAAATTTTTTTGCTAATAAATTTGGTTGAAAAAATGCATTTTTGCAATGTGATGTAAAATTAGATTTGGGTACAACTTTTGGTAAAGATGTGTTTAGTATTTACAAATAAATAAAAAAGGCAAAAGTTAATTCGAAGAAAGCTATCTAAAAAACTAAAAAGAATTGTTTAATGAAAAAATACAATTCTATTTGTAAAGCATGAAGTTTTATAACGAAAAATGCGCAGTTTATGATAGAAAATTTTGTAGAAAAACTTTAAGAGATGGCAAAAAAGCGAATAAGATGTTTTCTATAGCTTGAGAAAATTAAATAAATTCAAGAATTTTCTTAGAATCAGGACTTTGGAGTGCAAAATGGAAAGAAAAAAACTGTTACATCGGATAACTTTTTCGATACATGGAAAATTACCAAATCTTTCGATATGTTTTTATACTCCAAATTCAAAAATTTATGAAATCAAATACGTGCCAAATCAAAAAAAATAAAGTGATTAAATACGTGCAAAATCAGAGAAAAAACTAAAATGTCAAACCAAAAACTTCATTGACAACCCAGAGGGGAACTTTGATGTAGTAGAAAAGAAGACAAAAAAAATGATGACAATTTCTATTTTCAACTACTACATACTGGTGCTGCTGGTGATGCTGAAAAGCTGTTCAAAAAAATAAATATTTTTTCTATTTGGTCGAAACAGGCCACATGAAAAAAGGAAGGAAGAAAGATGAAGAAAAAAAACGCATGTGTGCCCTGGGAAAGACTGACTGCTTGGGATGCTTGGTTGTGGGGTGCTTGACGGGAATAACACGTTGTGAATGAAAAAAAAAACAGAGCATCGATGATAATACACCAAAAGAGAATGGGAAGGGAATTAAGACGACGTCAGTTAAAATGTTGCTGCTGCAAAAAAAAGAAAGAAAGAATCAACAAAAAAGCAACAAAAAATTGTTGAAGAAAAGCAAAGTTATTTTTGCAGACACAAAATTGATGGTTTTTTGGTGGAATCAAAATGTGTTTTTAAAAAAACATAAACAGGACCATCACAAAACCTTAATTATTTGGAGATTTCGAAATTTGTTTTTATACGTTTTTATACGCAAAAATTGAAAACAAAACAATGTTTATTTGAATATTTGAAAAATTGAAACCATAAAATTTTTAGATTAAAAAATACGACGGTTTTTATACATTTTTCAAAGAATAACCCTGATTTTCAGGTTTGTAAAGCAAGAACCCTGAAAATCAGGGATTTGTCTCTCGATAATCAGGGTTATTTGATGAGACAAATCCATTCAAATCAATTTTCGTTTCGAGACCCAAAAAAAGAAATTGTACATAAACCAGTGCCTTCTGTAATAGAATCAAAGACACAAATTGAAATCATATTTTATGCTAATTCAAAATTTGGTATATGCTGCAGATAAATGAAACGTTTGATTTTTTTTAAAATTAAACACTTTTTAAAAACTTTTATTACCATTTTTAAGCTTTAAAAAACTCAAAAACTGTCAAAAACTTTACTTCCTAAGTTATAAAACATAGAAATGAAAGCCAAAATACATCTTTTTTCAAATCTCTTTTTTTAAAGCAAGCATGGAAACAACTACCTTTGCTTTTGAAGAAATGCAGCAGAGTTCACTGTCAATGGGAAAATAAAGCAAAAGCTGAAAGGTATTTTTGTGTCTGTTTTGTGCTCTCACGTGGACAACAAAATTTTTAAAGAGACAAAAACACCTTATTTTTCTTTGTTGCTTAAAAAATAAATATGTAAGTATAAATTAAAAGAAGTTATTTTTGGAAACTGGTTTTCTTTGAAAGTGCAAAATATTAGAATATTAAAAAGATATACATTGCAAAATTGTAGCAATTAATTAATGGCAAGAAAAGGTATTAACATTTTAATATCACTAAAAACTTTTTAATAAGGTTTTAACAAAAATCTTCTAAATTAGGTTACAGTAATTTTTATTTGGCATTGTTAAATAAAACTCAAAAAAGACATTCCATTTTTTGTCAGAATAAAAGTCGTATATTTTTATAAATAAGATAGCAGCAAAGATCACTTTATTTTTTTCTTGTTTTTTCGTTCTATTTTCAACCGACAAAAAAGACGTCTCTTTGAACTTTGAAACTGTTTTATATAACTTTAAACCAACCACAAAAAAAGAATTGTATTCGTTGTAAAAGGGGGCAGGCGGTTACATGCTTGTTTAAATCCCTGATTATCAGGTTTATATATCATAAACGTTATCCTCCACCTCTTACAACAAAAAAAATACATAATGTTTTTAATATAGTTTTAACTTTTTTAAACCTTTTAACTACCTAATGTTAAAAAATTGCAATTTTTACTTTTTTAAAACTTTCAGCTTTGAATATTCAAATTTTTTGATTTTTTAAAAAAGTAAAAGCTGTTAACAAAAATTAAAATTAAAAATGTTCTGAACCAAATCTTTTACATTTGTTATGAGTCCAATCAGCAACAGAACACGGTTTTATTAGATGTTGATTTCAAAAAATTTTTGAAATAAAATAACAATTTTGAAAAACGAAAAAAAGTTTTCATCAATTTAATTTTGGGTTTATTGCGTAAAAATCTTCAAAATATTCAAAAAAAACGTGAGCAAAACAGTTTTCTTATAGTTATTGATTGCTGTGAAAAAAGACATTATTTTTTTGAATGAGACTATCTTTTCTTCTTTCAGTTTTCCAAATAATGATCAGCATAAAAAATGCACATAATTAGTTTAAAATCAGAAAAACGGCAACACCATTCAAATTTATTGTTATTACAAGAACGAAAAAAGATAAGATTTATATGTTTCGACTACCGACTTTTTTTATTAGCTTCTTCAATTTAAAGTAAGAGTTAATAATTTAAAAATAAAATTTAAATATTTTATACTGAAAAAATAATTGATTGCTGCCATTTTTCATTAAATATGATAATAAAAAATTTGAATCAGCAGTAATAATTATGGCCACGATTTTTTCCATCTATTTTCTTCTATTTTTCTATTTTGAATTTCTTGTGCAAAAATCTTTGAAATATTCAAAAAAAAGGAAAAAACCGTGAACAAAACAATTTTCTGATAGCTATTGATTGCTGTGAAAAAAAGAGATTATTTACATAAATGGGACCACCTTTTTTGTTCACTTGTTCAAATAATGATCAACATAAAAAATGCACTACGGCCACATAATCTGTTTTAAATCAGAAGGAGGCCACTCCATTCAAATCTATTTTCGTTACTAGACCCATAAAAAGAAAAAAATACGTATACGGTAGCCCGTTCGCCACCTTTAACTCTAAAAATTACTCACTGATTTTATTATCATTCTCAAAACGGCAATTTCGGTTTCATTGACCTTTTAAAAAATTTTTAATTGTTCAAATTTTTTGCATTATTGACTTACAGAATTCTCATTTATAAAGTCTAAGTCAATAATTTAAACTAAGGTAAATTTATTTCAACTAATTTTATTTCATATTGAAAGTTCGCCATCCATCGGTCATGATGGAGCTTTTATTGGATATGTTTTCAGATAAAATGAATCATTAAAAAATAAGAATTTTAAAAAAAGACTTTTTGTCTTCTTTTTTTTATGTTTATTGTGTAAAAATCTTTGAAATATTCAAAAAAAGAGTAAAGCAAAAACGTGAGCAAAATTAATTTCTGATAGTTATTGATTTTTGCAAAAAGAGTTTTTTTAGAATGAGACCACCTTTTCTTTCATTTGTTCAAATATTGAGCAACACAAAAAATGCAGTATGCCCACATAATCTGTTTTAAATCAGGAGGAGGCGGCCACTCCATTCAAATCTCCTAGACCCATAAAAAAGAAAATATACGTATACGGTAGTCCGTTAACCACCTGTACCACTAAAAATTACTCACTGATTTTATTACCATTGTCAAAACCGCAGTTTCAGTTTCATTTACCTTTTAAAAAATATAATTGTTCTAACTTTTTGCATTTTTTTTAAACTTTTGTATTTAACATATTATGTAATCATTATCAAAATGTAAGTAATTATTTTAAAAAAGAAGACATTGTTCCAAACAGTTTTTTTCATATTTTATGCTCCACCCGTCTGTCATTATTATTGGATAAATTCAAAAAAATTTAGTTAATAAAGAATAATAATTTAAATACTGATTTTTTTCATCTTCTCTTTTTATTTATTGTGTAAAAATCTTTGAAATATTCAAAAAAAAGTAAAGCAAAAACGTGAGCAAAACGATTTTCTGATAGTTATTGATTGTTGCAAAAAAAGTTGTTTACTTGAAAGAGACCACCCTTTTCTTTCTTTTTCCCTCGAAAGATCTTTAAAATGAAGATGGTTCGTTTGTTCGTTTAATGCTTGGTTTATGCACGCGTGCACGCTTAGAAATTGCAAAACGTCGCGAATTTTTATTTGAAATGGAATGCAACTTTTTAATTATTTTTTATGAAAAGAAGGAAGAATCAGCTCGTTACAAGAATTAAGTAAATGAATCTCTTTTTTCTTGAGAATTCACGGAATAAATCATAAATAAGAAGGATGCAACTCCATTAAAAAAATTTTCATTACTAGACCAAAAAAAGGAAAAAAAACGTAACCATTAGTCCGTTAGCCTCCTTTAACTTTTTTAGATATTACTTTATATATGTATTTATATCTAAAAGTCAAAATTTAAATATGCTTCTAAAAACAGCAATAAAACCATTTTTCAAACCTTTAATTCTTTACACTTTTTGCATTTTTGCAACCTATTAATTTATATGAAATTGTCATTACTAAAATATTTATTTTTTTAAAAATAAGAAAACTTTATTTAAAACATTTTTTTCATATCGTGTGCTCACCAGGCATCTATTTTATCGTGTTTTTGTTACATATAAATTAAAATCAGTCATTCTAAAATAATAATAATTGAAATTAAAGTTTTTTTGTGTAAAAATCTCTGAAATATTCAAAAAATAAAGAAAACGTTAGAAAAAATGTTTTCTCTGACAGTTATTGATTGTTGCGAAAAAAAGTTGTTTACTTGAAAAAGACCACCCTTTTTTACTTGTTCAAGGTTATTAAATGGACTGTCGCAGTCAATGTAAAAATGACGGACAATGATGGAGAATGAATGTTTTTTTGACGGACGACGACAACAAACGATGCATCTTCATCACTGCTTTCTTTCGTGTTGAATCCACTTTTGGCCAAATCAGGTAACATTTTTTTTACACTGACTGCGACAGTCCCTTTAAAATGATCAACATAAAAAACGCGCGAAGTTTGTTTTAAATAATTTAAATAAAACAATTAAAAGTTGTTTATTCTGACAAAAATATAAACAATACACATAAATTAATAAAAAGGCTTGATTAAAAAGTACTTCAAATTTCTAAACTTTTTTTCATGTTCGATTGTTTTTTACAGATAAAGTTTAAAATTTTTATATTACAGTTTTCATTATTTATTTCTCCAGCTGCATAATTATAGTCTTGTGCTGAACATGGAAGTCCCGTCCAGATATCAGCACAGTTCTCGACTCCCGGATTATTTGGTTCTCCGGCCTCCCATTTCACGTAATCAAATGGTGTTCCATCTGTCCAATACCAACTTGTATTGTTGTCTTTTGTATACATTCCTGTCCAAGTCTGATCTCCCCAATCACATTTATTTGTAGAATAATATGATGCAAGCTCTTAAAAATTGCATTTAAAAAATGTAACTGTTACAAATTTTACCTGTAACAAATAAACTTTCTTCCCAGCTATGAAGGGATAACAGATGTGAGCCGGCATTTACGCATGCCAGTTCCGCATCAAACCATGTCACAGATGTATTAAAAACTTTGTAACAAAATTTTGTGTCATTAAAATAAGTCCAAGAATCAGGACATAATGGTGTTGGGGTAGTTGTTGTTAGCGGTGAATCTGGAGTTGGAAGAGGTATTTCAACTAAACATACAAAAGGTTTCTCTTTAATGCAATCCTCACATATCCACCTTTGAGTCAATGTTACCACTGCACCACAATTTGTATTTGAAACGTTGATTGGTTGTTTTACATCCCAATCGGCAAAATCAAAGGGGGTTCCATCCATCCAAGCCCAAGTTCCAGGAGACAACAAATTATTTGCTCCAATCCAAAAATCATCGGTTACACTGTCAGTGAAAACTGTATTTGCTTCTCCTGAAATTTAGTCTTAATTTTTCGTTAAAATTTCTTTTTAATTTACCCCCTAAAAAGGCATTTTCAAACATATTATGAATAGAAGCCAAATTTCCATTCAGCCCAACGCAATGCTGATCAGCAGCCATAAAATTCAATTTTTCAGCAACAAAAAAGTAACATAATCTTTTATCCGTCAAAGATTGATTTGAGCCTTTTGGGCAGTTTGCTTGAATTAATTGAAAAAAACAAAAAATTAAAAAAATTAACATCATCTTTGAAAACGAAATAAACTAAAAACATTGTCTGATTTCAGTTTTCAAAGAGAAGTCTCTTATCACGTTTTTTTGACGTTGTTGTTGAAATGAATAAAAAAAAGTCGAAAATGCTATAATAGTGAAAGAAAATGTATTGTTCTGCGTTTGACAAATTCTTCATTTTATATAGTTTCAAAAGACGCTCTTTTAAGATAATTGGGCACAAGTATTCACTTTGTTTAGCAGAAACTGATAAAAAAATAATAAAAAGTTAAAAAAATAAATGGGTTAAATACGTGAAAATCTAAAACAAAAGATTTTTATACAGCATTCAATGATAAAAATATATTTACTAAAAACGGCATTTGTGTAGAATATTTCTAATATCAGTTTTAAAAGCAAAACAATATGTCTGTTTAGTAATTGACAAGATTTATTTACAATATTTTTTTCGATAATTTGTACTGTAAATTACATCATTTTTTAAATATTAAAAACCAGCTGAATGTTGTAAATTATTGTATGTTTTGTTTAAATTTATTAAACATATACCTACTATCTGTACCGTCATGACGTCACCAAAAACAAATCATACGACTTCTTCTATTACAATAAATTGCTTATCAGTGTTTTATTTTTTTCTTCAAATATCATAAAATTTTTAGCATTAAAAAAAGAGAAAGCAAGGAACTACTAAAAATGTTGTTTACCTTTTTAGTAGCTTTCAATTTTTTTCACATTATTTTTGCATATTGTCCTAATGGATCAATTGCATCATTATCGAATCCGCCAAAATGTTATTACTTTGAAAGTCAAAAGCAAAATTGGGTTTCTGCCGAAGAAACTTGTAAAGCAGCTGGAGGAGATTTAGCATCGATTCATGACATGTTTGATAATATGTTTATTAGTGGTATGTATGCAAATTTGTTATCATTAATTATTTTTAAAGAAAGTTTAAGGCGAAGCAGCTTCAAATTTTACCGATAGCGTAAGCGCTGATTTTTGGATTGGCGGAAATAATCTTTATCAACCAGGAATTTGGTCATGGATTGATGGGACTTTATTTGATTTTACCGATTGGGATATTGGACAACCACAAAATAATACTGGAAGTAATTGTGTAGCTGTAAAAATGCAAGGTGGACAATGGATTTCTGATGATTGTTATAAACTTAAACCATTTGCTTGCGTTGTTCATGATTCTTTTGCATCGATCAGTACTACCCCATCAAAACCAAAAACTTGTCCATTATCTTGGACATCGTATAATGGATTTTGTTATAAAGTTTTTGAAAATGCCACTTGGATCGATGCAGAAGATCGTTGTAAAGTTGATGATGCACATTTAGCTTCAATTCATAGTTTAGAAGAAGCATCATTTGTTGCAAGTAAGTAGCGATAATGTAATCTGAAATTTTTTATGCAGTTTTTTCCAAAAAATTTTTTTCTATTTTTCCAGCGTAGAAAACTTTGATAAACGAAAACAACGTAAAAACCCTTTGGTAAACCTAATGTTCGATTTTAGAACTTGCACATTATCCAGGAGTAAATGGATGTGATTGGAGAACGCAAGCATGGATTGGACTATTTTCGGAAGACAGCTATGCCCATTGGAACTGGACTGATAAAACTTTGTTTGATTTTTCTAACTGGATGCCAACAGGTGCACCGACAGGCACAACTTTGGACTACGGATTTATTTATCTTTCCCCTTGTTCAAGCCCGTATATAGCTGATACTGGAAATTTCGATAACGCTTACGGTAATGAAATTATGCCTCGGTTTATTTGTAAAAAGTCTCCAGAATGATTAATAGTTGCTTCTTATTTGGGATCGTCCAGATATGACGTCACGGGGGTTGACTGCCTTTGATGTATCTATAGCAGATGAGGCTAATTTTTTGATGATTTCATATCGTGATGATCCCTTTAATAATTTTTTTCCAAAAAATAAATGTATAAAAAATAAACTTGTTCAAAAAAGCAATGTTTGTTTTTTTGCCCCCGCAAAAACATTTTTTTGTAAACCCCCAAAGCAAGTAATAAAAATGTTCAGCAACAAAACCCCCAATTTTTGCAACACATGTGTATTCACTGTTTTAAAGAAAATAAAATTGTTTAACAATCAAAATACGTTTCAAACAAAAAACGTGTAAAAATGAAAAAGGTTGAGTAAATATCCAACATCCAAGTACTTGCAAGTACAACAGTTTTTTTTGTGCGTGTTAAATAACTTTGAAAGACTTTAACATTCAACAATGGAATTTAAGTAAATAATAAAAAAAAAGATTTCTTCCGTCTTTTTTATCTAAGAAGCAAGTCAAATGCTTGAAAAATACGACATTTGATTTATTTATTTATTTCCTTTCGCTTTTTTTTATTTGTTTTTTAACAACAACAAAAAAAGTGAATTTTTGTGCACCTGAAAAATAAAAAAAAAGGTACTACGTGAATACTATGGAGAATAAAAAATATATTGGTTTTGTTTAAGTTTTTACTTTCTTCTTGTTGTCTTTTGTCGAATAAAAACTCTCAAATAAAACAATTTTTTATTTTGAGCACTTTTCTCGCGAATTTTTTTCTTTGCTTTGAGATTACGGTAGCGGAGGTTGCAAAATGCATTATTTTTTGATCCAGTTTTTTTTGTAGCTTTTTAATTTTTGTTTTTGGGATTGTACAGATTTGATGCCGGGTGTTTTAAGGGAATAAGAGATTAAACAAAATCTGACCTCTCTGAAAAGCGGCAAACATCAAAGGAAAACCTGCAATCGGATTTGTGCAATTCCTTTGAAATTTTGTTATCAACTTTTTTCTCAGGTTATTTTAAAATTTGAGTATTCATTTTTGTAGGGCATAATGACAAATCCCCTTGAAGAATCTTCTGAAGGCGAAGAGAGAAATACCGTAGTTCAAGAGAATGCTGAGAATACTGTAAAAGAAGAAGAAAATCAAAATCAAAATCAAAAACCTAAACTATCTGTTTCGATTCCATCGATTACTTTGACGGAATCTGAATCCAGTCATACGGCTACAGATTCACCATTGTCATCATCATCTAAAGCAGATGAAATAAATCCGTGGACCTACAATCATTATGCAAAGTATGCAAATTTTCTGTTTTAAAGGATTTTTAGAAGTTTTGTTCAGACATCTGCAAAAACGCCTGGGGCAATTTTTATTGATTTTTGCATGTTTCAGAAATTACGTCATTGGATTAATAACAGCCCTATATGCTTTGGTTTTAATTGTTTATGCAATAATGTTGTCACTTTGGGAATGGGTAAATGATAAATTTGATCAGGAAGTCATTGATGAATATCATCGACATCATACAGAATTTCATTATTATGTTTGTGTTGTTGCATACATATTTTTTGGGTATTGTTATATTGTACTTCTTCAAAAACAACCACAATATAAAACTGTTGTTCGATTTATTCGATCAAAAATAATGTTTGGAAAAGGTAAAGAAGGTGAAGAAGTTGTTGAAGTTTTAAATACTGATACATTAATGCCAAATGTTGGATGTCTTTATCTTCGACTTGGAGCTGTTTGTAAGTTTTTATTAATCAATAAAAATTGAGTTGCATAAAATATTTTCTAGTATTTGCAATGGTAACCGCTGTGTTTTATGTATATTCTGCAACTTTGAGAAGCGCATATTTTCAAGCAAATATTCTTAAAACTATTTTTATCATTATTCAAACACATTTTGTATACTGTAGTGCTACTGTAAGTTATGACATAAATATTTTACAAAAATTGAGTTTTTGAAGGGTACTTTTATTGTTAAACCTGATCCCTGAATTTTGTCTTGAAGCGCAAACTTTGCGATATTGTTTTTCGTTCTTTTTTGTCCCTTCACGAAATTCACAGATCAAGTTTGAAACATAAAGAATTCCACCAATAAATTTTTTACACAATTTATTCAAATTTTTTTTGCAGTTATTTGATCCAAAGCATTATCTAATTTGTCGACTTGGTACTATGCATTGTTTTGCTATTAATGTTGTTACAGCATTTGAATTCGTTTTTGCCAAAGGTCAATTAAATGAATGGAGTCTTGGGTAGGTATATTGTAACTATCTTATAAATTTTCAAAAAATCATTTTTACAGAAAAGTTTATAAGCTTAATAAAACTACAAATCAATATTATTCTCAAGCAGCAGCAGCAGCTTACACAACCACAACATCAGCAATAACATCAACAACTTTAAGCAATTCATTGGAATCAAGTGAAGAAGAAAATGAAACTGATACGGTAGAACCTGTTTTAAATCGAGTTGTTCGAGCTGCTGTTTATATGGCGGGGGACGAGCAACTAACTTCCAATGAAAGAATTGAATATCTTCTTGGTAAGACTTTTTTAGCCAAACATCGAAATTGCCATTTCAGTGCAAAAATTATGCAAATTTCATTTAAACTCAATATTTTATAGGAACTTTTACAAAAGTTTTGTACACTTCCATTGTTGAATACAATTTAATTGCTGCTGCTGTAATGTTCATTGTTTGGCATAATATTGAAAGAATTCAGAGTCAAGAATTTGTTCATAAATTTCAAAAAAAGAATACTATCAGAATTCATTGCTCTAAAATGATTTATGGTAATTAATTTGTTTAAAAAAAAACAGGGTCATCAGGAGGATTTACCATTGACGTCAGCACATGCGCTTTCCTAAATCATAAATGTCCTTTGATCTTTTACCGCCACTAACACAAAAGATCAAAGGCGGCTCCTTCAAAATGGGTTCTGCCCCTTCCAAATTATAATATTGTTGACGTCCTTGAATACAGTAACATTTGCTATTTTGTAGGTCTTTTTGCTGGATATGCTTTCATGACTGGAACTTTCATTTCAATGGTTTTATTTTTTGGTGATACTGGACAAGGAAAATATTGGGATGCCTCAAATACTTATAATTATACTGATATTATTCAGGTATGCTTTTATCATTTGCTAACACTTCAACATGTTCTATATATTTTTGCGGCCTTTTTGAGCCATAATTTATGCAAATTTGTTTCAGCACAGCATTGGCATAATTGCATGTTTAATTGCACTTTGGAGGATTCGATTATTAAATTATCAACATCATGATCCACACGATATCCATCATGCTGCACATTCTAATCAAGTTTGTTTTTGGCATCTTCTGCGATAAATTAAAATGGTTTTTTAGGAACTTTTGGATTTAATTTTGCTTGCAATTGGTTTAATTGGAGAATTATGCTTCTCCATTTCTGGTTTAATGGTTTGTTTTTGGCCCTTTTTAGCTATAAAATTATTTTGCGGTCGTAAGATATAATATCCTGAGGGGAGAAAAGGGTGATTATCATACCGCTTTTGATGTGCGGCAAAAGTGTCTTTGATGTGTATGTGAGTAAGGCTGATTTTCTTATGACGTCATATCTGAATAATCCCTTTGTACCAAAATTGCAGATTTCATTAAACATCTATTTTTAAGGGATTATTTATGACACATCGAACAAAGCCCTGGCAATCCTTCTCTAAAGCCCTTGCAGCGGCACATATTTCTCGAATTGTGCAAGCTATTCTTCAATGCTTTCTAATTTGCATAGCATCAAAAGCTAAAATCAACTCCAAAAATAAAAAATCCCAACCAGGAAAACAAACCATCACCTTTTTAATTATTGTAAATATTGCAATATTTATTATGAATTTATTTGAATCAGATAAAGTTGGAACTTCGGCAGTTGTTGTGGATTTTTATGGAAAAGAAAATTGGGTTTTTCTTGTTCGAACTTTTTCACCGTTAACCATCTTTTATCGATTTCATTCATCAGTTTGTTTGGCAGAAATTTGGAAGAATACTTATACTTTAAAAAAGCAACATTAAAAATTACTATTAATTTTTTATTATTGTTTAAAATTTTTATTACGGGTTACTGTAGCTTTTTAAAACCTCTGTCAAAATATTTGTATTGCTTGTTTGAAAATTGTATTTCTAAAATTGGCGAATAAAATTACTGTGCATTTATTTTTTATATTTATTTAAATAATTTTTGTCGTTTACAGTAATTTTAAACAATAAAAATTAATAATGATGATATAGTACCCTTTAATGAAAAAGAGGTTCGGTAAAATTATTCATCATGAACTGATTTATTAGATCATATAAATTAAATTAACAATTATTTATTCAAATGAATTATCCCGATCTGAAATTTACCCACACCTCTTAAGTTTTTTCCTTTGATCTTTGCCGCTTTTAAGGTTAGCGTCAGATTTGTCTTACCCCATCCTTAAAACTGCTGATGTCAGATCTAGATAATTTAATAGAAAACTGTTTAAAAAATTAAAATTCAAATAAACTTTTCTTTCGATTTGAGCTTGTTGAAACTAGCTTTATTAAAGATGTTTTTCGTTGTTGTTTGTATTTGAAAAGACAAAATTTTCTAAACTTCCCTAACAAATACTTTTTGTATGGTGAAACAAAATACAGTGTTGTACAAAAATCAATAATTCCATAGCTGCAAACAAAACACATACAAAAAACTCCAAATTCAGCAGATTTTGGGATTTGAAAAAGTATACATCCAATAATAAAATAAAGTGGAACCCCCAAAATTAGCACGAATGAAGCCAACTGAATTACACAACTAAGAATCAGGGAATTTTGTAAATTTGTTGTTCGTTTTGTGGTAATAGTTTTTTTCACAACTTTAATAAATAAATAAATGCCTCCAAGAATGATGGCAACAAAAATGCAAGCATAAATTACCATAAAAATAATAACAATTTTAAGTTTTGAAATTGAAAATACAATTAGGGATGGCTCTGTGAAGGTTTGAAAGAATTGGGGATCATATTCTTTTGCTTCTTGAGACACTTCAAAAGCGCTTGAGGGGATTGCAATATATGCAAATGTGAGAAGCCCAATATACACGACTACAGTAATCCCTGTTGCAACAGCAGTAAAAACTTTAACACTTAAAAATTGTTGAATAAAATTTGGAATAGAAAAAGGTAGAAACATTTCAATCGGAAAAATCATTGAATATCGAACAAAAATTGTTGAAAATAGGGCTATGCCGTAGGTCATACAACAGCCACTAAAAAGCATTGTTGTAAGTGAAGTTTGAAAAAAGGATCCATTTTGTCGGATTAATGCCAGCGGCATTCCCGCCAGTGCTGGTGCCAAGGTTAAAGGTTTTACCAAACAAATCAAAGTTACAAAAGTCAAACACCAAAATGAATGATTTAAAATAAACCATTTAAATGATTTTAAACCTTTTGATTGGGTTAAAATTACGTGTAATAATATTGGTCCAATTAACCAAGTAATAGCAAGTGTTAAATATGAATAATAATAATAGAAGGCGATAACCCATGGCGATGGCATTAAAACTTTATTTTCGGCAGTCATAGCACAGAAAAATTTTTGTGTTGTAATGGCAAAAATTTCATCTATGAAAAAATGCCACATTTTTTTGTTATTTGTTGGCATTTTTTTGAAATACTTGTATTAATGAAAACAGGTGAAAACTGGCAATTCTTTGCAAAAAATTAAATCAAAGTTCGCCAAAAAAGGTAATAAAAAATTAATGTAAAAAAGTACAAAAACATTTAAGTTTTTTAACACCTAAAAATGTTAAAAATTTTCAAAATATTATTGTTGTGGTTGGCAAAAATTAGATCTCAAACTTATTTCAATGATTTTGACTGAAATTTTTGATTAAAGACCAATGATGTTGTTCATAGATAATGTCACTGGTCTTAATATGCAAATTTTTGACAACTTTAAAGTCCCTCTGGATCCTATTTTTTCATGAAAAAAACAAGATCTAGAATTTTGCAAATTAGCATATTACCACAAAGTTTGAGCTCTTTTTACCTTTCATTTTGTTGCAAAACGTTGTAATTTGCATATAACAGCATTTATCCAAAAATGCAAATTACGAAACATCATTGATAAAAACTTCTCTCTTCCACTTTCATTTTATTCATTCATTCACTTTTTTGATCTCATTTGCTTCAACCTTCTTTCTTCCTCTTCCTCGCTCTCTTTCGCTGTCATCATTTTTTCATCAACAATTTATTTTGCTTCTCATCAAGACGAGATTGTAGAAGAAGAAACTTCAGAAATGGCTGAATCAATTCCAACAACATCTGATATCAATAATTCACAAGCAGAAGTTTTAACTCCTCATCAATCTGCAACTCCTGCAACAACTTCTGGAAGTGGTCAAGTTCTTCTTGCTGTTTCATCTCAAGCTTATCAATTTCAACCTGAAGATCCTTCTGCTGCTTCTGCTGCATCAACATGGACATCCAATAATTCTTCAAATCCTGATGCTGAAAAGAAACAATTTCATCGTGAATGGTTTAAACCTGCTGCTTCATCTGCATCTGATACTACAACTCATAAGAAACAAGAATATGAATATAATCCATAAATTTTTCTCAATTAATTATACATGTATGTATTATATGATTTACTAAAGTATTAATTATAACAAATAAAGTAATCTATTTATATGTGTTTTGTTTTTTTGAGAGGGGGGATCATATTGGGTTTATTCAAACTAGACGAGACAAAAGTGATGTAGAAAAGTGATAAATTTCCTCAGGGTAAATATTTTCCAATAATGTTTAATCGAAAAACTACATATTTAAATAAAACCAATAACTTTTCTCGAAAACAATTGATTTTGCGTTCGAATGTTTATCATGAAAAACAGAAGATTTTTTGAGTCAAAAAATCAAAAAAACAGCGTCTTCTTTTTTTCTCTGGCCATAAGTTGTGTCCAATTTTTCGCGTCGACCCTCCAGTGCCTCTGTAGCTCAGTCGGTTAGAGCGTCGGTCTAATAAGCCGAAGGTCGTAGGTTCGACCCCTGCCAGAGGCAAATAACTTTTTGTATTTTTTATTATTAAATTTTTGGCAAATATGTTTACCAAATTATCAAAAGCTGTAAATAAAGTTTTTTTGGTATATTTTGCAAAAAATGCAATCATGGAATTTATCATTATTCTCTTTTTATCGTTTTTGTTTATAGCCTTGTAAGAAAAAAAGAAGTTATTACTACAGTATCCATTTACAGAAATATTTTTACAGTAATTTTTTATTTTCCCTTATAACTAATTCTTTATAACTTTTGAACCTAAATTGATTTTAAAATAAAACAAAAATGAACAAAGTTTCACAACTGCTTTAATCAAGATAGCCAAAAATATTGAATAAATATCCAAGTCATAGCATACCATCAATGATACATTTCTTCTATGTAAAACAAAAATATCAAAATCCTCATTTTACAATTCTATAAAAAATAAGAAGGCTCTTAGAAAAAAACATCAAATAATACTGTAAAAAAGATAAATGTATACGACAGTTTTAAAAAGATTCCTGTTGAATAATTTGGGGTACAAGATATACAAAAGCTACAGTAAATTCAGGAATAAGAATTTTTCTGTTGATATTTGCCCCAAACTTTAAACCAAAAAAATCTACGTTTATTAAAAAAATATATATTTTCATCATTGTCCATACCAAAATAAACAACTAATAACACTGTCTATAAGATGCTCATCAATTTATGTTTTTTCTCATAACCAAAATAAAAGCTCTCACAGAAAAGATTTATATAAAAACATGAAAATATTTACCAATACAAAATTACAGACATACAAAAAATGCGACAAAAATTTCAGCAACTTGCAGAATGAAGAGGATCAAAGATTCGAGTAAAGGTTCCTGTTTCATTGATTTCTTTGCGCATTTTAAAGTTGTGATGAATTTCAGGTTTAATATCCGTAACAAGTTCAAGAAGATTTTCAACGACGCGTTCTTTCACTTCAGCGACGCGTTCTTCATATGCTTTGAGGGTGGCATCAATTTGTCGATCATATACAATCCTTTCCATTTCAATATCATGTTCAATTTGTTGAAGTTTTTCTTTAATCTTGTCGTCTTTTTGCTGAAAAAGGTGAAAAGCTATAATAGGAATGTAACAATACCACCAATATATCCCACAGTAAGGTCCAAACTGCTGAAGTACATCCCAAAATGTACTTCAGCAATTTGAATGTCTTATTCTAAATATAATGGCTTATTGTGGTACCATCTTAAACAAAGCATTTAATCAATAAGTCAAGACAACACAAAATATAATGAATGGCAAACATTCTGTTAAGAACTCAAAAAGGTCGTAATAACTACCTCAATTGCTTATAAACACTTTCAACATTATATCCCTTATCCATTTAACACAAAGAAAAAGTAACAAACCTTTCGAAAAGCATTCCCTTCAATTTCTGCATCAATTTTAGCTTGCTTGAGTATCTTCACCCGATACGCTTGAGCTTCAACAATTCTTTGATTTCCACGTTTTTCAGCATCCAACAAAACTTTAACACATCGATCACCTTGTGAAGAAGGCTTTGGACGAAGTGGATACATCATCAATGAATATCCACCAGAAGGAATATCAAAATCGTCGTCAACCAAATATCTCAAAAATCGATCAACAGAATTTCCACAAAGTTTGAATATGAGCAAAGTTGTTGGGGTGATCAGATAAAATAAGTTTAGACTCTAAAAAAGGTGATGTTAATAAATATGTGAACAAAAAAGAAAATTACTGTGTATAAAAAATATGTAAAACAAAATCAAAGTAAATTTTAAAAAATAGGCTGAAGCATTTTTAAAGTTTTTTCTCGAACTTTTTCGTGTAAAAAATCTCAACACGAAAAGTTGTTGACTGTGTTGACGCATCTTCTTTTTTTAGCGCCTATTTTTAGATTTGATTTATTTTTGATCAAAGAAATACAACACTTTTTCATTTGTTTGATAAACTTCATACAATTTCTTACAAAACTTTGTTGGTTAACTACATCAATATGCCTGGAAGAAATAAAGTTAACAGCAGTCGCAGTGCTCCTTACACTGTACCTCAACCTCGACAATCAGCAGCTTCTACAATCTCTAAAAGAACAGTTGCTAAAACCGAATTTGCTGTAAACGATAGATTCCAATGTCTCTGGAATGACTATGTTTACTATGAAGTAAAGATTGTGAAAGTTGAAAAGAAAGATGATCAAGAACCTTTGTATACTGTTCATTACAAAGTAAGTTACATCAGTCTTAAATTTTAGTATCACACTTTATCTTTATAATTTTCAGGGCTGGAACAAAAATCGCGATGAAAAGATGTCTCATTCTGATGCTGTCGAAAGATTCATCGATCTTGATAGTACTCCTGAAAATCTTGCATCAAAGGTTTGTTCAATTTTTCAGTTATGCAAAAGTTAATTGTTACATTACTTTAGCTCAAAAGCATTGAAGCTCCAAAACCTTCTCGACGTCGTACAAGAATTCCAACACAGAAGAAAGAACTTCTTAATGAAAATGTTCATGGATTTGATGCTGATGAACCTAGTATGTCTTTTTACTCCTTTTTATCTCTTGTTTATATTTACTTTTTAGCTGCTTCACATGTTACTCAACAAGAACCAAGCATCGCCGACCTTTCTGCCACTTCTGCTCCAATATTTGCTGTGAATGATAGATTTCAATGTCTCTGGAAGGATTTTGTCTACTATGAAGTAAAGATTAAGAAAGTCGAAAAGAAAGAAGATGGTGAACCTTTGTATACTATTCATTACCAAGTATGTTAGATATGTTTAAAATTCTATTAGCACACTTTAACTTTATAATTTTCAGGGCTGGAACAAGAGATCTGATGAAAAAATTTCTCATTCTGATGCTCTTGAAAGATTCATTGGTTCAGATAGTGCTCCTGCCAAGGTTTGTTCAATTTTTCATTGATACGAAAATAATTTGTTTAATTATTTCAGCTCGAAGGTGATAATGCTACTCAAAGCAGTAATCGAAATGCAACACAAAAGGATGAACTTTTGAATGAAGATGCTCATGGATTTGAAGCGGATGAACCTAGTATGAATTTTTACTCCTATTTATCTCTTGTTTATATTTATTTTTTAGTTGATACACCTGAACGTCATCAAGCTGAAGAGGCTTTTCCTGCTAATTTGTTTAAAATTCTTGAAAAAGATCATGAATTGGTCACTGGTAGAACCTCTCTTCCTAAAGTTCCAGGTAAATTCACTGTGGATCATGTCTTGACTGATGTAAGTATTACCCTTTAAATGCTCTTAATAATGACATACTTGTTTTTCAGTATCATAATTCTTTGCTCGCTCGGATGTCAGAAGCTGAAGCGTATCCAACTGGTCTTCATCTAGATAAATTGGTTGGTTTGTTTAACAAGACAATCAATAAAGGCATTTTGTACAAATTTGAATGCCTTCAATTCCGGAAATGGCTTGATTTAAAACGACAACAATTCAATCTTTCTGAACCTTCACTTAAGGATATCCTTGCTGAACACAAATCTTTTATTGGACCTCAAAATGCTGTTCCTGAAGAAGGAAATGCTAATAGTGTAAACTGTGAGTTATTTTTATAAAATTAGTATTATATTATATATACTGTAAGATGTTTTAGTTCATACTCTCAATGACTTTATTGATACTTATGGTCCTATTCATTTGATCAGATTCCTTTGGGCTGCTTTGAAGCAAAAAGATCATCCTGATTATGCTATTCATGTTGAAGTGATCAATGAAATTCTCCACTTTGTTAGCCTCCGTGTTGGAAAATACTTCAATGCTGGAAAAGATTATGAACCTGCATCCTCGGCTTATAAACGTACCATGTCATCAATCTAATCATTGTTTCTTCTTGCTGAACTGTTTATGTTAATGTTTGATTTTATGTTTTAATAAACATTCTTTTGATATTCTTTTGTTGTTGTTTTTTGTACACGAGTTTCTCTACAGTAATCTATTTTTGAGACGTTTGCCTTTTTACAGTACTTTCTTGTTAGAAATATGTAGCATTTTGTAAATCCAGAAAAGTTAAACAAAAAAGTCAAACTTTATTTATTTGACAACCTGAAGGTTACATATTTAATATAAATTGATATTATTATTTTCAAAATAGGGTTGATGAAGTATATCCTTTGCGAGTCCTTGTTGAATATATGCTGGTAGACTTTGAACAAGTTCTTCATATCCGTGATAGCTGTTCCCTTTGACATCTTTATCCGTACAAACCATAACAAAATTGAGTGAAGCTTTAAGGAAGAAGCACGTTTTGAAGAGCTTTTTGTAAATATCATGTGGCTGAAAAGTTTAAATAAATTCAAAGCAATAAAATATTTATGGGAAGATAAAAGCTTGAAAAGTTTGTAGCCGACAAACATTTTTTCATACAAAAAAACTAACCTTTCTCAAAATTGTAGGTCCCAATTCCAAATTAAATGATACAACATTCGCCACAACCGTTCCATTAGGTTTTAGAATGTTTTTAACATTTTCAACAACTTTTATATCCAAAAATTTAGGGATTGGAGCTACCAAATTATCGGTTGGTTCTGTTGCTGAACAATCAATCAATATTAAATCATACAACAAATCTGTCTTTTGAGTTTTTGTAAAAATATCAGAACGATTTTGAACAAATGTAATTGCATCTTCAACAAAGAATTCTTGAAATTGAGTTGGCTTTGAATCATACCATCGACGAGCAATATAATATATTGTTGGATCTATATCAATAATTGTTACCAATGGCTAAAATATAAGTGTTTATTAATTAATTTTTATATGTGATGATTGATTAACGATTAATAGAACAAAAAAGCTAATCAATAAATCTCCAACAACAGCAGCAGCAACAACGAAAAAACCAACCTGCTTTTCAAGTGTTGAAAAGTAATTATTCATTGCACCACCACCAAGTCCAACAATTAGCACAGATTGATTATTATCTCTTTGACTTCCAAGGGATCCAGTTAAAAAGCCTGCAAGTAACATTCCTCGAACATATCCAGAAACGACATTTTCTTTCATCATTGCCAACAAGACAAAACCAATTTGAATGCTCATGTTATCGACTTCAATGTTGATTTTGCAAGTCATTCATTGTACTGTATCTCTTCGGTTTAGATAGAACAAAATGTAATATTACAGGGTGTCCCAAAAAAAGTGGCGGAGGGGCTGATATACAAAAACGAAGAGGAATGAATTTATAACTATATGTGGACTGGTGTGATCCTACGAAGAGTAAATTATTACAGTAATCTCACTTCTTCACAACTTTCGCTTCGGGACCCACAACGTTCACAAATTAAAAAATGACCGTTTTTCGTGTGTTTCGTAGGTACACCATCATAATTTTTCCAGAGGGTGCTTTAAAAATCTGTTAAGTAGGTTTTTTAGACAACCAATGGAACTCGTCGGTAGGCCTTAGTTTGAGGCTATAACTCTTTTCTTCGAACTACACCAAATTTTTTTCTGAACCCTTGCGCAAAATTTTTCATTTTTGGCCAACTTTGACGTATTGCTGTAGTTCACAGATGAGAAGTTGGGGGCTAATATTTGTTGCCAACAAACTTCAGCCTGTTTGTGACTCATTCCATACCAAAATGATGAAATCTAGAAAATTGACTTTTTTTTGATACACGAAAATGCACAAAAATCGGTGCTTGTAGTAGTATACTAGTAAATAGCAAGTAACTATGCTTACATCAAAATTTTTAAATGCTGTGTTTTGTCATAAACCAATGAAAAAAGATTAAAAAGATACTCTAAAATACATTTTTAGTGTTTATGACAAATTTGGACACTTTAACATTAAATGAAATTTCACTATATGACACGTATACTTACTTACATACGAAAATTACGGCTGCTTAAAAAGTCAATTTTCCAGATTTCAATATTTCGGTGTGGAATGAGTCACAAATGGGCTGAAGTTTGTTGGCAACAAATATAAGCCCCCAACTCCTCCTGGAAAAAGTAGGGCAATCCGCCAAAGTTAGCCAAAAATGAAAAATTTTGCGCAAGGGTTCAGGAAAAAGTTCAGTGTAGTTCGAAGAAAAGAGTTATAGCCTCAAAATAAAGCCTACCGACGAGTTCCATTGGTTGTCTAAAAAACCTACTTAACAGATTTTTAAAGCACCCTCTGGAAAAATTATGATGGTGTACCTACGAAACACACGAAAAACGGTCATTTTTTAATTTGTGAACGTTGTGGGTCCCGAAGCGAAAGTTGTGAAGAAGTGAGATTACTGTAATAATTTACTCTTCGTAGGGTCATACCAGTCCACATATAGTTATAAATTCGTTCCTCTTCGTTTTTGTATATCAGCCCCTCCGCCACTTTTTTTGGGACACCCTGTAAAAAATTACAAAAAGTATTTGCCTCTGGCAGGGGTCGAACCTACGACCTTCGGCTTATTAGACCGACGCTCTAACCGACTGAGCTACAGAGGCACTGGAAGACCGACGCGAAAAATTGGACACAACTCATGGCCAAAGAAAACACGTTGGAATCAAACGTTCAGTCAGGAATTGCGCTGCTTCTGCAAAAAATTCTGAAGTCATCTTAGGTTTTTACGTTTTAATTTTTGTATATTCGGAATCAGCAGAAAAAGCTCTATCTCGTAACAGAGAGCTTTTTTTGATAAGAAAACTCAGTAAACAGGTATAAGCCAAAATGTCCAAAAAAACGGATTTTTCCATACAAACCTTTTTTCAAAAATCCTGGGCTTTAACCGAACTTTTATTTGTTGAATTTTATATATTTGGAATCAGCAGAAAAATCCTGATCTCGTAACAGAGAGTTTTTTTATAAATTTAATTGATTAAAAAAGATATACATTTAAATGACTGCGGACACAACGCCAACACTGACAAAAAACAGCGGGAATGATTCCATCGTGAAAAAAGAGAACACATATTTTCTGGTCAAAAAAATATGACTCAAAAAGTTCGGTACTTTTTTTTGATTAAAATGTGATATTAGAAATTCATATTTTCGAAAAAAGTCATTGGTTTTATCTAAACACTTGGTTCTTTGATTAAACATTACTGGAAAATATTTACCCTGAGGAAACTTTTCAATTTTCTACGTCACAATTGTTTTTTTGTCATTATTTTTTCCTTGAATGAAATTGTCCTGTTTTCTTTTTTCTTTTGTTTTCTTATTGGCTCATTCTTTCTTTTTTTCACAATTGTCTAATTTTAGTAAAGCAATCGAACCTGTGTTTTTTCCATTTCATTGAATTCAAATAAACAAATTACAAAACTTCTTTTTTTCGAATTGGAAAAAAAAACCAATCATTTTCATGGCTTTCATGTTCCAATAGAAAAAAACCTAACAAAAACCATAAACAAGATTATCATTATTCTGCTATTATAATTGAAAAAACAAAAAACTTGTTTTAAGCAAAGCTATAATAATAATAGAGAGGAACTAATAAATACGCATATATTTTTTGTTTCCATCTAAAATAGTGTAAATAGGATTTTCGTATGCATATTTTTTTGTTTCTCAAAAATAAACGCTTGCTTTTTTGTAAATATATACAGCTTTGTTTTTTTGTTAGTTTTAATGAAAATCCACAAAAAATAAGAATAAAAATGTGAAAAATAATGGACCAAAGATGACCACCGCTGTTTACCATTTTTTTCTGTTTTTTTCTCCTCCCAAAATTGAGGGGCGAAAAAAAGTAGGTCTGAAAAAAAAGAAGAAAATGTCAGTCTTCGAAATGGTTTTGTTTTTTTTAAAGGAAAAAAATGCTATTTTCTTTCTTCTTCCCATTTTAAGGACTTCTTTTTTCTAAAATAAAACTGCTTATTTTGGAGTTGTTGTTATTATTATTTTTTCGTGTTGGTAAATGTCAAATTTTTTTCTGTCTGTAAAAAACATTTACTTCGAATTCTATATTGTATATTAGTAAATACAATAATTTCTATTTTTTTTTATTTTAGATTTTTACAGGTTTAAAACCGTATTTGTCATTGTATTTTCGGTGTTTAACGTGTTTGTTTGTTTATTTTTACCTTAGGGCTTATGGCGACAGAATTACAGTATAATTCTTTATTGTTATTTTTTAATACGTTTAAAAACTCATTTTTCATTGTTTTTTGGAGGTTAAAATTATTTGTTTATTTTTACCTTAGGGCTTATGATTGCAGGATTACTGTAGCATTATTGTTTTTTGGAGTCATATTCTTATTGTTGTTTTTAGGCTTACACAATATTGGATTTAATATTAATTTTCTTGCGTCATTTTAAGTAAGTAGGTTTTAAAATGTTTTTGTTTTTTTTAATGTTAGCGAGATAAATACAGTAACCTCTTTGTTGTCAAAATGATGTATGTTTTGAATAATTTTTATCCCACGAATTTTGTATTTATCTTTTTTTTGTTTTTTACAGTATTTTTTTAGCTGAAAAACAGCAGATGGTTTTTCGAGCACTTTTTTTAAAGAATATTGTTGTTCCTATTTTTTTTTTGCGGTTGTTTGTGTTTCTCCAAAAGTGTGTTTTCTTCTTCTTCCTGACAACAGTTATTTATGTTTTTTCCCTTCCTTTAAAAAATTCGCAGAAAAACATGCATCTTTTATTCATTCACATTCACATCTGGCATTAAAAATGCCAGTAAAATTTCTACTTTTATTTTTAGCCTGTCTAGGCACTTATTTTTCTACCCTTTAATTTCCCACATATTCGTAAACAGCCATTTTTTTCTTGTTCCTTATTATTATTTATTTTTTTGTTTTTCATCTTTCATCCTTCAACCTCGTTTTCCCATCTCTCACTTTTTTCTGTGTTTTTTATTTATCCTTCATGCCAGTTTTGCTTTTTATTTTTCATTTTTCCAGCCTTCTTTGATGCCTACATAAAAATCGTTTTTTTTTGAAGCAAAAAATGGATATATTTTTTTTCATCTTCCAAAAAAACAAAACAAATGTAATGAAAAAAGGCAACAAAAAATTTTTTAACGACTCTTCACTTTTTTTTCAAAAATTTAGTTGTTTATGAAAAATTCTTCTTCCATTTTTTTCAATGTTTTTTTAAAAAATAAAGTTTTTTTTGAAAAGGAAAAGAAAAAATAGGAGGGAAAAAATGGAAGAAAAAGATGTTTACGGATTTTTGCTGCTGCTGCTCTCATTTTTTTCCTTTCTTCTCATTTTTTTTTTTGACGACGTTTTTTTTTCTATTTTTCTAGTGTCTGATTTTTTTGTTGTTGACGTTTTTCTTTCGCTTTTTTTTCTTTCCTTCCTTTGCAGTAATGTTTTTTTAACATTATGGGAAAATATATAAGTTTTTTTGCTGCTGGTGTTGTTGCTGGAATCAGACTGCCTCATTTTCGTTTTTTTGTGGAAAATATTTTTTACTTATTTTCACTCCTATTTTTAATTTCCGTTGTAATAAATTTTCCTTTTTTATCTTTGTTTCTATGAATTATAAAAAATTGTTATTTTTTCATTAAAAAAAGGTTTTCATTATGGCTACAGTATGCCACTTGTTTTTTCTGTCTTGTCTGCAGACACGTCTGATGATGAGGTATCATAAGAACAATAAGTCATGGACGATGGAGAATGTTGTTTTTGAGTTAAATTTTTTTGTCTTCTTTCATTTTTTCTCACTTTTTTCAATAATATTTTTATTTTTTGGGAGTTGTTGAAGTTGAAGAAAAAAAGAAAGAAATACATGAACTTGCGATCTTTTAACTTTTTAAAACTTGAGACAAAAAAATTTGATTGTTTATATTTTTAAACAACGATTTTTTGTTATTTTAGTTTAATAATGTAGTTGATTTAGTTTATAAAAATTAATAAAATTTGAATAGTTAAGGTTGCAACCATCAGCTTATCACAACATCGGTTGTGATAAACTGATAATGAAGATTCTTAAAGTTAATCACAAGTTAATTTTCAAAACGATAACAACGATTTTTTCATGTTTTCGATTACTTTAATCATCATGAAACTTTCCAGTTTATTGTTCCTTATTTACTTCGCTGGATTTCATATATCCATTCCATATCCCATGATATTATCTATTTTGGGTACCATCATTTTTTCTCGAAAATACCGTTTTTTTCATTCCCACAAATCATTGTGACCTTAATTTTTTGTTATTTATTACAATCACGTTTAATCGTTTTTTGCAAATAAAAATTTTTAAATCGAAAATAAAACAGCTGATATATTTTTCCGTCTCTCTCTCTCTTCCCCATATTATGTCGTGATAAAAAGGAAAAAAAATAATATTTTTTTTGTAAAGTGATTCATCCTTCTTTTTTATTCGATGTTGATCTTTTCTCTCTCATTTTTTTGCTGTTGACCGGTCTCTCTCTTTTTTCTCATCTATTATAAAACCGACAATATTCCTGACATAAGAGAAAAAAAGAGAGAGTTCTTTTTAATGTTGTTTGTGTTAAAAAAATTCATTGATGTTCTTCTTCTTCTTTTTCGCGCAAACAACTTTTTTAGTAGTAACTTTTATAGTTCCCTTTTTTGCATCCTCTCTTTTTTTTGCTTCGCTTTTTTGGCCATGATTCATCGTTTCAGTTTTTTCGGAGAAGATAGAAAATTTCCTTTTTTGAGACAAATTTAATCGCAAAAAATATCATTGTTAAAACAATGATGCCTGAAAAAATTTTTAGTAACAGTTTTGGAGCTATTGACGTAGTTAAAAATATAGGATAAAAAAGACACAAACAATAAATAATGATGCAACATGGCGAAATTCTTCGTTTTTTCAAGTTTCGCGACTTTTTTCTGTGCATTAAGTTTTTTGCACTTTTGATGTAGACAGATTTCCGAACTTTTCGTCTTTTAAGTAGAATTAATTGAAAAATAAAGAACAAAAAAGTGCAGTTTTGCGGTAGACAAAATTAGTCATCACACACTTTTCATTTTATTGCTTTTTTTCGCGCTGCATGACTAATATTACTTTCAAATTTTTTTTCAGATAATTATACATTTTTAAGTATACTGTAGCTTTTAATAATAAAAAAGTATACTTTTGTTATTGCTCTTTTTTAAATTGTTTGAACCTGGAAAAATACTATTTTTTGTTATTTGCATGACTACTGTTTTTATGTTTAAAAAAACAAATCCCTTTAGGGGAGAGAATATTTTTTTGTTGAAGTTTGGTGATTGGTGGCTTCCGAACAAAAAAATTTTGAACTCTAATCTTTTACTGCAAGAAAAAATGAAAGTCCTGGATTTTTGAAGTTTTTTGATGTTTTTCTTTAAGTTGTGTTTTGTCCAGAAAATGCAAAAATGTGTAAAAATAAGTTTGTAGGTCTTAAAATATTTGGGTTTCTTAGGGAAGAAAATTTTGATGACTTCAATTTTTAAAAATTTTAATTATTCTTTTTCAATGTTGCAACCTTATGACTTTTTCTTTGATAAGGCATGTATGTACTTGGGCGAAGCATTGAAGAATTCCATTCTTTCACTGATAACTATATTTCTTGATAAATTTCCATTGTTTGCTTTTCATTATTTTAGTTGTTCTTGCTATTCTAAACTTTATATTTGCTCAAATTTTATGTTCAAAAACGTTTCCTTTTTTCTTTCTTGATATATTTTCACTGATAAGCCCCACCCTTGTTCTCGAATGTCCACAAATTGTTCTTACCTTTTTTTTGCAATTTTCATTTCGAGTCCGGTTTTTTTCTCCATTTTTTCGTGACTTTTCTTGTCCATTTTTAGATGACGCTTAGTCAACGTGTTCTAACTTAGCCGAATAGTCATAGAAGTAGCGAGATAATATCCGATTGACCTTTTTTTCCTTCTTCCTTTTTTCCCAAAACTTTAATGTGTATTTTTTTTAGTAAAAAAAAGTTATGCGCACACAAACAAATACAACCCCTTCTTCGCCTTTCTATGCATCATCAGCAGAATCGTCGTCATCAACATCATCTTTTGATCAACCCTCAATAATTCCAACGAATAATCTTTGTTCAACTCATTCCCCAACTTCATCAACCATATTTGGTGATCCATCTTCTCTTTCTTCTTCCTGTTCATCATCATCAACCCTAAGTTTGACGTGTGACGATAACAATTTAATTAAATCAACAACCGGAAGTTTTGATCCATTGTTATTATATTCTGCTGCTGTTCCATCTTCATCAAATTCAGCTTCATCTGATCCAATCCCAATTCCTTCGACTGCTACTGGTGGTTCCCTAACCCCTTCACCTTTTCCTTTTACATTTGGTGGATTGCCATCTGTTTTTGAAGTAAATATGACCCTTGGATCCGGTGAACCTTATTCAATGCCATCAACCCCTGAACCATTGCTTTCAACAAGTTTACCCCCTGCGGCATCAAATCTTCCATTAAGTGTTCAAAAGCAACTTTGTCAAAATCTTTTTGATAAGCAAAGAACCGAAGAAGAAAATGCCAAATGGATGCCAATGCAACGTGATTTTCAAGTAAGCCTTAACTTTAGGAAAATTTGCATAATAGATTGATACATCTCAAATTAGTATTTGGTCTGTCGTTGAACCAATGAAATATATTGGTCAATATAGATTACGGTACTTGAATACTAATTTGCATAAATCAGTGTTTAAGCTTTTCAATGATCATGAGATATATCAAATCCCAATATCCTTTTACTGAATTAATCCCATCCTTTCTTTTCAGCACTTCCTTTTAACCGGCCAAAATCCTGAAAATCTTGCTCCTGGCTGGAAAGAATTTGCTCATCGTGGTTCCATCTAAATTTATTACTGTAATGCCAAATATTATTTAACTTAATACCAGTCTTTATTTAAATTTTCCCTGTTTTTTTCTGATATACGTGTATCTCCTCCTATTTTCTTTTTTTATCATTTTGGTGATTATTTTTTTGTGTTCTTTAAAAGACTGGTGAATCTCTGTGCAATTTTTTTATTGATTTATAATATTATTTAATTATGCTTTTTAAAATTTAAAAATAATAAAAAATATTTAAAATATTAATTTGTTGAAAGGATAATTTGGGTTACGGTAGATTAGTAGTAAAAGAGCCGACTGTACTTAAAAATAATCAGTATATTGTTTTTTTGGTAAAATTTAATAACAAAGACTTTATTGATGTAAACAAAAAAGTTGTAGTTTTGAAGACTTCTGAAGATGGCAAAGTGTCTTAGAATTTCCATAATCAGAAATATTTTGTTTACATAGAAAATTGAACATGCTGATCACATTTATTATCATGTTTGCATAAATGACAAAAAATTTGCATATTTTTGATTTTTTCTTATTCCACAAAGAAATAATTCAGTTTTTCATTTTTTTGTCATTGATGAAACACAAATTTGCTTGAAGAATGTCCCTTTATTTTGATGATTGTGTAAAAGAAGAACAAATTGCTGGAGATTCTGATAAAGATAAGATTGTCTTCACTTTTCCATGGATTATTGATATTCAAGCTGAAGTTTATGAAAATGGGGTATTTGAAAAAGAAATATCAGTTAACACAAATTATAACGTTCAGTCAACAAAATGGAAACTTTGTTTAACAAATTATTACTTTAAAGTTCAAAGTTATGAATTATTTCGATTATTGTATGAAAGCAACTTTTATATTTCCTATAAATTATATTCTGATAATGAAATGAGCACTGAAATTTGTAAGTTTTATTTCATTTAATTAAATTAATTTAAATTTTTTACATTTAGTTTCCTCTGAAAGAATTCCACTTACTGCTACACAGTTTCTCGATACTACTTATACACCTGAAGGTGCAATGAAAGAATTTTGTAATGCTTTTAAACAAAGAAAACTTGCAAAAGTTGTTATTTTTGTGGAATTTATTTTGTTAAAGAAATATTTCATGTGTCCATTGGATACTTTTAAACAAATTTATGAAAGAATCAGATGTGAAAAAATGCCAGATGATTTGGATTCAGATTTTAGATTTGAATTTTTAAAAGAAAGGTTTGATTTTTTAAGTAATTTAGTCCAAATATGTCTTCTTGGGCCGTAAGATATTTCGGTCGTACCGCCTTTGATGTACGACAGAAATACCTTTTTTTTCGATGACGTCATATCTGAATGAACTCGTAGAAAATGATTGTGATTTTTCGAATTCATAAAAATTATTATAATTTAATTATAAACAAAGTTTTTCTTTTTAGTGATTTCATTTTTAAGTGTCGAGATGGAGATGTTCCCGCTATAAAAATGGTCCTTAATGTTTCAAGCTCATCATTTTTGAAGAAAGAATTGAAAAAGCATTCAACTGGTATGGAATTATTGATTGATCATTTGAGTGATGTTGTCAAACCTATTATTACTTTTATTCATTCTGGATGTTTTGACATGCCTAAAGATTATGACCTAGACTTTGCTGATCGTCTTCTTAAAGCTCTGGATTTCTTTGAACTTGAAAAAGAATATTTTAAAATTTATGTAGTGATTCATCATTCACTTTTTCAAAAGTTTAATAAAGTAAGTTGAATTACATTTATGTTAATATTCATTTACTTATTATTGCCTACTATAATTTCATATTTCAGGAACCACATGATTTTGAACTAATTTTGCAATGGGCATCTCTTTCTTCTCGACATTCCTTGGATCTTTTTGATACAATTCCTGTTATAATCGCAAATAAATATTATTACAAATGGCTCGAAAAATTTGCTGAAAATGTGGGTTTTTTTTGTAACGTTTGCGACCTTAAAATGAAATGGTAATTTTTAGGAAAGAAATTCAGAAAATTTAATGCTTCAAAATTTTTTTGGTTCTTTCGAACAAGCATTTTTTATTCTCAAAAAAGTTGAAGATAATTTTATGTCTTTGTTTTTTATTAATACAATTATGCCATAACACAATATATATGTTTATAAATGATAATATGTAATAAATTATTCTGTCGATTTCTGATTCTTTGACTACAGTATGTAAGGGGTTTACAGTTTGCTACTTTTTTCCGCATAAACAAAGAAAGAAAAATGTAACTTCGAAATTTTTTAAAAATTATAATAAAAAGAAGGTGACAAAAATTACAGATACCTAACAATTTTTTCCAATAAACATTATTACAGAAAAAAGATTACCAAGAAATCGATGTAGTAAATTCAAAACTATCATCTACAAATTTAATTCTCTCATAATCAATAATCAAAGATATAAACCCTAAAGTGATATTCCCTTACCAAAATCAATGAATGACCTCAGAATTTGTTTATCGATGGCATTCCCAAAAACGAAGCAAAAAAATCATATAAAAGCAACTCAAATTTCCATTTTATTCATTATTTTTATTCTTCAGTCTCATCTTTATTTAGACCCTTCTATTTTTCTCAAAAATGTCTGCCGAATCTGCTGCTCCAGAATCCGTTGTTGCTCAATCATCTGAAGAAGTTGTTGATGCTTCTCAAAAAATGTTTCTTCGCTCAAAAATTACTCCAGATTTTCAAATTGAAGTTGGTCCATCTGTAATTAATTGTTGCAACATTCTCAAAAATGTTAGTGAACATACAGATAATTCAGATGCCGTTGAAGTTGATATGACTCCTTCTCAATTGGAAAAATTCGTTGAACTTCATAATCATTTCCCTGCAACTGATGCAATCACTGTTAAAGATCTTGAATTTACAAATAAATTCTTTGCTGAAATAGAAGAAGAAGCTTTTAAAGAACTTTGCTGGAAAGCTGATTATCTTGATTCTCAAAGATTCCTTGAAGCTGCTGGAGATTTTGTTTTATTCAAATTGGAAGAAATGGAAGTTCCAGATATTCAAAAATATTTGAATATTGTTGATGATTATACTGCTGAAGAAAGAAAAGCAATGGAAGAACATCCCCTTGAATTCTTTACTGGAGTTTCAATTCAACAAGGTGAAGCTGAAACTGCTGCTGCCAATCAAGCAAATTAATAAAAAAAATGTATTTTCTTTTGTGTTTATTTTGTATGTATTTCTATCATTTATTTATGTTGTTGACTATTTTTGTATTGAATCATTTTATATAAATTATCTTTTTTGATTGAAATGTTTTGCCACAAACAATACCAAAATAAATAGGAAACAATTTGCTCAGACTTAAGTTAGGCATACTTTTTTGGGATTTTTAAATTCCATAAAAGTATGCAACAAATTGCTTATAGATTAAAATTCGCTTGTAAATTGTAATTTGCATAATTTTTCGTTCCGTTAAAATTTTAAAGATGCGTAAAATTTGCATAATTTTTTGGATTAAGATTTTCTTGGTTTCTTTTTTTCGTTGCTGAGAAATGGATGAGTATTTTGTTGGCTGCTGCTGTTTTATTTCTTTTTTTGGCCAAAAGCAAAGCTTTGGTTCTGTTGAATGTGGTTCTGACAGAGGGTAATTATTTTTTTGAATAATTTTTTACAATTAATTTACTATTATTATATTTATTTTTTTTAGAACTACATATTTTTTGTGTGTTCTTTAAAAGACTGGTGAATCTCTGTGCAATTTTTATTGATTTATAATATTATTAAATTATGCTTTTTTAAAATTTAAAAATAATAAAAAAATTTAAATATTAATTTGTTGAAGAGTTTTTTAACGTAGCAAATCTTTTGCAAATGAAGGGTAGTGAATCTGGACAATCATAGGTATCTAATGAACCGGTATCAAACTAAAAAAGTACGAATTTATTAAAAAATTAATTTTTTCAACAGGTATTAAATAAAAAATATTTAAACCTTTACCTCATCGAACATTGCTCCACATGTTTTCTGGCTTGGATAATTGTGATCATTATTGTTCCAATTTGGAAAATCAAAAACTGTTCCATCAATCCATTTCCAAGTTTTTCCTAAATTATCCGTAAATAGTCCAATCCATACATTTCTATATTTGAAATTACTCATTCCTGAAAACGAATATAAACACGTCAGCAGTAAACAGTAGAATTTATTACCAACAACAAAAACTGCCTCTTCAATGTCATGAATTGAAGCTAAATGTCCTCCAAAAGTTTGGCAAACATTTTCGGCTTCCCAAAAAGTGTATATCTTTTCAAAAAAGCTGTAACAATATTCATTTTTATTAATCTCTCCGTTTTTGCATGCTTTGGGATTTGGAATTGGAGTTGTTAATTCCGCAGCGGGAATTAAAGTTGTAAATGCAGGATTTGGAATTGGAGTTGTCACTTCCGAAGGGGGAATTGGGGTTGTCAACTCAGGATTTAAAAGGGGGGTTGTCAATCCCTGATAAGGAATTAAAGTTGTCAATTCCGGATTTAGAACTGAGATTGTTAATTCCGGATTTGGATTTGGAGTTGTCAAGTCCGGATTTGCAAGTGGAGTTGTCGAATTCAGATTTGGAATTGGTGTTGTTAATTCTGGATTTGGGATTAGGGTCGTTATTTCCGGATTGGGGATAGGGGTTGTCAATTCAGGATTTGGAATTAGGATGGTCGATTGTGGGCTTGATAATTCCTGATTCAGATTTGTGGTTGTCAATTCCGGAAGTAAAATTAGGGTCGTTAATTCCGGATCTGGAATTGAAGTTGTTAATTCCGAATTTAGAATTGACGTTGTCAAACCAGGACTTGAAATTGTAGTTGTTGATTCTGTGTCATCGATTGTTGATGTCATTTCAGCAATTGCCGGAGGCGTTGTTGAAATTTCTGTTGAAGAATATACTGTAGTTGTAATTACTACAGTATCTGAGGTAGGAGTTTCCGCCCCTCCTGCTCGAGCTGGAATCAAACAAACAAATGGTTTTTCTTTGTAACAGTTATCAGAAATCCATGTTCCTCCTTCCATAATTAATGCTGCACAATCATTGCCAGAAGATATTTGTGGATATCCTTTATCCCAATCTTTAAAATCCAAAATTGTTCCATCAATCCAAAACCAATGATTCGGAAGAAAGATAGCATTTAAACCTATCCAAAAATCGGTAATATTATCATCAGCAAATTTTAGCAGAGCTTGTTCTGAAAATTTATGCAAATTTATTTCCTTAAAAATATCGTATAAATTTGCATACGGCTTAAAAACATATTTTCAAACATGTTATGAATGGATGCCAAATGACCACCAAGATTTTTACAAACGCTTTCGGCATTGATAAAATACTCTTTTTTTGATTCAAAATAAACACATTGAGATTTATCTTGAAAATATTCAATACTTCCAGCTGGGCATTCTGATAAAATTAATATAAAATAATTAAAAAATAAAAGACAAATAAGAAACATTTTTTTAAAAAATGGTAAAATAATGTTGTTTTTCTCAATTTTTTGTATTGATTAAGGTGATGCTTCTCATTGCTTATCTCAAATGTTTAATGATCATGTTTTTCAAAAAAACAAATTTTAGATATTAATTTTTTTAAGGTTCAACTAACAAGCAGTAAATGATCAAATATTGTTGTTTTCATTGTGCTTTTTTTTTTAATTTTATCACTGATAGGCATTTTTAATGCTGTCATATAAGTTTAGCAATGCTGCTAAATCTGAAAAACGAATGTTACTGAAATTTATGTGAATCAGAATTCAATTTTTTGATAATCTTTATTTAAAAAAATTAACTGTTATTAATTTTTGGTGTTCGAATTTGTTAAAAAATTGTTGAACAAATTTGGAAACACAAACAAGAATTTAAAAAACTCTTGAAGCGATTATTTTGTTGATTTTTCATTTTTTTCAAAAACCAATAAAAGGCAGATTTCCATGTTCTGCTCTAATTTGCATAGCAAAAAATTGTATATCTAACTTATTTATTTGTATAAATATTTTTGTAAATATAATTTGTAGATTTTAAAAGCTTTATTAAAATTAAATAAAAATTATGAAAGAAAATATTGAGTCAGATCTTATTGTTCCAGTAGTTTTATGGAATTCTGAAGCACCAAAACATCGAATATCTCAGATAATAGCTATTCAGAATGGAGATATTCTTGTAACAGGATCACTAGATGGACAAATAATTCAATGGAAGATTGGCGGAAATGGAATACAACCGAGTATGATGTTGTTGGGACATGACACTGCAATAACTTGTTTAGCTCCAGTTTCATCTTTGCCAACTTCAACGTAAGGATTTGCATATTTAAGGATGTTGTTGATTAATATCTTTGTAGAAGGTTCATTTCATCTTGCCGAAAAGGCCGATTATGCCTCTGGGAAAGTAGAGATGGAAGTTGCATTGAATCTGTTAAACATCCATTTGTTCATCGAAGGATTATCCCATATGTAAGATACCTTTTTTTTCTATTTTAACAAGGGAATGTATCAACATGTCCCGTCGATTTTTGAACGAGACCTATCCCATTATATAGCCCTAGGACAGTTATGCGTAACCCCAAAATATTTCCGTTGAATGGGCTTTTATTATGCATATTTGTAAAAATGAAGTTCAAAAAATCCACAACCCCCATGATTTTTAAAAACCCCTGTTTCACGCACTTTTGTCGAACTTCAATTCCATAAATTAGCATAATAAAAGGCCATTCACTGGAGATATCTTGGGGTTATGCATAACTGTCCTAAGGGCTATATAATGGGATAGGTCTCGTTCAAAAAGCGGCGGGACATGTTGATAGTGTCCCTCGTAAGCAACAACTTTTAATTTTAAGACATTCCAAATTTCATCAACACAATCAGCATCACAATTATACTGTATCGGGGATTATGCAGATATTGTTGTTGTTGATGCGAATGATCTCAATATTTTATTTACTTTAAATTCTCGAGTTGAACCTGATTGGATCAATGCTTTAACTGTCGTAAAGCGGCAAAATTTACATGGTTTGGAATTTCATCATTCTTAAAAACCCCTAATCCTCCATTTTAGATGCAATAATTGGAATCTCGATATCTGGAATGATTAAAATTTGGTCGTTATCAGATATTGTTAAAGCTGATCACAGCTGCATATATGAAGATGAATCAAAATTTTTATCTATTAAAAATGTTCAAACAATATCATGTTCATTTTTAAACTCCAAAATCTTACTTTTAATTTCATCTTCATCATGGCAAATTTTGGATATCAATAATCTCAATCCTTTAATTGTTTCTGAATGTGCCATTGATGCTGTTGATGGAGCAATAATAAGTGAAGACAAAATTGCCATTGGATTTATTGATGGCACAATTGCACTTTTTCAATTACCAAAACATCGGCTTAGCGGAAGTAGTAATCCTTCAAATTCCGATCATCCATTTGTTTTTGGATTACTTAAAAGTTTTGAATCTTCGTTAAATTCTTCTGTGAATTATTTCTTTGATTTTCGAGCAATTATCAAAAATAATGCACAAATATTTGCATATCGAGCTGATGACAAGGGCAATATTACAACTCTTAAAATTCCAGAGAATTTGGATTCTTTCGTTAACGAAGTTCTTCAAATTAAAAAACCAGTTTTGTTAAATCCAACTTTACAACAATCGCTGGCAAAAGTTTGGGGAAGTAATAAGCAGAATTTACCAGGAACTTTTAATACTGTAAGTCTTATTTAAAAATATTACAGTATCTTACTGTTGACGTTTCTAAAAACTACAGTATCCTAATTTTTTAATACCTACAGCATCCAAATTTTTTAAATACTACAGTATCCAAATTTTTCAATAACTACAGTATCCAATTTTACAGGAAAACAAGAAAATCACAGCAACCCAATATATCTCAAATCAGGGTAAACTTCTTCTTGGATGTGATGATGGAAAAATAATTATGACAAATGCCTGTGAAGCAATTAAATCGCAATTAATTGATTCTGCAACATCAGTTCAACATCGGATATTAGCAGGACATTCTGCAGCTGTTACATGTTTTTTATATCCTTTTGAAGAGAGTCAACGATATGATCCTGTTATATTTATTTCTGGTGGAAAAGATTTTTGTGTTATTTGTTGGAATTTAACAACTGGCACAAAATTGCATTCCTTTTCATCTCAAGGTGGTGTGATTCAAAGATTTTTAATTCCGCCGGAGAATTGTAATGTAAGGAGATTACTGTAACTTTTATTACTGTAGCTTTTAAGGATAAAAAAGTATAATGGGGTTCTATTAAGGGATTGGCCAGATTTGACGTCGGGTTTTTTAAGAAGAGGGTAACCAATATCTGAAGCTCGCCATAAAAGCGGCAAAGATAAAAGGAAAAACAAGATAAAGATGTTTGAAAATTTTAAAAAAAAACCTGGCGTCAAATCTGGGCAATCCATATTAATATAATACTAATTCTTTCTGACAGAATTTTATCAAAATTTGCATAACTTTTTGATAAAATTTTATGCAAATTTTGATAGATCTGGACAATCCATATTAGTATGACACAAATTCTTTCTAACGGAACTTTATCAACATTTGCATAAAATTTTCAGATTCGGATTCTGAACACAATTTGTTCAGTTGCTGATGACAATTCCGTCGCCTTATTAAGCTTAAAAGAGAATAAATGTATTTTACTTGCAAGTCGACAAATTTTTCCAATTATTGATATTCATTGGAGACCTTTGGATGATTTACTAATGATTCAATGCTCCGATGATTCACTTTATGTTTGGCAAATGGAAACTGGTAAACTACTACCGTATCCTTATCATCTATTTACAGTAATAATTTTAAGCAAATCTTGATCGAATTGTTACTGGTTTAATTGCGGAAGAAGTGATTGAAGGTTGTAAAGAGCAAATTGGAATTTTTGAATACAGCGATGAAGCGGGCGCAAATCAAGCAACACAAATGCTTCGAGCAATTAAAAATAAAAATTTAGCTGCTGTTAAAAAGATTGCTGGAAAGAATGACAGTAATACTCAAGTCAAAGAAGGCAAACAGCGGCATACTTCAAAGCCTTTAAGTATTATTGAATTAAAGAATTTTTCAAATCAAGCACATTTGTTATTATTCAATGTCAATGGTATTCTTGAAAATTTGCATATGGATGTAAATGTTCCAAGCAAACCTGAAATGCGATCAACTTCTGGCCAACAATCTTTGTCAACTTTGATTGGGTCGAAAACTTCAAAATCACCAAAAATTCTTAGAAGTCAAACTTCTGTAACATCCAATCCTATCACGAATACCGCAAAATTACTTTCATCCTTAATTGATAGTAACAAGGCTATTACGACAAAGAGTAATTCGACAAAATATACAGTACCCATCCATTTTGGAACTGTAACTTGCCATGGCATTATGTCACTTTATATGCCATCAAACAATAAATTAGAAGAAAATGTAATTAATTGTAACAATTTAATTACAACTCATTCAATTGCCAATGTTGCTATTACAAATGCCATGGCATATCCCTCAATTGTTGAAGGAAGTATTCTTGCAGAAAATTTGCATCTCAAAATTGAACAATTAGCAGAAAAATGGCAAGATTCTTGTAACGAAATTCGTAAGGCTTCACAAGCGTTACTCCTTCAAGAGCTAACTCGAGCTGGAATGAATGGAAGAAAACAAATAATCAATAATTGGGCACCATTTTTACCAGTTTTATTAGATTCATCTTTATCAATTTTGGGTAAAATTCCTTCAAATAATATTTCACTTGCTGCAACTTTAAATTCAAATTTGGAGAATCATCCTGTAAGAGAAACACCTCCACCAGCTGCTACAGTAACCCCAGCACCACCAACATCAAAGCAGCCGCCCTCAAGACCACCCCCTCCAATTCCACCTCGAAAACGAGAATCAATTAAATCTGTAACAGAGCAACAACAATTACCTCCTCCTAAACCTATTCAACAACAATTACCAAGTGCTATCCCTGATTCACAAGATTCAGAATCCTACCTAAAACCAATCCAAGGTGGAATAAATCAAATTCGAAGAAATCAATTCACTGCAACAATTTTGTTGGGAGTTCTTGCAGCGAAATTTCCAAATGAATTTGAGAATGATAATGCCCTCAGGGGAACAGCTCTTTCACTCTTTGAAATTTTGATTGCTCCAGAATCTTCCCTACTTCCAATTAATTCACCTCTGCGAAGATCAGCAATTGATTTAATTGGTCGTGGATTTGCCCTATGGCAACCACATTTGGATTTATCAAAAGTTTTGCTAGCATTGTTGGATTTGACATCCTTGGATCACTCTCCTGAAACGACTCAAATCGCAAAAACTTCACTTTCCTTGATTGCTTCAGCATGCCCTAAGGCAGTTTTAATCACTTTGAGTACCGAAGTGGCCCGATACCATTCTTTGCAACAAACAACTCAAACAGTTTTTGTTAGTGCTTTGAAGCAATCAAGCTCTACCGTACTTCGGATCATTGACCAACTCATTGAATCTCATTACAATGATGTCGTGGATTTGATTGTCCCAGTTTGTGATATCCTAATTCATTGTTTGGATTTCCATCAATTGAAACAACAAAATTTATATGAGCTATTTCCACCAATTGCAAAACTTTATATGGTTGCATATTCTACAACATCCAAAAAACTTGGCATTGGCGGCAGCAATGGTGCCATTGTTATTCATGAACTTAAAAGCACAAAATCTCAAGTTTGTTTTTATCTATGCTAATTTCCATTACAGTAACCCAATTTTAGACAATTCAAGCTCATAACAGTCGAATTACATCATTGGCATTTTCGCCGGATGAAAAGTTCTTGGCTGTTTATGCCGCAGGTGATGCAAAAATTACAATTTGGCAAACACATCAATCATTTTTGGTAAATTTTATTTACCATTTTTACAGTAATATTTTTAAAACATATTTTTACAGGGAATGGGACAAAGTCAAATGAAACTGATCAAATCTTTAACAGCCCCAATCGAAGCTTCACAATTGCCTCAATCCCGACTAGTATGGGTTGGCCCAAAATTGCTTAAACTTTTCCTTTCAAATGGCACAGATAGTATTATTCAACTTTAGCTTTATCTTATTTTATTTCTGCTTTAAAAATTCTTATTAGGTCCCAAATGTGCAACACGCAGTGTATATTATGTACATTTTTAATATAAATCACATATAAATAAATATTAGCGAAAAACGTTACTTTCTTTAGTCTGTGTAAGACCAAAAACTATTTAAATATTATATGAAAACAAGCCATAAGCTGTACATACTTTCGAGCCTCGTTATAACGTTTTTCAAGGGACCGCGAAAAAAAGACGTTATATCGAGGTCCGATTAACATGGGCTCCTTGTTGAAGGGACCGTAGACAAAGGACGCTATAACGAGGTTCGACTGTAGTTTTATTTATAAAATGCATACATGAGAGCTCACAGATTAGAATCTTAATTATTTATTAAAATGTTTAGCTTTTACTACAATAAGAGACCGATCGGCCATAATTTCAGGCAGTAATTCACCTACGTGTGAGTTAAATTTTTTTTAAATATTCAAAAAAACTGTTGTCTTTCTTTTTTTTCACAATTTTTTCCAATAAACGATTCAATTTTCTGATTTAGAGAAAAAAATGAAACATTGATTGATTTTTTTACTGCTTTTTTGAGAGAGATAAAAACTTATTGTTGCAGTATTCTATTGTTATGAAGAAATTCTTTTTTAATTTAAATTATTACTTAAAATTTATGAAAATTTAAAATACAATTTTGCACAATTATGAAGGTAATTTTTTACAAACAAATTTTCTAAACTCGCTGCAAACTCGATTGTTGAATTTTCCTAATGCACGTATTGCTCCACAGTTTTCAACTCCTGGATTATTTGGTTCACCTGCATCCCAATTTGGTAAATCAAACGGTGTTCTATCTGTCCAACTCCAATGAGCTCCATCGTCAACGGTAAACAATCCATTCCAGGGTTCTTGAGTGCCACCATCAGAAACGCTGAAAGATAAATCTGAAACATATTTATTTAGTAATTATCGTTTAAACATGTTTTTAATTACTTGCTACAAATTTTGATTCAGTTAGCAAATGAATTGAAGCTAAGTCTGCTTGCTCATTTTTACATCTTTCACCTGAATTTAGCCATGTTTCATTTTTTAATACTCTGTAACAAAATCCTGTTTCATCAAAGTAGGTCCAAGCTTCTGGACAAATTTTGGGTTTTATCGTGGTTGTGGTAGTTAAAGGAACTGTTGTTGGATTAGTTTTTTCTTTCATTAAACAAACATATGGTTTTTTCTTAAAACAATCATCAGAAATCCATTTTCCATGTTCTCTTCCCATTGCACCACAATCATTCCCTGAGGTATTTTGTGGCTGACCTTTATCCCAATCTGTGAAATCCACGGTAGTGTTATCCATCCAAGACCATTTTTGCGGTGAATAAATATCATTTAAACCAAACCAAAAATCACTGTTTGCACTATCGGTAAATGTTAACAAAGCTTGCTGGGCCAAAAACATATTGTCAAACATATTGTGAACAGAAGTTAAATGTCCTCCAAGGTTTTGACATTCTCGTTCTGCTTCAAGGTAATAAGTTTCAATAGGTTGGAAAAAATAGCAGAGGGTTGAATCTGTGAATGTTGGGATACTTCCATTTAAACATTCAGTTTTTACAATTGAAAAAAGAAGAAAAAAGCACAGAAGATCAGAAAACATTTAGTTTTAGTGTTTTTTAAATTAATTGAAAAATCATTTGATTGCTTTTTACTCATTTTTTATCTTTGTTCCGTGGAAGCGATTATAAACTTTTTCAATGCTTTTCAAAAATCAATAATCTTATCAGTACTATAAACTAAAATAAATAATAGCAAATAATTTGTATAAAGACTTTTATACATTTGAGTTTTACAATTTTTTAGTCATAAAAATTACGGTGCAAAAATTTCACAAACAAATGGCTTTAATTTAAAACAATCATCAGAAATCCAAGTTCCACTTTGAATTTTCATTGCTCCACACCCGCTTCCTTCAGAATTTTGGGGTTGATTTTTATCCCAATCACTGAAATCAAAGGATGTTTGATCCATCCAAGACCAATTTCCACTTGTAAAATGATTATTTGCGCCAAACCAAAAATCATCAAAATTTAAAAATTGAACTGCAGATTGGTCTGAAATCATCAATTAAAAGTATTTATGCAAATTTATGCATATGAACAAACCAGCTAAAAATACGTTATCAAACATGCTATGAACGGATGTTAAATGCCCTCCCAGTTTTTTGCATGCTTCTTCAGCATCAAGATAAAGACTTCGGTGATTTTGAAATGAATAACAAAGTGATGAATCAGAAAATGTTGGGACTGTTCCGTTTGGACATGTTGCAGTTATGCTGCTGCTAATCGATAAAACAAAAAATAAAACAAAAATGAACATGATTGTTTAACTTTCAAAGATGGAAACAAAAGAAATTGATGCATAAAAGCTTATCACGTTTTTATATTTAAACAAATGGAAGCATTTTTTATGGGTTTTTGACCTTTAAATAAATTCAGGAACAAAAATCACTAATATTTTGAGTTCAAAAAAATCATATCCGATGTTTATGAAAATTTTTTATTTACATTTATTAAATTTTTGAAATTATTACCTTACGAACAAATTTTGTATTCAAAAAACAGATTCTTCCTACGGTGACAGCTTACAAACAAACTTTGAGACCAATCTGTTACATAGAAAATTGTTGAATGTTCCAGGCGTCCAACATTGGGATGCCAAAAATATTTGACCACCATTTTCAATTCCTGGCAAATCTGGTTGGCTCGGAAACCAATTTAAATAATCAATTGGAGTTCCATCTGTCCATTTCCATTCAGAATTTTCATCTTCAGCATATAAACCAATCCAGGGCTCTTGAGTGCCATCACAAAGTGTGTGGGGATATGTAGCAAGCTCTAAAAAGAATGTAACAATATTTAGCAAATATATTTTCGCATAATTTACGAGTAACAAAGTTATCTTCATCTAAACTATGAATTGAAACTAAATGTGCATTATCAACTTTGCAGCGATCTTCGGCCTCTAACCATGTTGCATTTTGACTAAAGACTCTATAACAAAATTCGGTGGTATTATAAAAAGTCCAGCTATCTGGACATGATTTAGGTTTTAAAGTTGTTTTTGGTGTTGTTGAAGCAACAGTTGTAGTTGTTGGCGTATCCAGGGAAGAAACGACACAAACAAAAGGTTTTTGCATAAAACAATCATCAGCTTTCCATTTTCCACCATGCATTAAAACGGCACCACAATCACTTCCATCTGTATTTTGTGGTTGACCTTTATCCCAATTTTCAAAATCAAATGAACTATTATCAAACCATGACCATTTTTGTGGGGAATAAAGATCGTTTGCTCCAAACCAAAAATCACTATCAGTACTTTCTTTAAATTTTAATAAAGATTGTTCTAAAATTTCATATAATGAACAGTAGCACGAACACATATAATTTATTCTTACGAGCCAAAAACATATTATCAACTGAACTATGTACTGAAGTTAAATGTCCTCCTAAATCCATACATGCTTGTTCAGCATCCAAAAAATATGTTTTATTTGGTTGAAAATAAAGACATTGAGATTTATCCGAAAAGAATGGCACACTTCCATTTGGACAAGCGGCATTTGTTGAAATTAAAATATAAAATAGGATAAATAAAATTTGAAGCATTTTTATTTTGATAAAATTTAAAAACGCTTAAAATGAAGGTTTTTTTCCATGAGTGTTGGAAGATTTTTCTGTGTTATCTTATCATTTTTGGGAAAGATACCAAACAATTTACCTCTTGTCAAATGAGACCAATTTTGCAAAGATATACAAAAAGTACGAAATGGAATTTATTTTTTGTAAACATTTTTTTCCAACATTCAATAAACATTTATTAACAATAGTTACATTAACATCTAATATGTAAATTCGTACTGTAAATCTACTGTATTCTATATATTAATTATTTATGATGGTAGTTTTTTGCAAACATATCTCGCTGTTGCTGTATCGCAATGGAGATTATTAAAATCTCCAGCTTCCCAATAACTTAGCGATGATAAATAAATATTCCCACAATTTTCATATCCGGGATTATCAGGTTGTGTAGGAGCCCAATTTCGAAAATCAAATGGTGTTCCATCTGTCCATTGCCAGGATTCATTGTCATCTTCTGTATATAGCCCTATCAAGGCATTATTGTAACCATTATCAAGATTTGCTCCAATGTAATATGCAAAATCTGAAACATTTTGTTCAAATTGTAAAAATATGTTTTTTTAAGTACTTGCAACAAAGAGTGCTTCTTCTAAACTATGAATTGAAGCTAAATGTGCATTATCAACTTTGCAACGGTTTTCTGCTGTAATCCAATCTTCATTTTCAAATACTTTATAACAATAACCTGTTTCACCATAATGTGTCCATGAAACAGGACAATTTTTTGGAGGAGGTCGTGGTGTTGTCGTTGTCGTCGTTGTAGTAGTGGTTGTTGTGGTGCTTGTAGTGGTAGTTGTTGCAGATGTAGCAACGACACAAACAAAAGGCTTCTGTGTAAAACAATCATCAACTTTCCATTTTCCGCCATGCATTAAAACAGCACCACAATCACTTCCATCTGTATTTTGTGGTTGTCCTTTGTCCCAATTTTCAAAATCAAATGAACTATTATCAAACCAGGACCATTTTTGAGGGGAATAAATATCATTGGCACCAAACCAAAAATCACTTTGATTGCTGCCAGTAAATTTTACAAGTGCTTGCTCTACAACAAAAATTTGAATAATAATCATACTTTTTTTTAAATTCTTACGAGCTAAAAACATATTGTCTCCATTGTTATGAACAGAGGTTAAATGACCTCCTAAGCTTATGCAAATTTCTTCTGCATCCAAATAATAGGTATTATTTGATTGAAAAATTAGGCAATGAGTTGAATCAGAAAAGAATGGCACACTTCCTGGAGGGCATGTTGCAAATGTGGAAATAACAAAAGAAAAAAGTAGGATTATAACAAGAAACATGTTTAGCAGAAAAAAAACTTTTGGGAAGAGTTTTTATGATATTTTGTATGCATTGTTATCACTTTTTAGGGAATGAAGTTTCCATATTTAAATGCAGCATAAACAATTTTAAGAAGACAAAAGCGTAAACTTTTTATGGAAAGCTTTTGTCTAATTTTCTTATCTTTTTTTCTGCTATGTTAAATAACCACTACAATTTTATACAAAAGTTTAATACAAACAAGCAAAAAAATAATGAACATGTTTCCTTTTTTTAAGAAGGAGAAACTTTACAAATAAATTTTGCATCGTTTAAATCACATCTGTAATTATTGTACCTTCCTCGACCATGACAATTTGAAGAAACTAACATTTGAAGACAATTTTCAATTCCAGGTTCATCGGGTTCATTCGTTCCCCAATATGGAAAATCAAAAATTGTACCATCTGTCCAATTCCAATGAACATTTTTGTCATTTGTAAATCCGCCAATCCAAGCTTCATATTGTCCTGGACATTGCGCTAAAGGTGCCTGGTAAAATGTTAAATCTAAAAGTATACTGTAACTCAAAGAATTTTTATCAAAAATTTGCATACTTGCTAAAAAATTTGCTTCATCTACGCTATGCACAGAAGCTAAATGCCCTCCGAAGGTTTTACATTTTTCTTCGGCATTTGACCAGGTTGCATTATCAAAAACTTTGTAGCAAAAATTTGTTTGATTATAAAAGGTCCAAGATGATGGACATGTTTTAGGTTTGGGAGTGGTTACGGTAGTTACAGTACTTGATTTTGTCGTAGTTGTTGTTGTTGTTGCAGTTGTTGTTGGCAAAATTTGAATCAGACAAACAAATGGTTTTTCTTTGTTACACTTTACAGAATGCCATTTACCGTATTTCACCATAGCAGAAACACAATTGTCACCTTCAAGATTTTCAGGTTGACCTTTATCCCAATCTGTAAAATCGAAATCGCTGCCATCTGACCAGGTCCATTTCTTTCCTGATTCTGATTGATTTCCTCCAACCCAAAATTGTCCTTCAATATCGTCAGTAAATATCAAAGATGCTTGTTCTGTAATAAAAAAACCGTAATCAAAAATGTAAAATTTTACAAACAAATTATTTACCAGTAAGAAACATGTTGTCAAACATGTTATGAATTGAGGCCAAATGTCCTCCATATTTTTGGCAAAATTCTTCGGCATTTAAATAGGTTAAAAGAGTTGATTCAAAGGAATAACAAATTGAAGCATTTGAAGGATTTGCAATCATCCCTTTAGGGCATTTTGCAATTACTCCAGTAAATGTAACAAAAATTATAATTGCAACAACAAACATTTTCATCTTTTAATGAACAGACATAAACAAATATTTATTTGAACACTTGTACTTGCATTTATATACAGGTTTATGCAGTGATTTCTTATCACCAAAGACATCGTTAATACAATTCATTCAGGATGAACAAGGAAATGTTTAAAATACAAACAAGATTGAGCGAATTTGCTTTCATCTGAAGGATATGCGTGAAGTTAAAAAAGACGGTAAACAAATTAGAAAGTTTTTGGTAAATATTACAAAATGTTTTAAACTTTTCAAAACTGGCAATTAATGTGAATCAGGGCGTTGTTGGCGGGAAATGAGTTAGCCGAATTTTTAAACGCGGCAAACAACAAAAGAAAAAATTTCGTGATTTAAAAATTTTCAAATATAATTTAAAAATCAATAATTTAATATAATTTTTATGATCACATCAGCGTCCATTTTTTTTAGCATTTATTTACAATCAAAAACACATATTTAATGAAATCAAAACCGCAGGTTTTTAATAAAAAAAGAAACAAAACAAATTCGAATATTATAATTATGCAAAGCTTTTTGTTTATACAAAATGATGATTGATTTTTGGTTATTAAAGAGTATTAATAATAATACTACAAAGTGCTAATGGCAATAAAATAGCTGAATATGAATATTCTGTGTTTGAAGCACTTGATCTTGGTCGATGTGTACTCGTATAAATTCCAGTTGAATTAACAACAATTCCACCAAGGTATTTCTGGAAAAAAAGATAAGGTTACTGTAAATATTCTTTATGCGAATTAGTTTTTGGCAAAGATTCACCTAATATCCATTACTTAAGAACTTAAGTTAATTAAGCTAAAATGTCGAAAACCTTATCTCATATCCAATCGGATTTCATATATCCAAACTTATCCCCCCTCGATAAACTTACTTCTTTAATTTCATCTGGGGTCATTCCAGTAAGCTTTTCAACTCCCCATTCAACTGCATCTCCAACAGAATTAATTTCTTTATGTTCTTCCTTGTATTTTTGTTCAAATGCCCTAAGGCGTTGTTTATATTCTTCTCCATGAAAAGTTAAATTAAATTTATTCAGCAAATTTTCAAAATCTTTTGCAATCTGTGGATCTGGAGTTGGAAGTGCAGCAAAAATGGATGAAATAAAAATACAAAAAATTACAGAAATAAAAGTAATTTTTGACATTTTTTGATTGAAATAGTTGTAATAAATTTTAAAGCAAAACTTTTTTAACAATGAAAAAAGTGACAATATTTGTATGAAAATTAAATTTTGTATTTTTCGGGGTTTTGCTTAAATACGTAAAAATTTATGGTTTAAAAAGGAATCAAAAATTGCTGTTGTTTGATGCAAACTTTAATCGCTTATAAAATGAAGCAAAAAGAAGGGAATCGGAGTGGTGATTTTTGGATTGAATTGCGCTTTTTTGATGCATGATTTGTTAGTTTTATTTTTTTGCGGGACTTAATAATTGAAAATGTAAAAAGCGGAACTAAACAACAACAAAAAAGCAGGGAAAAATTGTGAATGCAAATTCAAATCAATTTTTTATGGTGTTATTTGTTGTAAATAGTAAACAATATATTTTAAACCATAATGTTATGTCACAATGTTAAAGTATTTTGTTTTTTTTCTAAAAAATTCAAATACATCGATAAAAATAGTTACAAGTTCGAGCCGCGTGGAAAGCAAAATGAAAAATTTTTAAAAAATGGAAGAAAATTTTTGGGTTGATGGTTGATGTTAGGGTTCGTCCCCAAATATCCTGTCCCCAAAAATTAGATCCCAAAAATGCTTTCCCCTAAAAACTTTCCCCAAGTTTCTTGTCCCCAAAACTTGGTTCTCAAAATTCTGTCCCTGAATTTCGGTCCCCAATAATAAAACCCCAAAATTAGATCCCCAAAATGTTGTTCCCAAAAATTTATCCCCAAAAAAACAGATCCCCAAAAATCTGTCCCTAAAAATAGCCACCTCAAAAATTTTCATTTTTTCTGAATTCCAATACAGTGTCAAAGTTTTCATTAATGTCAACTTTTGTAACAAACACATATCAATAACAAAAATTTATAAAGAACAACATGACAACATCAAAACATAAAAAAGTCAAGAAAGAAAAATTTGTAAAATTAATAAAAGGTTGAAATCGAATTGAAGCAGGTTTATTTCTTACTATACATCATTGCAATAGTATTCTTATATGTTGTATGCATTCGAACAAGTTCACGAACTTTTGCAGCATATTTTTTGCCTGCATAAAATTGAAGTTTCTGAGTTTTTTCATTCTAAAAAAGAAGTATTAGTGCTTTTCAAGAGAAATTTTTAAAAAAAAGGACCTACTTTGCTTAAGTATTGGGGAATAGTTGGAAGATGATGAATAAAACCAGTGGCAATTCGAACCCGCATTCCAGGATGAAGTTTGCTAACATCACCATCAAAATCATGAACTTCTGTAAATGGATTAGGAAGTGGTGGAGCACGAGTAACATCAAAATATTCTTTCTTTGGAGGAGCAGGAAGATAATCATTAATTAAACCAGCAACATAAGCACTTGAAACATTTGATTGAGCAGCAGCAGATGTACTCTTAAAAAGTTTCAAGATTAACATTTAAAATATATAATATTTATAAACTAACTTGTGAAGTATTTGCATCACGATTAAATGGATTTGGAAAAGGACGAGCACGAGTGAAATGATTTTCACTGAAATCAAAGTATTCATTCTTTGTCGGAAGGGAATCTGTAATTGATTGAGCAGCAACAGATGCAGCAGCAGCCTAAAAATATAATAAGTTTCAGAATCAACAACAAAAATATATAATAAATAAACTTACTTTGGAAGTGCTTGAACCATTTTCATCCAAAGGATTAATAATTAAATCACCATCTTCATTAAGCATAAAACCATTTTTATGCAAGAAATCTTTTCCACAATGAAATTTTGCTTCTTTTGCAAGATCTTTAATATCAGTTCCATATGTACTAAAAAATAAATACATCAAATAAAGGACAATCGTTTTAAGCATGACAGTACTCCGCGAAGATTTAGCTTTGTGCCCTTAGAGAAAGGTAGATATACTGTTAAAAATCAAAAAAGAAAATACACACACTTTTGCCTTGTCCGTTTTGGTAAACTCAAAATCGAATGTTAGCACCCTTTGTATGAAAAGATGATAAAAGTGTGCCCCCGGGGAAATCATAAATAACTTACAGCTTCATTTTAGCACAAAAAGCATCATATTTCATAAGATTATTGCCACGTTTTTGTTCAGCATCCAAGATTGTGCCAGCTTCGCACTTGAAAAGTTCAACATCAATAATGTTAGCCATTTAGAAGACGTTAAGATTAGTATTGATATCAATAAATGAAATCTAAAAAAAATTAAACACTTATAAGAAGTTCAAAAAGCAGGAAAACAAAAAACACGATTAATAACTATAAGAATAAAAAAAATTAATGAAAAATATTTAGTTTACAAAATATTTCGTGACAGTAATCTTATCTCTCTCTCTTGCTTTCGTGGTGTGACACTTCAAAAACGCAATTTTAAATTATTTGTTTTTACCCTATCCCAATGATTTAAAAAGTAAAAATCATTATTTTACCACAGTAATATTGGGGGTACGGGTCCCCTAGTTTTCTTTGTCAGAATTTTTAGAGGATTCTTTTTTGTTATTTAAAATTAATTAGATAAAAATATATTTTTTTCCTTCATTACAAACAATAAGGGTTACCTCGTCATCGCTAACATGATTACGATTTTCGGAGGTTGAATTTGTAGAAATTACTGTACATGTACCCAAACTTTATAAATTAGATTTGATATTTTTTTATCAAAAAAAAAGTTGTGTTGAAACTAATGCAGTATATTGTAATAGTGCATATTAACATACTGCAATTGTTTCATTTTCTTCTGATTCCATGTCCACATGATTCTGCTTCAACATTTTGACATTGGTAATAATTTCGTATCCCCAAATTTTGATTTAGGTTTTTTAAATTTTTTTAGGACATTTTGTTTTTATTTTTGGTGTTTCTTTCTCTATTTTTAATGTTTTATTTGCTGTTCCCCTTTTTTATGGTTGTGATTTCATAATCGTGTTCTTTCCTTGCTCTTTTTCCAACCACCAAAAAAACACAAATCAATTGGTTGCAAATTTTAGCGCCAATTTTTTTGCAGCAGCTGTGATTTTTATGTTTCTTTTTCTTTCAACTTTTTTGATTAATATTTATTTATTTTAGATTGCAGAATCATGCCATCATCCACATTAGAAGAAGAACTTGTCAATTCTAATACTGTTGATACAAATGTTGAAGAAAAAGTAGAAGAATTATCTCCATCACTTTCATCTGCTTCAATGGAATACTTTAAAACTGTTATTGCAGTAAAATTCAAACTACTTTGTGGTAAACAAGACATTAAACTTGGAAATGATGTATCTTTTGTATTAAATTATGAAAAGAAGACTGGATCTAATTATGATATTTCAATTACAGATGTTCATGGAGATATTAAAGAAGTTTCTGTTATTGGTGAGTGTTAGACATGCTTATTCACAACTTTAATCTCCGTTTCTCATTTTTAGATAATGAAGAAGAAGTTGCATTAATTAGTTCACGAACATATACAATAGCTTCAACATCTTTATCTCCAGTTATTATGATAAATGTTACATATCCATTTAAACGAAATCAACGCACTCATGTTACTTATGTCTTTGATCTCGATGCAGAAAGAATAAAACTTCTTAAACTTGGTGAATATTATGAAGATAAATTTACCCTTCCACAATATGATGCTTTAATATTTACTTATTTTCTTCGTTCAACTCCATACTTTGAAGATGGGTCACAACATTCATATTATTCTTTGTTTATTAAAAATGAAAAATATGATATTGAGATTAATGGTAAGATTTTTAAGCAAAGGTTTTTTAGTTTCTCAAATGTAAATTTAACCTCAGGGCGTTGAGGATGAGACTCTTGGGTTCAATGCTACTCATAAAACCCTTGTTATTTTTACAGTAATATTTGTAGTCACTGATAATTACATCTGAATTCTTAGGTAAGAAAGGAAACTATGAATGTTATATCTTTGGTGATGAACCTGTTACACTTTCATTCTCTTTTGATATTGATGTCCTTAAGCAGCAATTGAAAATTACTGATACTTCTATCGTATCCCCCACACCAAAAGAAAACGTTACCCAACCTGAATATGTTATTCTTCAATCTCAAATCCTTCATGCTCTTGAATCTCAATCAACAACTTTTAAAGATGTATTTATTGTTGCTTCAAATGGTGTAAAAGTTGCTGCACATAGATGTCTTCTTGCTGCTGTATCAAATGTTTTTGCAGCAATTTTTGAATCGAAAAAATCTGAAATTCCTGTAAATATCGAAGTAGAATTTGATGTTGAAGTTGTCGAAAGTGCAATTAAATTTTGTTATGGTCAAGAAGATTCCATCAAGGGAAATGAAAATGCTTTACTTCAATTTGCAACTAAATATTCGATGGCAGAGTTAAAGGCATGTCATTTTTGATTACTGTAGTTCAACACTTGTGTGAATATTTTTCTTTTGGGATACTGTATTCTTTCACGATTAATCCTTCAACTTTTTTCAGACCAAATGCATTGAAACTTTGTATGATACTGTAACACCTGAAAATGTTTGTGATATTGTTGTTATGGCATATGAAAATAATTCTGAATCACTTCAAGAAAAATGTCTTCAAATCTTAGCTAAAGATAAATCAAAAATCGACAAAGATAAGCTTCAAACTCTTCCACCTTCAATCCTTGTTGCTTGTTTAACTTTATCTTAATTAACCTTCTTTTTGCATCTTTACAATTCTGTTTAGTTAACTTTACATTTTGCATTTTTAATGTTACATTGTTGTCATTTTTATATACTTTGTTATCCTTGCCATAAAATATTTCAATCGTTATAAAAAATTTGTTTTTATTGATGTTCAAATCATACAAAAAACGATGATGAGAAAGAGAGAGAGATCAACAATAACGTAAAACGATTAAAGCATGAATCAAAAAAACAATGTAAAAAGAGCATTAAGTAGTTGCATCAATTTTTGGGATTTCATTAGTATTTTCAGCTTTCGGAGATGCTTCATTTGCAGATTCATCATAAACAAGCCAAAGAATTTGAACGACTTTTGTAAGATTGTCTAAAAATTGAAAAATTACAAATAATTCGAATAAATTCTTAAAAGCTTACCAGCAACATTATCCAATGGTTTACAACGGAATCGAACAAAGATTAAATAAACGGGAATTCCAGTTGCCATAATTCCGACACCAATTACTGAAACATTTTTTTGTTTATACTGTATTACAGGAAAGATAAAACTTACAAGCTTCATCCCACTTAGACCAAAATGGAAAGATGACAAGAAAGATACAGCCAGCCATAAAAATAATTGGAATAACAAGTGGAACTCGGAATGGATATTCTTCTTTTGGAATTTTGAATCGATAATAAAATAGAGCAGCAGTTGCAACACCAATTGCAAGCCAATAACTAACAGCAATATAATTGATAATTTGAATTGCTTCATTTCCAGCTGCCAAGAAACATATTGAAAGGAATCCCTAAAAATTAGTGCACGATTATCATTTTGAAACTAAATAGCAAGGCTTACAGTAAGAATAACAGCAGGGATTGGTGATTTAAAGCGTGGATTTGTCATTAAGAGGCATTTTGGCATTTGATCATTTCTAGCTCCAACAAAGAAAATTCTTGAAGAAGTAAATATAACCCCATTTCCAGAACCAAAACATGAAACTGCAACCAAGAATGACACAAAATATCCACTAGATTCCCAGTTAGTTACATTTTCAATGAAATCCTAAAAGAAAAACCATGAGCAAAAAATACAGTAAACATAAAAACCATACAATTGTTGCCGCTTTTGAATTGGCTAATTTTGCTGCAGATAATCCAGTATAGAATGCCATATTAACAAGGAGATAAACAACGATAATTGCGAATGATGAAATGAGAACTGCTCGAGGAAGAGTTTTGACAGGATTTTTAACTTCTTCAACAATAAAATTAAGATAATTCCATCCTTGATATGCAAAAAGTGCAGAATAGAAAGCTCGAGCAATATTTCCTGGATCTGTTGATGAGCCTTCAAAAGCGGATTCGTAGGGCTCTATTGCTTCATCATATCTGGCGATTAAAGAATAAATTCCAAGTCCAATAATACCAAACATAGCAGTAATTTTTGCGACCGTACAACAATTATTGATGAAAAGTGTTCCTTTGATTGTGAGACAATTCAAAGCAGTTTGAAACACTAAAAACAAATGTTTAATGAAATATTAAAAGGTAATGAAGGTTAATACAATAATTATTTAATTGCACAATTAGGAACATTAGAGCAACTGGAAGATCTTTTATGAAATCAATAAGAGACAATCCATTCACTTTAATGTTCCGAATCATGGATATTCAATCAAAAAATTGCCTAATCAACCTCTTTTGAAAATACTTACTAATCATCGCAGCAGCAACCATTATAATCGGACCTGAACCGACATCTTTGTGTTCAATAAATGGTTTAACAACATAAGTTGCAAATGTGAGAGCAACAACAGCTTCAGTTCCAGGCCTATAAAGAATTATCAAAATTAAGCCTAAAAATTCCAGAAGCATACCGAACAACAACCGCTTCAATCCAAAGTCGAAGAAAAGATGCAAAATCTCCAAAGGCATAATAAATGTAAGAATAATCACCGCCAGATTCACGAAGAAGTAAACCAAGTTCAATATAACAAAATGATCCAAGGATAACAAAGATTCCAGCCTGCAAACCATAATTCAAAAGAAGCCTAAAAATGGCAGAAGCATACCGAAACCCAAATAACTAGTGATAAGCCGAGTGATTGAGCTTCTAAAAAATAAATATTAACATTTTAGGATAAAATTTGTATAAAAGTTCTGACCTTGTTGAACACCAGATGGTGAAATAAAGATACCTAAAAAACGATTATCGATTAATTCTTGCTTATTAAAAACCATTTGCATACCTGAACCAATGATACAACCGATTATAATTCCAACTCCGGAAACAAGGCCAACGGTTCGATGTAATCCGTTTGCACCGTCATCATCAGGAACATACTTTTTACCAATTTTTGCACAAGTTTCTGGTGATAATTTCTTTTCAGCTGCTTTAAGATCATTGGGAATTAGAAGGTGTTCACTTGATTGAAGTTCTCTTGCTGGATCTTTTTCTGATTTTAGTACCGCAGTTTTTTCGATCAAGACATCAGTTGGTGCAGGTGGAACTGATAAATGAGGAGGAGTCGAGGTATCCTCTGATGGAGGTCCCATTTTTGTCTCTGAAGCTGAAACAACAGAGAAATTAATAAATGAAAAAGAAGACAAGCAACAACAAAATAAAAAACACGGACAAAATAAATATAAAAAAGCAGCAGATTTGCATGGGAAAGTACAACCTGTTAGAATAAAGAAACGGTGTTGTAGATAATTTTTAGGTACATATTAGGGTAAGATTACCTAACACATAAACTTGATCTTAACTTAATTATTAAAGTCTTAATACTTTTCTGGTTCTACTTTTAGGTAACTCATTCATCAAAACTTGAAACAAAAAATATTACTTTTTTCAAAGAGCTATAGCTAAAAACGCGGGTAAAAAAGATAAAGAGAGATTTGTCACAGCTGTCTCAAACCTTATACTCTTTTGATGACAAAGACACACGGAAAAAAAACAACAAAAAAGTTATAAACATTTTTAGGCGGCAATATTTTAAAGTTGAACAATAATGACGTAACTTTTTTTAGAAAAAAATGAGCCAAAAACAGCAGGAAAAAAGTGAGGAAGAAAAAAAAGAACCGAATCGAAAAAAAAGAAAGGAAAAAATTACGGTAAACGTTCGCGAACACAAAACCAAAGCAGTGCTAAAAAAATTATTGTAGCAGTTTTTTACACTTTTATAAAAAAATATTTACGTTTTTATACTATTTTTTTCTTTAATAGTAGCCACGAAAGTTTATATCAATAAAGGAGAAAAATACTTTTATTCATTTACCCAAGCAAAATGAATGTTGATTTTTTGCTGTATTTTTCTTTGCAAAAACAAACTCAAAATTGCTCTTTAAATTTTAGTTTTGTAAACATGAAACGGGACAACCTTAAAAAAATAACCTGATTAATCATGATTTTAAAAAAGCAATTAAAGCAATGATTTATTAAAAGGAAGTAAAATTTACTAGATTTTATCAAATAGATGAGTTAACTTTTTGGTACAGAAGAACTACCGAAGGGATATTCTTAATGTTTTCTTGAGCAAGGTATTCTTCTCTTTTGAAGGGGATTTTGGATTAGGGGAGATTAAATCAGTTCTACCACAGTTGGTATCATTCATGCAACTACCAGACAAATTCGGCAAAAAATAAATTTATTTAATTTAATAAAAACACACTAGTTTTTGTAAAAAAGAAATCACTTTTCTCGATCATTCGTTAATGTAAATTTACATTTTGTTGTTGTTAAAATCACTTCACCAATGTTGTTGCTTGCAATTATCACTTTATGATTTTTCTTCTTTTTCACTCCAACACCGTTTAAATGGATTTATTAAATCTTGTTTTTCTTTTAATATTTGTAGTTCAAATATTCTTTAATTATGGTTATGCTCAAAATACGTTGATTTCTACAAAGGTAAGCGCATTTGTTCAGTCGTCTTTTCAACAAATTATCAATATTTTTAGGCTATCTATTACATGAATAATAAACCGATAAAATGTTTTTCATTAACATGGCTTCCATTTGGAGTTCAAAAAGCTAATTGTCAAAAGGTGGATAATGTTTTTAATAAAAGTATTATTGAAACTCGGGTAGGTTTTCTTTGTTTTAAACATGATTCAAACAATGCGTTTTTAGATCAATGAAGCTGTAGCTAAATGTGATGGCTTTGTGGAAACTCCAGAAGAACGTTATGAATTTGATGATTATTTCGATAGCGTGAGTACATGTTTATTATAGTAGTATATATGTTTTGTCAGATTTGGGTCCGACATCGGAGTTGGAGAAAGAAGATTAATGGTTTCTCTATTTTTCAGAAAAGTTGATTGAAGTTTTTAGCTTATTTTTATAAAATATTCGTGTATTTTTAGGCAACTCTTCATCAAATATCACGGATGTATTCACAAAACAAAGATATATGTAATGACTTGACAGAAGAAATAAATCTTGAAGCATTTTGGCAAAAACTTACTGCAGGAGATCGAAGTAAGACTTTTGGTCAAACAATGGCTGGGCTTAATAATCATCTAAAGGAATCAGAATTTCCATTTTCGACTCGAATTGATTTACAACATTACATATATAATCGAAAGTTTGGTCGTGAAAGTACTAATAACGAACAACAAATGAATTCATCAGAATTATGTACCGATCGATATGGAAGAAAATATCCACCACCAGAAGGACTTGGAGGAAAGTGTGTTGTGTTCCAGCATGAATATAATAATAGTGATGGTAAACAAGTTGTTGAATTTTTTATGCCTATTGAAAAACGTGACATGGTTCAACGGATTTCACAATATCCATCTTCACATATAATTCGAACAAATTCAACAATTCTAAATCGATTATTACCTGAAGATAATGAGGTATAATTGAGAGTCTGTCATTTGTATTATCGCTAATATATTTGTTTTTGCAGGATCAGTTCAATGAAACAGGTTGTGCCATACTTCAGAATAACATTGAAAATAATCATGATATGTTTTTTCATTGTGTTTATGATCCAAATCAATCGAGTATATTTTCTGCAAAAGAAGGTAATGAATATGAGTGTCCAAAAAATGAACATGTTTTGTTGTATAGCAATTTTGAAGAACGCCTACCTGATACAGTATACACATTACGTCCAGTTGATTCTAAATACTTTGAATTTGGTGCTGTAAGTTTATTTTATTGTTATTGTTACCAAATGTTCTACCTTGTAACAATTCGCTCCATCTCCGAAATCAAAACTGGAACCCAAGTTTAAATAACACTTGCTAAAATTTTAGGAATGTTATTTTTCAATCGAATTTATTAAATTACCGGAAGAAGATAAACCATGGAATAATACATATGCTCCGTTTGCAATGAATGTAACTTTCATGGGATCAAATGATAAAAATTGTCAATCACTGAATCTTGTTAACTCATTTGAAGACGATTATGAAACAAAATTGAGAGAAACAATGAAAGATTTATGTCCTTGGGATAATGATAATTCGACTACTGTATGTTTTACTTTGGTGTTTAAACACTAATTCGATATTTTTAGTTATGCTTCAAACTTCCATCATCTCGGACTATGTTGAATTTTGCAGATCTTTATGTTAAATTGATAACTACAAAAGTGTTTGATCATTGTTACTATCAATCACCTGCTTCAAAATATGGCTGTTATGTTATTGTTGATCCTCTTATGCAAGCGGTATATCGACTTCCATCGAGCTGGATTGAAGAGCTTGAAAGTAATAAATTAATTGCAACTTCAAATAAGTGGAGTAAGAAAGGTTCGGCTCATGCTTTTGTATATTTTACATCTGAACTGAAGAAAAGTTGTTACGAAAAACTCCAAAAAATGACAAAATCTCCAATAGAAAATAAAAGCATGGAACAAGTAAAACAATACTTTTTTGCAAATACAAAATCGTTCGTCAAAAAATGTGATGATAATTCATGTGGTGGTTATTTTGAATCCCAAAGTTACGTTCATGAAATGAATCGGTATCATTTGGTAAGGGATATGATTATGTCTTGTACAGTGGATAATAATAAATTTTTAGAATAATCCAATGAATTGCTATCAAGGAACTCGTGATAAATCAATCGATAATGTCGTTACAACCTCTGCTTGGACATTTTTCTGTTCAATTGGATTATCAATTTATTATGAAGGTGGAGTGAAATTACGAAGATACAATTTTACAGAAGTATTACCACAAAATTATCCAATCAAACCACAAGAGTGCTGGTTACCTGCTCAATTTTCTGAAGCCTTTAAGAATCCTGATATTGAAGCAGAAAAAATTCCTGCTTGTCAACATGATTTTAGCACACAATCGTATGTTTATTTTTGATTTCTGTTATGTATGTATTTCTAAATGACCATTTCAGGGTAACATGCTGCTGCCGAACGTCAAAAGATCCATGTAATCAAGTTGAAATGGTTGAAGAATATTACAAAATTGCAACCTCTGATGCAAAAGAAATGAAACAAAGAATTGATTTTGGATGTCGATTTGAAACTGCTGAAGTAACTTCTGAAACACATGAAACATGTGCAGCAAAACGAGTTCGAACTGATCGGGAAATGAGATGCTATGGTGTTTTTGAAGTTCCTGCAACTGCCAAAGATGAACAAGTTAAACCAAAACTCATCAAAGAAAGTAAGTTCTTTACAAGGTTACGGTATTTATTTGCATACTGTATTTATAGATTGTTATTGGCCACATCCTCAATACCATGATGAATATTCAATTTTCTGCTCCAAACAATTCTTTGATATTGATGACCTTGTTGAAAATAAATGCATCACACTTTTCATCAATGATTTTACTTCGTCAAGTTCAATCGATAAGAAATCCGATCGAAGAATGATTCTTTGCTGCAATGCCGGGGTTTATCCAGAAAAAAGAAAATCAATTCTTGCTCGTTCTGTTGTTGTGTTGTAATTTTTTCTATTTTAATAATAATTGTTTTTCTTTATTATGCTGCTCACTTAAATAAAGGAATTGAAACAATATTTTTTGATGTATAATTTACAAGTTTACAAAACTTCAGGTTACTGTATCTTTTACAAAAATAATTTTTCGCGCCGGTAATTACATTACCGTAATCCATGGTATCGTGGATTTTATTTTTCAATAAGTGTTGAAAAACGATGTGTTCTGTGTTGACAACAAAAAGTATTTTGTATTTCTATGATAGTTAAAAATGCTTCTGGGGTATTAGCAAAGTTTTCCATAAATGGTACTTTTGAGTAAATTGAAGAAGTACCAACAAATTTGTGAGTTTCTCATTTCAATCCACCTAAAATTAATTTATGCTGTTTTCTTAATTAGTGCAAATTCATTAACTCATTTATGTCGCAACCTACGCACTTTTTTTTCCGAAATTATTTTTATGCAATAAGAAAATCCCGCCATCATCAAATTTCTCGTTATCGCCTGCGGGGAAAAAAAGAATCATCGGTTGCTGCTGCTGAAGAGGAAAAAAAAGAGAAAATAAACGCAATCCTGAATTTAAAAAAGAAAAAGTAAAATTTTCTTTTCCATGTTTTTGGATAATTTTCCCTTTTCTTTTTAAACAATAAACACAATAGTAAAAATATATCCCCCACACACATCATTAACTCAAAAAATCAAGATAAAAATTAGGTCATCACCACTTTTTAATCTCGTTTTCAATTTCGATAAGTTTTTTTAAAATAGGAAAGAATTTTAAAATTCAGTTTTAACTTTTTTTTCTGCAGTGAAATACGTAAAGAAATAATTAATATCTTTTTTTGATAAAAAAACTTTCACTTTTTAAGTTTTTGCTTTTTTGATACTTTTTGATTGATGGAAATATATTATCATACTATATATTGATTTAGGTATTGTCCAGATCTAACTTCAGCAATTTTAAGGGTAGAAAGGGGTAAACCAAAATCTGACGTTTGCCTTAAAAACGGCAAACATCAAAGGAAAATTTCATGAAGTTGTAGGGGTTTCTTAAAGTCGAATTTTCAATTTGGAATCTGGACAATCCCCTAGATAAGTTTGTAAAATCCTTGGTCCAAGGATTTCGGTCATAATAGTATTTGTTCTGTTTTTGTAATAAGATGTTTAAAGTTTACAAAAAATTTGAATACAGTTATTTTTTCCAGGGCATTCATCAGACGACCAGAAAAATGAGGACTTTAAGTTTAGTCACTTTTTGTTCGGTGATGATATCTCTCTCACTTTCTTCATACTGTGGGCAATCAGGAATTCCATTCAGTTTTGAAGCCCTCTCAAATGGACAACCAATTTTAGGTAGAATTTTTATTTCTACCGTACTTAAAATTAAATAAAATTGTTTAAGGTTGCGCAAGACCATCTTGCTTTGGCTGGAATGCTGATGGAAAGAGATCCGCCGATGCGGCACAATTTTATAAAATTGGAAAACAATCTGATGGATTTTTGAGAACCACTGACACCGTTGGACCTGTCATCAGAAATGCAACATATTTTAGGCCACAATTTTCTGTAAGCTTGTTTTGATTTCAGAAGTCTTTGGATTCTGAGGTTTAATGAATTGAAATGAAAAAATTTGCATATTCAGATTTGTGACAGATCATATATGTCAGAGCAATGTGGAGCAGGTCAATGGGTTGGCGGAATTTCACCTTTACCTAAAATTATTCCTGGTTCAGTGTTAGTGTTTTGAACTTTGATATAATTAATACAATTTGCAAATTTTTAAGTTTCCGAGTAATGTGTTGTACCTATGATAAGCTGATGGAATCCGCTGATCAAGGAGTTGCTGAAATTAAAGGTGGTGAAACTGTTGTTGGCGGAGAAATTCATGGCGAAGATGGCCGACAACATTCTTTTGAATATATCAGTAATATTCAACGTGGATTTAATCAAAAGGGAGAGTAAGTTGTTGAAAGTTTTCAAAGATCTTGAAAAACAACAATTAAAAATTTTAGAGTTGTGTACAGTGTTACCATGAAGCGATTCCCTTGCCTTCCAGAACCTGAAGTTCCAGAAACAACCGGTTTGATTTACTGATAAAAATTTGCATAAACATAAGAACTATTTTAGTTGAATCTGGCACTGCCGAAATTCTAATTAAAAATGTTGAAAAAGTACAAAAACCTGATATTCAATTTGCTGCCCCAACCCTTCGTATTCAACAACTTCAACAACAGCAACAACCTGCTCCAACTTTTAATACCATGAGATTTGATATCCCAAATCATGTCCCAGCAGAAGATTCTCGCCGACAAGAACAGTATTATCAGCAACAACTTTCTTCACAACCACAACAGATCCAACAACAGCAACTTCAACAAGCTACTGCTGAACCAACAACTTCAGAACCACCATCAAAGGGGTGCCGTGGACAATCAGCCCCATGTGCCAAAGTTTATGAAGATGAACCACAACAATCTCAACAACAACAACCAATTGCCATCCCTCAAAATCCACAATCTGGATATAAACAACAACAAGCTACAGTATATGGCCCTCAACAACAGCAACAAGCCCAACAACAACAGCAATATCAAACAAGCTATTATGACCCCTTAGGGCTTTTCCGACAAGCATATGCTGTTCCAACTGCTACCTATTCCCCTGCAATTCAACAACATCAAATGTTTGCTCATCATCATCAACATGCAGCAGCAGCTGGAATTCCCCAACCAAATCATTCATATAATCCATATTGGCCTTTCCAAGGATATTATGATTATAGCCAAAATCCTTCAGCTGCTTATGGTGTTCAAACTGCACAGGGTTATCCTGCTTACCAGCAACAATCTCATCCCCTCATCGCACAAGGAACCAAAACCGCTGTCCCTCGACCCCAACCTCTTCCAGTTCCAACAATTGAAGAAGTTGAAAAAGCTGTAAGTTTATAAAATACAGCTTATAATTACTGGGATTATCAAAATTAAACCAAAATTTGAATAATTTTTTTACAGATTCCTCCAGCTGGCCGTCGAATGATTTATAATGTTGCTAGAACCCTCCTTAATTTATACTAAAAAAACCTTCGATTAAATAATATTATTAAAAAAATATTAAAATTTTTATGTTATGTAAATAATAAATTCATTTATTAATTGAATAGCTATCTCAAATGGCATCATTTTGGACATAAACACAACTAGCTACAAATAAAATTTTTATTTACAAATAATTTACAATTTGACAAAATTTAAATAAGCTCAAAAGCATCTTTATTTATGATGTGTTGTAGTGGCGGCCCCGGCAGCAGCAGTTAAAAATTTGATGCTGCTGTTGACGTTTGTAAGCTTCTTAAAAGTTTTGTAATAAAGTGCAACGGAAAGAGTAATATTAAAGACAATTGCCGTTGTACTAAATGGTCCAATATATTGAAATAATTGCTGTTCGGTAACCTACAAAAAATTTATATATGATTAATAATTTGTGATCATTTAACATAATTTTAAAGAGGTATTCAAAAAATGATAGATGACGTAATAGGGTCAAAGGGTGGTAAAATAAATAAAACAAATTTTTTATTAAAACATGCTTTATTTACAAATATGCAAATACCCAGCTGCTAATTAAAGTCACATTTTTATAAGTTTTAATTAATCTTTAAAAGTACAAAAAAAGAACAAAAAGTAATTAATTATTCAAAAAAATAAGGTATTATATTTTAGCATGTGATAATAATACTACAAAATTACAGTATCCTTTTTTCTAAACACTTACCATAACAAAAATTTGTGCACTAACAAATGGCACTAATTCAATAAAAGTTGTTGAAATTAAAAGTGCAAAAACAGTTCTATTCATTTGTGCGGCACTTTTACTATTTATTATTGTTTTTTTAATTAAATATGCCAAAAGCAAGGCAAATATGATATTAATAATATTGAAACCAATTCTTGCTGCAAATAAGTATTTATTTGAAGCTCCTGCAACACAACTAAAAAATTGACAAGGAGTTTTTGGAGAAATTGGAATAATTTCAAAGTATTTGTTTATAATCGAAGCAGCACCCATTGTTGCGATAATCCCAAAAAATGTTAAAAATGCAAAAGCGATTTTCAGGGATTGATTATATCTCAACGGGAAAAGCAAGGAAATGCATCGTTCAATGCACAGAAAAGTTTCTGCGATGGAACTGGTATTAAAAAATAATCCTGGAACTAATCCACCAAAATATAACAAATATGCATTATAATCAGCACCTTCAGGTCTCCAAAACATTATTAAATATGCAAAATAAATTGTTGCTGTTACAGAACAAACAAAAACAAATCCAAAATATACTGTAATTGTTGGAGAAAGTTTTACAGATTTTTTTAAAACACTTTTTCGAAATAGTACATTTATACAGTAATATACAGAAAAAGCAGATAAAATAAATTCTGCAACATCATGAACCAAATTTACATATGTTATATAACCCATTTCACCAAAGTACAGTAATCACAGTAATAATTTTTAAAAAAATTTATTTTAACAAATTTTTTCAAGTAATAATTTTTTATTAAGCAACTTAAAATTTATTCAACTGAAAATGACAAAGTTTTTTTTGTTAAAAGTGCTAACAAAAATTATGTCAATCAACAAAATAAATAATGTCTCATAAATTGGATGACTACAACAACAATGAAAAATAAAGCTAAAAAATTATTTAATTTATTTAATTGCACATTTTCTCAAAATTTTTAAAAGATTTGCATCACGCCAGGCATTACTCATTCTTCAACACAAAATTCAATGAACAATAAATAATTTTTGCTTAATTTTGAATTTTGAACAATTAATATTTTTGGCTTTCTTAGAAGAATTTTTATTAATTGTTGGCAGGCAAAAAAGCTTACAGCTTCATTTCAATCATTGGTTTTTTAAAATTTGAGTTATGATAATTTACAAAAGAAATATAATTTATGGTTTTAAATTTTTAAAATAAAATAAATTAAACCGTTTTTACAAGCTTGAGTGAATAGTTTTACACTCTTTTTACTTACATTTTTTAATAATTAAACTATTTAATTACAAAAGAAAATCAAATATTGACATATAAAAATATACCGTAAATTGAAAATATTATACTTTTGGATATTTTAAAAATGAACTCTTTTGATAATATAAAGCATGTGTGATTAACAAAAAAATTTACATAAAATCAATTGTTAAACTGCTAAAATGTTTCAAAAGCAGAACTTTTATGCATGTTTACCATGTTTTTGATAGACGTCTGCCTTGTCTTTGATATTACCTAATAAGCAGGCCGCAACATGCATTTAATAAAAGAAACAATTTATTAATTACAGTAATTTAAAGCAAACTTCTTAGGATACATAAAATTGCATTTTTTCATCGGAAAAGCCATAATAATTTCAAGTTTATAACCAGCAATCTTGAAATTATTATGTCTAGGGATTTTCATTTTTGTTCCGGATTGTTCTTGAATTGGCAATTTTTGTGGGATTTTTTCAGAAATCAATTTAAAAAATTGTCATTTTGTTGCGCACGTATTCTAATTATCTACTATCAGTATAATTTTTTACAGTACGTAAAAAACGAAAATTTCCGAAAAAAAGTTTTGTTCCAAAACCCCTGTTTTTCCGGATTTTGTTCTGTATCAAATTTAACCAAAAATTTTATTTGACAAAACAAAAATTTTTTTTAAAAATATGTAAAATTTACAGTACTTTTATTACTAATTTATTATATTAAACTTTGCTAAAATGTTGACAATGTAGTAATATATAAATTCAATTTTCAGCATGAAACTATAATACTAATCTATTTGTATTTTATTAGGTTTCAGTGAAAACTAATTTAATACTTTGTAATCTAAAGTTGTAAACAAATTAATTTTTTCTTAAACAAATTAATTTTTTGTTAAACAAAAAAGTGCAAATTTACCGTAATAAATTTAATAGTATTCAAAATCTGCTTTATAGAAACATGAATTAGCAAGCAAGTGAAATTTTTTATTTTACATATAAAAAATGTTTTTTTGGTGAACGTGGTTTTGTATTACGGTAAAAAACTAAATGTTTTCGTGTTTTTTATGTTTTTTTCAAAGTCAGTATCTAACTTTTATGGCAGCAAAAAGTTGTTGGAATTTGAAAAAATACAAAGGAACTTTAAAAACCGAATACATTTTTTTCATTGTTTTTAATTGTATATTTCTGGTAAAAGGTTATCCCCTACATTATGATGAAATGACCTTTAAATAAAAACACAAACTTAAATTCATTGGAAAATTTCTCTATTTCTTTCTTTTTTGAAATTTTTAATTATTATAACAGTATATTTCGTGTTTTTTAAAAAAATTTTCATGGGAAACTATAGTTTTAAGGAAATTTATAGTGAAAAGTTATATTTTTACTTGGAGACATTTTTCATATACAAAATGCTGGCTTTTTTGAAGGACGTCAGAAAAGCAAAAATAGCATTTTTCAAAAAATGATTATTTTATGTCTTTAATAAATTTATATAAATTTAACGTTTTGTTTGATCTTTAAAATTTATATTATTTTTAAAATTTTAAACTAATTTTACGAGGTTTTTCGTTTTCAACAGAAACAAATACATAAAAACAGTCAAAGATGATGATTGAAAAACAAAAACAAATGGTCATTTATTAGACACTTCCTTCTTAGTAATATTCCCAAAAATTATAGGCTTACTTGATAATTATTGGTATTTAATAATTACTTCTAAGCCTCACGTGAATTTTAGTTATTTAAGCTTGAACTATGCTTCTATTTCATCTAAGATGTATAATTATGCCCCACGAAAAACGAATTCACAGTTTTATAGCCGGATTTTTCAGAAACTTGAGCAAAGCTTGGCACAGAAAAAAAAATGTCTTAGAAAAAAGGTGTAAAATAGTTTTTCTAGGTAAACAAGGTGCGAGAAATCCATTTTTGTTGTCCGTTTAGTCCCAAACTGTCTGGATTTCGATATGCAAATTTCTCAGGTCAAAAATGAAAAATTGTCAATTTTGAAGATAAAATGTCCAAAGTGGTACCATTCGAAAGCCCTTGACGAGCTGAGTTCAAAAAAGTTGGAATCTAAGACATTTGACTCTTTTAAAGGGGCAATAACTGTCACAGAACGCCAAAAACTGCGTTTTTCCACATAAATGTTGATGTAGCAAATTTTTTTACATGCAAAAAGATTCTGGAGTTTACGGAATCGGATTCTCCATAGTTTTTTACCCCTGGAACTGAGAATATCAAAAAAATCGACAGGGGCCTGCGGATTTCCCAGGGGGTCAAACACTGTCGATCGTGCAACTCAAAAATTCAAAAATCGTCATTTTTGCTCCAAATGACCCAAATTTGGGTGGAAATGATAGATAATGGTCAGAAATGATTTTAGCAAAACATTTTGGACCAAAATATGCAAATTTGGATTTTTAAGATCACGATTCAGATCAAAACCCTTTTTTTTTTTTTGATCTGAATCAAAAAAAAAAAAAAAAAAAAAAAAGGGTTTTTAAAAATGGCATATTTTAGGGATAAAATCTCTAAAATGGTTACGGTAAAGTATTATTGTGTCCGGATGGTTTTATAATTATTATTAGTATGTCTACTAACTATTTCTAACATATTAACATCATATACTCCCCATAACCCACTTTTATGGGTCATCTAAAAGTACCCATTTTTAGGCAAAAAAACGCGATTTTCGACATGACGCGAAATCAATATAGCTTCAACTAAAAATTCAAAATATGTGTTTAAAATATTCGTCCTGGTGTGTAGTATGTATTTTAATCATGATATACCCTGTACTTTATCTTATTTCAAAATCCCGCCATCGTAAACATAGCTCATTTTTGCAAAAAATACCAATTTCTTTTGAGGTTATTTTTACCTAAAAATTGGTTTTTTTGCCAGTTAATTAATGTTAAAAATAGATAATAATAAAATTACTAAATGCATAACATGTTGAAATAACTCTACCTATGAAAAAACTTTCAAAATGCCACTAATATCCCGGGCTCACCAAAAACCGAAAAAATCAAGGTGAATGTTATATAAGAAAATGACCGTATTTTGGTCAAATTATGTTAATGGTGATAAAAATAGACTAATTATATATTATTTACATTTAAATATAGCAAAAGAGCTTCAAAAACTTATACAACATGCCTATGCTTCCACTCAAAAGAAATTGGTATTTTTTGCAAAAATGAGCTATGTTTACGATGGCGGGATTTTGAAATAAGATAAAGTACAGGGTATATCATGATTAAAATACATACTACACACCAGGACGAATATTTTAAACACATATTTTGAATTTTTAGTTGAAGCTATATTGATTTCGCGTCATGTCGAAAATCGCGTTTTTTTGCCTAAAAATGGGTACTTTTAGATGACCCATAAAAGTGGGTTATGGGGAGTATATGATGTTAATATGTTAGAAATAGTTAGTAGACATACTAATAATAATTATAAAACCATCCGGACACAATAATACTTTACCGTAACCATTTTAGAGATTTTATCCCTAAAATATGCCATTTTTAAGGGTTTTGATCTGAATCGTGATCTTAAAAATCCAAATTTGCATATTTTGGTCCAAAATGTTTTGCTAAAATCATTTCTGACCATTATCTATCATTTCCACCCAAATTTGGGTCATTTGGAGCAAAAATGACGATTTTTGAATTTTTGAGTTGCACGATCGACAGTGTTTGACCCCCTGGGAAATCCGCAGGCCCCTGTCGATTTTTTTGATATTCTCAGTTCCAGGGGTAAAAAACTATGGAGAATCCGATTCCGTAAACTCCAGAATCTTTTTGCATGTAAAAAAATTTGCTACATCAACATTTATGTGGAAAAACGCAGTTTTTGGCGTTCTGTGACAGTTATTGCCCCTTTAAAAGAGTCAAATGTCTTAGATTCCAACTTTTTTGAACTCAGCTCGTCAAGGGCTTTCGAATGGTACCACTTTGGACATTTTATCTTCAAAATTGACAATTTTTCATTTTTGACCTGAGAAATTTGCATATCGAAATCCAGACAGTTTGGGACTAAACGGACAACAAAAATGGATTCCTCGCACCTTGTTTACCTAGAAAAACTATTTTACACCTTTTTTCTAAGACATTTTTTTTTCTGTGCCAAAATCTTTTCGAATTGCTTGAATTTCTCAAAAATCGAGCTTTATAAAGTTTTGATATTTTTCGTGAATATCGTTTTTCTTACGTTTTTGGACTTTAAGAAGGTTGTAATTTGGCTTTCAATGTTTAGAGGTCACGTTTTATAAAACTATTTTTCCGAAATTATAGCATTTCTTTAACAGCACTTTTAAAACAATTTTTTTGAAGCATTAAATAAACAAATCCTAGCTTATTACAAAAAATGCTGCTTGTTTTAAAGCATTTATCAAAGCTGTAAAAAATGTTTAATAATGCTTTATATTTTATGATAGCTTAAAATACAGAATATAAATATGTGCTTCTGATCTGATTTGATCATTTTCATCTCCTTCCGGAAGGAATTCCAGGTTTTGAAAGGTTTGCCCTTTCTCTCCCCGAGGAAAGGTAATGAAGGGGGTGTCAGCCACTTTAATGTTCCCAAATCTCCCGCAGCATTCCCTTCTACACTTTTGAAAAAATTCATAGAAATCTATGTTTTCCTTTTTTGGATACTGTAGAAATTTAAGAACAATAGGTTTATTGTTGAATAATACTGTAGAATTCCATCGCTTCTGTTTTATATGTTTAGTTATTAATGAAACGTCATCAGTTAAATCGGAATGTTTCATTTCCGAAATAAAATAATTCAAAACGTTTAACAAAATTATCCACATCCTGTTTGTGGGCAATAATTTTAACTTTTATTTCCTGTTTTAATTTAAAAAACAATACAATTGTATTTTTTCCTTCCTTCCACAAAAATGGCATACCTTTTGTCTTAACAATTTTTATATTTTATTTAAAAAACAATTAAGACAGCTTTAAAAAGCTTTTGTACTTTCAAAAAAATATATTTTTTATTAAACTTTTTATCACCTTTATTTAAGAATATTTAAAAAGAGTTTTTGAATGTTGAATGTCATCAGAGAGGTTTGACATTGTCGCACATAGCAATTTCTTTTCATTTAATAAACAGGTGGAATATTTTATGTGAGTTCAAAAAGACAGAATATCATAAAAATTACTTTTAATGTTTCAAAAAAAGAAAGTTTTATTGCTTTTTTTTAAAGTAAAGGTTAGACTATTTTCTAGAAACAGTTTTTTTAGTATGGTAATTTTTCTGAAACTGCGTAAAAAATTGTTTTATTGGTTTTTATTAGAATGTCAAAAGATAATTCATATGGACATGTATAATCATAATTGAATTGTTCAAGACGTGAATTTTAAAATATTTGTTTTTAATTTCAATCAAATTCGATCTGTTTAAACTTTACATAATATTTTTTTAAACATTCTTAGTATACGGTATTACGGTAGCTTACATATGAATCAATAATAAAAAATCGAAGTTAACAAACTTAATTATAATAGACTACTGTAATCGTGTTTTTTGCATGTTTTATATGACAAGTACATATTCCGATTACAGTATTCCGTTCGTTATTTTTCAAATAATTTTTTTTTTCAATTAAAACTTGTTAACAAAATTTTTTAACCCTCTCTATTACGTTCGTTTTCGTAGTTTCAAATTTTATCACCGAAAAAAACAGGTGAAATTAAACACTACCGTAATTTTAACCACACTTTCTTGGAAAAACATAAATTTAAAAAAAATTTTAATATCTTTTTTGTTTTTGAAGAAAAAATGTTTACAAGTTGTAAGCTAAAAAAAGGTGTTGGCTTTATTTAGAAAAATTTAGATAAAATAATTTTTTTATCAAATTATTACTTTTTTTTAAAAAAATGTGACAAAATTTTTTGCATGCGCCAGGCTTTATTCGTTTTTTTAAAGTTTTTTAAAAGCCTCAAAATTTTAAGGGAATAAAAAACGTAAAATTAAATTTGATTGTTTTGTTTTGTTTTTTTTTCGATGGCAAAAAATTGTAAAAGCAAAAACAAACCAATAAAAAATTTTTAATATTTTTGTTTAAACATTTCTAAAGATTTTTCATCGCTGAAAGCCGCGTGTTTTTAGCTCTCTTTTACTTTTTATGCAAATTTTGACATTTTAGAAACATGGCAAACAGTACTGATTGTTTAATCGCGCAACAAATGACTGCAAATTGGACTCTAATTTTAATATTATTTATTAAAGCTATTTTGGATTTTACAAGTTTAATCTTTCTTGGAGTTTATGGTCATTGTTATATCACCAATCGAGGCTTACATCCAAATTTAAGAGCAATTATGGCATCATTAATTATCGCATTTTGGAGCCGAAATTTTTTAACGCTTATTCGATCCAGTCAAATGATTACTCGAGCAGTAATTTTTTATGTAAGTTTTTTAAATGATTTTTAATCATTGATTTTGGGGTGTAAAATTATGATATGCAAATTTTTGACTTTTATGACCAGTTGTAATTTTTTGTAACCTTTAACATTTTTTGAAATTACTGTCTGTAGTTTCAATTTGTTGTTTACAGAATTGTAAATTTAAGTTATAAAAAAGGGGTCCTAAAATATTGAGCTACAGTATCCTTTTTTCCCAAGAAGAACAAATCTTTTGCTTTTTTAAGGCGGAAAAAAATGCAAAAACGAAGTACAAAATTTCTAAAAATTATAAACTTTGTACTTTAATTTTTTAAATGTCAGCAAAATTCGCAAAAAACTGTAAAACTGTATATTTCCTGGGAAAGAAAAAAGTATTTTAAAAATAAATTTTTTTCTCGATGTTTGGTATTTTTTGGCTACGAAATATTTAATTGTACAGCCCTTGTGAATTTTATAATTTTTTAAATTTTTAATTAACCGTTATATTTAAAAAAAGTTTCCACCACTTTTAGTTTACCTTCGTAGTTTTTTGGGGATATTATTACTGTAAATAATAACACCTGTTTAAAATAAAAGTTTTGAAAAAAAGTAAAAACAATTAAATTTTAACAGGTGCCATTTTTTTGAAGAAAGTATACGTTCTAACTTTTTTTTATTTACGAAATTAGATTCGGAAATTACTTTTTTTTTAATTTCCATACTTTAACCTCCGCTTTATATGTGGGAGATAAAAAATAAGAGGTTGTTTTTGGCATTTTTTTGAAAAAAGTTTAATAGTTTTTTCTTGGAAAATATTATTAAATGTAAGCAAAAAATAAATATCTCATTTCCTTATTACTGTAGTTACTATTGTTAGATAAATGGATGTTACAGTAATTAGTGATACATTAATTGTTACTACAGTAAACAATGTGATAGTAGTTATTACAACAGAATTTTTTGCTACAGTAATATGGTTAACAAAAATATTACTGTAACAATATTGTTACAGTAATTTTTGTTACATTAATTTTTGCAACAGTAATTATTATTAATTAAAAATAATTTATTCATACAATAATCATTGCTACCGTATTCTCATCAAAGCAAAACAAGCCAAATAAAAATATGCAAATTTTTCAGATCACACAAGACAATTGTACATTGCTATCAGGGAATCATTTTTGTGGTGTTGAGTCAGTTGTAAATGCGACTCCAATAGAAGTTGTATGTTGGTCATTTTTGGTTGTCACAGTTGAACGGGCAGTTGCAACAGTATTTTACAAAACCTATGAAAGAGTTAATTGTATTCTTCTTGCAACTATTGTTACTTTTATTCCAGTAAGTTTTTTTCAATGAAAATTATAGAATTTTTATTACATTACTGTAATTCTGTAAAGGTCACTGTAGTTTTTAAACAAAATTATTTTTTAAAAATTACTTTATCAAAAAAATACTGTACTTTTTAACAAAATTATTTATTTTCAAAGTACTGTAATCATGAGAAAAATATTACAGTAATCGTAATTGTTGTAATTACGGTAAAATTTTTATCATTGTATATTTATTTTATCTTTTATCCATTTTTTAGTGGGGATTTCAACTTGTTCGATCATTGTTAATTGCCATTGAAGCAATAAATAAGCCATTTGCAATGGTGCCATACTGTAGCTCCCTTGGAACCTTTGATTTCTTTGCACTTTTAAGTTATTTAATTCCAATTGCAATTGGAACATGCTTTATTTCTCTAATTGTGTATTATACAAATCGAAAAGCTGATATCTTTGAAGCTGGGGTAAATGGTTCAGATTATTTAACTCGAAGATTTCAAAGAATTGAAAATATGGAAGCAACAAAATCAATTGCAATTTTATGCGTGGTCTTTTTTACTTGTTATATTTCATATTTTATTGGAGTTTATTTTATCGGAATTGGAATTCCTTCTGCTTCACCCCTGAAACCCATTGTTAAGGTTTGTTAATAATTTTTTCGTGGAGAGACAAAATTTAGGCTAAAAAATTTTTACATTTCATCGGTTTTATGCTAATTTTTGAAAAGCTTGTTACAGTAGCTTAAACTGTATAATACGCGAGTTTTCAAAATTTGTGCCTTCCTCATTTGCTAATCAATTATTACTTAAAAATCAATATTTCAGGAAGCCGCAAGTATGATGTATCCAATTCATGGCACATGCCATGTTTTACTTGCACTTTATATGTCTGAAAATTTACGAGAAAAATTTATGAATCATCGATTGATTGTATTTTTACGAAAAAGATTTGCACAAAATTCTCGACATCTTATTACTGTAAATAAAAGGATCGCACCTTTAGGGGATAAAGATGATTACTTTAATTTATATAAACAACAATGGCTTTAAAATAAGTTAAACTATCTTTGGTATGAATTAAAATGTACATAAATACTGTATAAAAAAATTTGTAAGACTTGTTTTAAAATTTGTGTTTATTTTGTTTTTGCTATTTATTTTTCACTGAATAAACACTTATATTTATGATGATGTCTTTTGGGGTTAAATACAATATCCGATAAGAATTTTTAAAAATACAACCGATAATCGAATTTTCGAACCAAAGGTAAACTTAAAAAGATACAATATTAAAATAATTTTGGACTTAAAAAAAATGTAACACTAAAAGAATGGCAAACTTCACCTTTGAGGTAAAGCAAAAAATTTGTTAACAAATTCATCGACACAGTTATTTTCAACTTTTGGCGAAATGGATCGAATATATTGTTACTGTGAATTAACATGAATGTTGCATGTTCTTTTCTTATAACGTATTCCACCAATTTATTCTAAAATTTTGACAAAAATGGCACCGCCAAAAAATCGTATATTTTTTTATTTTACCTATGTTTTCGAACATGCTTAAGAAGCAGGAAAAAAATACTTTTAGGTCGAAATTCGGCAAAATGCCGTTTTTAGAGCATCGAGAATGCCAAAGTCGGCATATTTTGTTTCCTATGGTATATTTTCATCTTTTATCCGTTTTAGGTATAATTGCACCTATATAGGTTTTCGAGGTCGGGGAATCCGAATCTCGAGTCCGCGTTTCGAAATTTTCGCGGTAAGACCCCTTTTTCGCATGTTGCTTGCATATTTCCCCTGAAAAGTGGGTCAATGAATTTTTTATCAGACTAGTTCTACTCACCATTGGATTCCCCGTGGTTTTTTACCCCTAGGGGTGTAAAAACGTAAAAAAACTAGGGGTGTCCCGATTCGTCAGAACAAGATGAATAACGTCGACCCCTGATTTAGAGAATTTCGATCATTTATGAAAAATCGAATTTTTATCCAATTATGCTAATTTCCCACCGATATAGGTTTTCGACCATGGGGAATTCAATGGTAAACTTTATATTGCCCTAAAATCACGTTTTACATGCGAAATCCCCTTAGGGCATGATATAATATATCCGCATAAATAAAAAATTCCCCCTGACTTTATTATGGTGTTTAAGGTGTTAAAAAGTGTTGATTATTGTTCATAAACAATGTTTTTATCAAAATCAAACTATTTTTTAATCATTCGAAAGCTGGAACAATTTTTTCAGATGACCTGAAATACCCCTTGATGTTGGGGTATATGTGCAAATCTTGAAATTGCTTCAACGTGCTTGTATGACCTAGATTTGCAAAACTTTGCTTTCAGAACAACATATATATGATTTTTGGATCTTATTTATGCTATTTGGGTGTCTTTAAATGCAAGTTAATAGCATAATTCTAAACCATTTGATGTTAGTGAATTCAAGATACTATAGATGAAAGGAAATCAATGATTAGATAGTATCATATGTTTTAAATGGTAAAAACAAGATCGAGAAACAATTTTAGACAATTATCAATGTCTATTGTTCACTATTTGCAATGTTTGAGCATTTACATATTTCATACATATACCCCAACATCAAGGGGTATTACAGGTCATCTGAAAAAATTGTTCCAGCTTTCGAATGATTAAAAAATAGTTTGATTTTGATAAAAACATTGTTTATGAACAATAATCAACACTTTTTAACACCTTAAACACCATAATAAAGTCAGGGGGAATTTTTTATTTATGCGGATATATTATATCATGCCCTAAGGGGATTTCGCATGTAAAACGTGATTTTAGGGCAATATAAAGTTTACCATTGAATTCCCCATGGTCGAAAACCTATATCGGTGGGAAATTAGCATAATTGGATAAAAATTCGATTTTTCATAAATGATCGAAATTCTCTAAATCAGGGGTCGACGTTATTCATCTTGTTCTGACGAATCGGGACACCCCTAGTTTTTTTACGTTTTTACACCCCTAGGGGTAAAAAACCACGGGGAATCCAATGGTGAGTAGAACTAGTCTGATAAAAAATTCATTGACCCACTTTTCAGGGGAAATATGCAAGCAACATGCGAAAAAGGGGTCTTACCGCGAAAATTTCGAAACGCGGACTCGAGATTCGGATTCCCCGACCTCGAAAACCTATATAGGTGCAATTATACCTAAAACGGATAAAAGATGAAAATATACCATAGGAAACAAAATATGCCGACTTTGGCATTCTCGATGCTCTAAAAACGGCATTTTGCCGAATTTCGACCTAAAAGTATTTTTTTCCTGCTTCTTAAGCATGTTCGAAAACATAGGTAAAATAAAAATTTTTGCCGGTGCGGGTCGTTTAAAAAGTTTTGGTGGAATACGTTTTATTGTTTTGATCGATGCTGTTTTTTTTGTATAAAAGCATTCAATGTCCCTCAAAAACCTTTCATTTTTACATTTTTTTCGTCGTGATGAAAGGCATGGCTGCTTTCTTCTCTCTCGTCGTCATCCTTCTTTTGCTTCGTGGTGGTTCTCTGGAAGAAGATCATGGAATATGTACTCTACATGATTCTGGCACAAATCAAGTCATGTATTTCCTCGAAACACTTTTCCTTGGTCAACAACACCAAATAATGGCATATTGCACTTCATTCAATAATGAACTCCAAGGACCTGATTGTAATATTCATCGTGGATTCATGGTTTCCGTGTAAGTATTTTTGTATATTTGTTTATCATCCTTTTATACCTTTTTTGCAGAGTATCTACTGGTGGTGGCCCTATCATGAACATGGACTATGCTGTCTTGGAGGAAAAGCATGAACCTGAACATGAAATTAATATGCCAAAACTTGGTTTCCCAATTTCTTACTGGAATTTTGGTTCACAAGATACCTATGGCACAACTTATATCTCATTTCATATTTTCCGCTCCATGGTAAAAATGGAACCAAGTGTTTTAGGCCCTAATTGTGGGCAGTAAGTTTCTTTGTCTTCGGTTCAGATTGATATTTTTAATGTTCATATTTTTAGTTACCATCATGGCTGCCGATTACGTGATGATGCCAAGCTTTGTGCTCCATCTGGTACATGTTTGCTCCAAACATCTGGTATTTTTTTAATGATATATAACACATTTAATATTATTTGGATTTTCAGATAAGCTTAGCCTTGATTATTTGGATATGGCTTTGTATGTCAATGAATACCATGCAACAAGTGGATACTTCTTTGTTAAGAAAGGACCAAAGGTTGGCGTATATCCAATAACGTTCGAAGCACTTGTAAGTTTTTTAAATATTTGCAATAATAATAATGTTTGTATCTTTTTTTAGCTTCATGGAAGTGATCAATATGCTAATCGTCGTACTCCAAAACTTGAATTTGCTGATGTTGAACAATTCCATGTCATCGAAAATTTTCCAACCCAAAATTATCAGGATCATTTCTTTTCTTTTGATCCTCATTATGGATGTTTTGCCTTGTTATTTTGGGAAGGAAGCCGATCAAAAGCACGTAAGTTTTAGTTATTATATTCTGATCAATAAATGTATTGGAAAATATTTTAGCTGAAGTACATTATTATTTGTTTGATGAAAGTCGTCCATCTGATAATGTTCAATTGGTTGATAAGATCGTCCTCCATGATTTTGACTTCTATGATATATTTGATGCTTCAAAAGGATATCATGATAATATCATGAGATTCCCGGTGTTCAAATCATTCGGTCGTCAAGTTTTTATTGGACTTCCTCATCTTCGTGCACCTCAAGTTGGACAACAACAGCAACAATCTCATCCTGAAGATAAAGTTCATCGATACCGTATTTGGAGTAAGTTAATTTATATTAACTAAATTATTAACTGTTATACTTTTTTAGCACCAAATCCGTCTGAAAGTCGGTATTCTGATAATGTTCGTATTCATCATGATGTTCAATCCGCTGGTACTGAACGTCGAACATTTGTTATTGATGGAAGATTCATCCGAACTGAAAAAGCTAGTAAGTTTTAATGTCTTTCTATTTCTTTTAATTGTAATTCTCATTTTAGAACTTTCAGAACCATCAACAACGACTGCTAAGACGACAACAACAACAAAAAAGACTACTGCTGCTCCAACAACAGCTGAAACCACAACTACAACAACAAATGCTAAAATCACAACTGCTCCAACAACAACAACTGTGGCTTCCACTACTACTACTACTGTTGCAACTGAAGCTCCTTCATCCACAACTCCAACAACATCAAGTACTACTGCAACTTCAACAAGTACGTTGTCTTCTTCTACCACTACTTCTGTTAGTACTTCAACAGCTCCTGAAACATCAACTACAACTTTTCCATCGACAACTGTCTATGCAGACCGTGGATTGCCTGGCGGTGATGACTATGGAGATGAAGCTCATGGAAATGATAACCAAAATGGTGAAACAAGTGACGCAAGTGGCTTCTGGTCCTGTCCAATCTATAATTCTTGGTGGGGATTAACCCTCTTCATCATAATCTGCTCAATTCTTGGTATCGTGATTGTCGGTATGTGCGTCGTTATCTTGATTGGTCGTCGAAAAGAACAAATCTATGGAAAGAAAAAGGAAAAGAAGGACAAGAAAAAAGGTGGTGCATCTAAGAAATCTGGTGAAAAGCAAGATTCCGCAAGTGGAAAGGTTGTTGGTGAATTGGATGGTGGAAAGCCTGATGGTAAAGCTCCTGGGAAGAATGCTGCAACAGCTTCTGGAAAGCGAGATGGAGGTAAAAAGAATGAAAAGAAAAAAGGCGCTGGTCGTGGATCGTCAAAGAAGGAGAAGAAGAATGCTTCATCAACAAAGGAAAAAAAGCTTGATGCCAAAAAGGACGAACAACAAAAAGCCGGGTCATCAAAGAAGGTGAAGAAGAATCTCTCTGTAAAAGAAAAGAAGAATAAAAAGTGAACGTTTATTTTTTTTTTAATAAGCTTCTTTTGTATGTGCTGTTTGCTTAAAGTTTTATATAAATTATTCTTTTTAATTTCTTTTGTCGTGCCTTTGATTTGGATTAGCCATAATAGATTCTTCTTAGATACTCACAGACAATTTTGATTTATTCAATTTAGAAGAAAATGTTTAATGTAGTATTCGCCATTATAATTGTACTGTAAGCAGTTGAGTTGTTTTGATGAATTAATTTCATCCGCTTTAGATTTGCACTTTTATCTATTTCCGTTCATACTGTAGAATTTTGTGAAACAAATTATACAACTCCTCTTGAAGGCTTTCACCGAAAGAATTGTATTCCTGGACATTACGATGGATCATGCTTATCATTGTTTTCTAAACCTGCAACATTCAAAAATGCATATGTTAAATGTCATGTTGATTATGGTGGAAGATTGGCAACTGCAGATTCTGAAACCGTATTTTCAAAATGGATTAAAAGAATCTACCGCGATTATGACTTTCAAGTAAAAAAAGATACAAGATTTTGGGTTGGATACGGTAAAAATTCATTTTTTGATTCAATGCCTGTATATGGTAAATTAATTCGACCTTTTTATGATATGGTTTATTGGTAAGCAGTTGGCTTTTTTTGGTGTTTTAAAATGCATTTCATTTTTTAGGAATAAAACATTTCTTGGAAGAGATTTAACAATTAATTTGCCTTGGGAAAAAGGTGCTAATATGGAATTACTTGAAAATAATCAATGTTCATCACATGCTACAGTATTCAATCCAAACAATGCCAAATTCAATGTCAAATCTGCGGATGAAGAGTTTCCATTTTTGTGTGAAATTCCTCGATATCCAAAATTTAAATGTTCTTCTAAATGGCATCTGATTCCTGAATCTCGAATGTGTGTTTTGGTTGGAGATTATCAACATAATATGACATTTTTTGAAGCTGCAGCAACTTGCCAAGAAAAAGGAGGTTTTCCCGTTGTTGTATCAGATTACAGAAATGCTATTAGAATTAATGGTACCTAAAATATTTTTTATGTCTTATGCAGTTTTATTTTTTCAGCAATAACTGATCTTCATGGTATGGGTACTGAGGATGATTTTTTATGGTCTGGTCTTAAACAAGCAAATGGTTCAGCTCAAACTTTAGATGGGTCTAAAAATACTGGTAAATCTCGTTCAACAAATGATTTTTGTGAGGTTGTAAAAGGAAAAATGACTTATGACCCCACGCGCGAACCGAACCCATGGATAGTTTCAAAAATGAAGGAATGTGATCTAAAATATCCATATTTATGTCAAAGATTTGTTGATCAAGCTTTCTCTCTTAATGTTGAATAAATTTTATTACGAATTTTTATGTTTCTCTAATTTATACTTGCTTTAACATTTATATAATTTTTTCTTAGAATTTTCTTTTCTCACACATTTGAATTGGATTAGCCAGAATAGATTCTTTTTAAGTACTCACTTGTGACACTTTTGTTTTATCCAGTTTAGAAGAAAATGTGTACTGTAGTATTCGCCATTAAGATTATACTGTAAGCAATTATGATGTTGTTTTAATGAATTTATTTTATCAATTTTTAGATATTTACTATTATTTGCTATTGTTCATACTGTAGAAATTTGTGGAACGAATTATACAACTCCTCGGGAAGGCTTCAACCGAAAAAACTGTATTCCTGAACATTATGAAGGATCATGTTTGTCATTGTTTTCTAAACCTGCAACATTCAAAAATGCATATGTAAAATGTCATGTTGATTACGGTGGAAGATTGGCAACTGCAGATTCTGAAGCTGTATTCTCAAAATGGATTAAAAGAATTTACCGAGATTATAATTTTCAAGTGAAAGAAGAAACTAAATTTTGGGTTGGATACGGTAAAAATTCATTCTATGAATCTACGCCTGCCGGAAAACTAATCCGACCTTTTTATGATATGGTATATTGGTGAGTGTTGGGCTTTGTTCGTTATTGTAACACGAATATTTAGGAATAAAGCATTTCGTGGAAGAGATATAGAAATTGATTTGCCTTGGGAAGAAGGTGCTAATTTGGGATTACTTGAAAATAATACATGTTCATCACATGCTACAGTATTCAATCCAAACAATGCCAAATTCAATGTCAAATCTGCGGATGAAGAGTTTCCATTTTTGTGTGAAATTCCTCGATATCCAAAATTTAAATGTTCTTCTAAATGGCATCTGATTCCTGAATCTCGAATGTGTGTTTTGGTTGGAGATTATCAACATAATATGACATTTTTTGAAGCTGCAGCAACTTGCCAAGAAAAAGGAGCTTTTCCTGTTGTTGTGGCAAAAATCAGAGATTTGACTAGATTAAATGGTTGAAACTTTCTTTTTCTTGTCTCTTATTCATTTGGATTTCCTTTAGCAATCACTGCTCTTCATGGAATGGGTACTCCAAATGATTTTCTGTGGTCTGGTATTAAACAAACTGAAGGTGCACCTTATTCTTTGGATGGAACTCCACATATTATGGAAAATGATAGCAGTAATAGTAAATGTACTGTAATATTTGGAGAGAAACAACGTCATGAGTCGAAGAAAGGTTATTATGGTGCTCAACCTGAATTATGTAATAAAAAGTTTCCATATTTATGTCAAAGATTTGTTGATCAAGCTTTTGCTCTTAATATTGAATAAAGTTCGACATATATTTTTAAGCATGTGCATTTTTTAAACAACAGACAATAAACAAAATACAAGAAAAATTTGCAAAACTTAAACAAACTAGAATAATTTAAATAAATTTCCCTGACAAATAAAAATCCATCATATAAATAGTCATTGTGCGTACGTTGTGTGTTGCGCTCCATTATTATTCATTCACAAATTGAAAGTGAAAAAAATAGAGAATAAAAAAGTATAAATTTGCATTAAAAGCAGCATTGAACTAAAGCAATGTAAAAAGGAAAAGATGATTAGGAGGAGTGGTGTGATGACCGGTTGTTGAAAGTAAAGTATGTAAGCTAAGAGCTGGGAGATGAAAAAAAAAGTTAAACGGCAATCAGCTATGAGATATAAATAACCTAGAAGTAGGATAAATTAAAATCCTTCTTATAAGTAGTCATTGTGCGTTTGTTGTTGATGATTCTCTTTTCATTCACAGAATGGAGAACAAAGTCATTATCTTGAACTCTGCATAAAAATAACTACTGTAAGTTAGGGCTAAAAATAAATACAAGAAATCAATGAATGATGAGAGATGTGCATGAAACAGCTATTTAATCCTAAAGCAGAGGCTTCATTGGGTCCAAATGATTTCAATAAATCAGCAGCTATGAGAAGTGATAAAATAAGATGTATGATTATGCGAACGCGATTTTTTTGGGACATTTTTCTGTAAAAGCTTTTGATAAGAGCAAACATCAGAAGAAATTAGAAATTTCTTTTTTAAATACAGGGTGTTTTGAGGTATTGATTTTACTGTTTGTGTAAAAGAAAAATCAATGACATGGCAAATAAGTGCTGGGATTGCGCTAATAAAATGATACGATAATTAAAACTAATTGGATATTTATGTCATAGATTATCGTGAATATGGAACGTTCATAAAATATAAAATCGGGTGGCCGCCCCGAAGGGGCGGGGCACCCTAGTGTTACATAAAAAAGTAGGGTGTTTTTTGATCTTTGACAAAATGAAAAAATAAATAATTTAAATAAAATAAATAATTTAAATAATACAACAAAGTATTTAAAGTTTTTTTAATTCAACAGAATATAAATTTGAAGAAAATGAAAATGGCAAAGAGTTACCCATTAAAAGTTGAGATTTACAATATCCATTTAAAAGATTTAAAAAATCCGTTGTAAAGGTTGAACAAAAGAATTTGAGTTTTACAGTTCCTCCTGGAGCAATTTGGGTGGAAATTAAGGATACAACAAATTCAACGCTAATTATATCTTCATGATAAATAATGAATTCTGCTTCGTGAAGTTTATTAATTCTGGGTCGTCGATCAGGAATTTCAAAAGAAACAACATTATTTCGGAGACCCAATCTAAAATTTAAAAATTAAATATATAATATATAAATATATTTTGTAATATTTTAGCTTACGTGATACTTTCTAAATTTGTTGCAGATCTTAAAAGAAATCTATCTTCTGGTCCTCCATTTATTGTGCTACAATAATTAAGTTCTAATTTCTTTAAGGCCGGATTTAAAAATACATTTAAATCTGCAAACATAATATCTCCACAAGAAATATGCAAATTTTCAACTGATGAAATAATAATATTTGGAGAAATTTTATCAAAATCATGAAGAAGAAAATGATCAACTTTCAAGGTTTTGATTTTTAAAGGAATTGGAGTTGCCTCAAATTCGTTTATGCAAAATTCTGCATCATCAAGGACGATTTTATTCTTACGAAGTCGAGAATAAGAAAGTGTATCAGCTTCATAACAAAATTTTAAACCAAATTGTTTGCAAGATTGATAAAGTTTAATTCTGATTTTGAAAGATGCACTTGAAAGAATTTGATAGATAAAAGTATTTGGGAGGGAGAAGGATTGATAAATGACATCGTTGAAGTACATGATAATAACAAAATGTACACAGCTTAAAAAATTGATGACAAATAATTTTTTAAGATCATCAAAAAAATTACATTTTGTAAAAATGAATCACACTTTTGCGGTGTTTTTAAAGCTTTTAAAATGTTTTTTTGGTTTTCTGTTCCTTTTTGACAATCGAAATTTGAAAAAAATCAAAACAATTCAATGTTAAAGAAAGTTTTTAAAATTTTAGTTATATAAAAGTTCCCATCCTTGATAAATAATATATATCACCAGATATTCTAATTAATAATCTACAAAACTTTTACAATGCTTTCACCAACTTCTTATGACCAATCCAAAATATCGCCAAAAGCTGCTTAAAATGGAGAAAAATTTAAATTTTGCAGAAACTCTAAAAATTCAAGACGACACTGAAGAATCACTACAAATATGCCAAAATGCAGTTTTTGATTTTTGTAATCAATTTTTGATGCCTGTAGAATTTTGGGATAAAATATATCAGTAATCTTTTTATTAAACATGCCTCAAAAAATATCTTATTAAATTTTAGCTTAACAAGAATTCAAAATTTTTATTTCACAGACAGTATAATGAATGACATTATCAAACCTTCAATTTATCAATTTTATATAATAATTAACCCCATATTGGATTTAATATTGCTGCAGAAAGAAAAATTTATTATTATCAATGTAAGAACAGATCGGCAATTGATTTTGAAGATCTTTGTGTAACTCATAAAGATTTGAATGTAAAATTTGATATATATGAAAAGCATCATGCATGTTTGTTGAACTGTATTTTGTTAAGATTTAAAATAAGAACATTTTTAGTATCAATTATCCAAAAAATCCATTCTTCAAATGCTTGAAAAGATAAAAATTCATTATGAAAAAATTAAATCTCTTGAAGGCAATGAAGATGAATGGTTTGAAGCTTTGGTAGAAGTTGGAGATGAAGAATTTGTTGAACATAATGTTGAATATCGTCTTGGGAAGGATTTAACAAACAAAAATTTGCGGAAAATGTATCTGAGATATCTTAAATTTTAAAATCGAAAGGTTTTAATTTTGTTTCTGATTGTTCCTTTCAGTTACAGTAGCTTTGTAGAAGCTTCTTCAAACTTATTCAAAGTACTGTAGATTTATTCTTGATGATACTGTAATGAAGGTTTGTAACATCTTCATGTTTGAAATTAAATGTTAATAATTTATTTGTTTACATACTGTATTTAATTATAAGATGTTTAAATTACAATCTTTTATTTAAAAAGCTTTTTTGATCAAAAATGATAGATTATGAGAAAATAAACAACATTTAAAATAAAAACTGTTAATTTTAATTGTTACAAACTGGTACATGTGCCCCATTCGAAATCACAAAAATGACAAATCCTTTGATCTTTTACCGCCCCTTCGAAATGGTTTAAATAAAAACTGTTAATTTAATTGTTACTAACATGTGCTTCCTCTGAAATCACAAAATGCCAAATCCTTTGATCTTTTACCGCCCCTTCGAAACTCCTTTCAAAATAAAATGCTGCTGGCGTCCTTTGTCACAGTAATATTATATTCTTTGGAAAACAACCGAATACAAATTTGAGTAAAATGTAAATTTTTGGGATGTTGTTGTTAGTTTTCGTGCTTCAACAAATAATTTAAGATTTTCCACAAATTCTTTTGCAACTCTATCAATATGAAAAAGTAATTTTAGAGTTCCATTTGGAGCCATTTGTGTTTCAACAAAATTAATAATAATTTCAACTTCAACTTGATGATAAACAATAAAATTTGCATCTTGAAGCTTTTTAATCCGATGAACATTTGGAAGTTTCTCATATGGCCGACGGATATTTAATGCCCCGAAGCTGTAATTGTTATATGATATTATTATTACTTTATGCAAATTTATCAACTTACGTAATACTTTCCAAATTTCTTGCTTTATTCAAAATCATTTGCAAAGGATTCATATATTCAGTGGATTCTGCAAATAAACATTGTTGAATATCAATTTTCTTAATTGTTGAAGTTAAAAATGAAGATAATCCACTCGTAAAATATATCATACTTGTACTAATTTTAAGAGTTTCGACAGATGGATAATCTATATGGTATCTCAATACAGTATTATTATATCCTTCATATTCCATTTTTATAGATTTAACTTTTAATAAAGAATAAGCGGCACATATCTTTCTTTTAGGTATAATTGCATCTTCTATTTTAACAACAGATTTTGAAAGTCCAGAATATTCTAATGTTTCAGCTTTGTATTTAAATTTTAATCCAAGTTGTTTACATGTTTGATATAACTTTAGCTTGGTTTTAAATTTGGCCTCTGATAAAATATAAACTAAAATTGTTGAAGGAAGAGAATAAGATTGGTAATAAACATTGGTAAATTTTTGGGGTAATTCAATGTTAAACATTTCTTTAATTATTTAAATTTGCCAAGATAGAAATAAACAAACAAAATCTTCGCAATTTTAGTTAGCAATTTTTCGCAAAATGCCAGAGTTCATCCTTGAAGCATACTTAAAGTTGTTATTCGATATTTTGAAGCTTACAACTTTATTTTTCAAGTTTTGAACAAAATCACTTTTGTGACCGAAGTAGCTTTTGTAGCAAAGCTTTCAGGGTTAAAACCCCCTGCAAAAGTTGACATCTTTAAAGTTGCTCAAATTCCACAAGGCCCAAAAAAGAGATGACCTTGGCGGATACTTTATTTTGCTACCGTATCTCTTTGAAATTTTTAAACGATAGTCTTTGTTTAATTACATGTTTGAATAACTATTTATTCAGGATCCTCTTTTAAATATGCACTCTCTTTTGTTGAAATGGTCCTTAAAGCCTTTTTTTAAAAAAAAAACCATTTTTGCTAGAACATTTAATTCAAAAGAAAGAGTTTCCAAAACAAAAAATGTGTCCAAAAAATTGACAGCCACCAACACCGCCTCATTGGCTCAGTGGCAGAGCGTCTGTCTAGTAAACAGAAGGTCGCTGGTTCGATTCCAGCATGAGGCAGGATAACTTTTTTATAATTTTTAGCATTTATTATACATTTATAAATCGTAGTATTTCCTGTATAAGGCAGAGAAACATTTTTGCAGAATCCAACAATATTTCTCTTAACAAATGCTTTATTTCACAATGTCACTAAAAACTTTTTAGTGACATTTTAAAAATTTATCTTTTTAGTAAAAAGATAACTTTTTAAAACATATTAATTTTTTACGGTTGTTGCAAAAATTAATAAAAGTAAGACACTTTTTCATGCAATTGTTCGACGAAGATTTGAAGTTGCAAATGGTGGATCATGAACAGAAGGATAACCATGGATATGGAAATTACGGTTATTACGTTCATAAATGATCATCTAAAATTTAATATTTTTGAATATTTTGAGATAAATATTGCCAACTTAAATTACAAATATCTGTAATAAGAAAAAACCTGAATCCTTACATCATCATCAGAATCATTATTTTCGACATTTTTGATAATTTCATTGATTCGAAGAGTTTGAGTATGAGCAGCATGAATTCGGGGGGTTTTGATACGGTAAAGATGATGTTGGAGTCGACGGAAACAGAAAAATTCAATCATTTTTTCGATTCCAACAATCAAAAATGCAAATGCTGCAAGGGCTGAATATTTGATTGCGTGCCAGCCTTTTTCATTTGGTGGAATGAATGAACAATCTGGAAGGGGTTTTGATTTTTTAGGATATTAGGGATACTGTAGCTTACCGTAGAAAGCAAGAGTGTGATTTGAGTGAGAGATTTCATGGGTTTGATTCGAATCTAAATTTTATTGATTTTTTTCATCCATCTAAATTCGTAAACTTACTATTTTTTAAAAATGCACAGTAATATGAAGTTGTTAAATGAAAAGCAAAAGTTAAAAATGCAATAAAAATGTACGGTAGCTAAAATACGAAGAAAGAAGTATCCTGTATTATTGTTTTTGTAAAAGCATGGTACAGTAGGAACTTACAGTAATAATCAAATAAGGATATAGTAGATAATCTCGTCGATCATAGATTCCAAAAGCCGCAGTAATTCCAGCTAAAGCATGCAAGACAAAAAAGAATGCATAAGCAACAACGATTTCACTGAATGCCGGGGAAGTAATAAAAAGTGCCGTGGCATAAATGAAATTAAAAAGAATGAATCCGGCACAAAGGTACTGTAATTTGGGATAAAAGATGAGATTATAGTAATGGTACAGTATCCGATTTTAAGAAGGTCTTTAAATTATCATAAACTATGTACAAGAATTAGTTATTAAACTACCGTATCCGGCTTAAATTGTCATTATTATTACAAACAAATAATGTTTCAAACTACAGTATCCGATTTTTAATAAAAGGTAATTTATTAAATTTTTGATATTTTGTTTAAGATACCGTAATCAGACAAAATAATAGTACCAACAGGTACTGTACAAAAGTACAGTACCTGTTGGTACCTTTTTCAACTTTAGTACAGTAACAGTCTTTCATAAAAAATGCTTACCTTAAGTTTACAGCCAACATGTTCTCGGGTAATTACAATTGTTGGGGAAGAACCAGAGCTTGACGAGGTTGATGTTGACGTAGGAGCCATCGCAATTTGTGATTCTTTTCGAGTAAAAATTTTTTTCCTTTTAAATGGTAAAGATATTACAACAAAAAATTGTTGCCCTAAATTTGACACCGAAGAACAAGGAGGACAACGCATTTGATATTATACCATAAAGAAGGAAGGAAGGCAATAACGCTTCTTCATTCAAAGGGGTCCTGCTTCTTTCTCTTTCTTTCTTTTGAATAATAATGTCTCTTTTTCTGAAGACGAAGGATGACGAGAACAAGAATTGATAATCAATAAATATCTTGTGATTATTGTTATTCAATGTAAAAAAAACGTTTTTTTATCGTTTTGACTTAATTATGCACGACGATGTTCAGCATAGCCATGAGAAAATCATAAAATTCTTTTACAAAAACAGCAAAAAATATTTTTTTAACACAGCTTTCAATAAATTCGTCAACAAAAATGATGAGTTTAAGAAATACAGTAAGACAAAGAAATTTCTGATGAACCTTGAAAAGAATATCAAATGATACGTTTTACAGTACTTTTTGTAGCTACAACATTCACATGATATGCCAATGAAATGTTTGAGCATTACAAATATTAGAAAAGCTATCGTCAACAAAATCTTTTTAAACGATGAGCTCTTTTAAGTTACTATGTCCCAATTACACTAACAATTTGTAAATGTGTAAGCTACTACCCAAACACCGATGCCTGCAGCTCATAATACCTTTCAACGAAGTCCCTTACATTTAAACTAGCAGATACTTTAATACTCCTAAGCTAAAAATTCTTCAAACCGAACCAATATTCTCATCAAAACCCAAAATATTCCCCTTCAAAACAAAATATACGACGAAAAGTCATTTATTTAAAATAATAAAACAACAAATTTTATAACCAGACAAAACAAAGTATCACCACAAATTAATAAATTTAAGCAAAATGTGTTTTTGGACGAGATGTGGTGAAAGGAGTAAGATGTTGTCTTTTGGTAACACGATGAGCAAGTGGGAACTTGATACTAGAATCATGGAATTGTTTAACACCTGCACGACGGCATTCAGATGCAGCAACTTCAACAGCTTTAATAATTTGAATTCTATCAGCTTGAGCACGATGACGAGCACCCATATCACGATAAGCTTGAGTAACGGCACCAGCAACTGATACATCCCGATATTCACGGTACATATTATGTTGACCAGTACGGGAACGATAACGAAGCCATACTCCAAAATTCTTTACAGATCCAGTATTCTTTTGGAAAATTTCATCAACAGAAAGAATTTCACCATGAGTCTTCTTGATACGACGAAGCATAGATGTAAAGTACCAGAAACGAGATTTTGCAACAACTTTATTACTTGCAAAGATGACCATATGGTAGAGCTTTGGATTGGAGTCGCGCTCGGATGGTAGCTTACGACCAACAATTGAAAATTGCTTAAGAACTTCTCCGGATGCGATGATAGGCATGTTTGGTTACCTGAAAAAAGAGAAAGAATATAAATAAATGCATCAATAAAAAAATAACAAAGTGATCGTTAATACGTGGATATCATATAATACTTTATTACAAAGATAAAAAAGAAATACTAAAGAGAAAGTAAAGATGGAATAGATTTGAAGAACAAAAATAGCTCAAAACTTCGTCAAAAACACTAAAAATTGGGCCAAAAATGGATAATCAACCTGCAAAAAGCATAAACGAATATTAATGAGTGTAAAAGTAACAGAAAAATGTAAAAAAATATCTGAAAAAAGGACTAAAAAGTGGTAAAAATTATCAAAAAATTCAACGTTGAAAAAAATTTAAAGAAAATGGGCCAGAAAAAAGTTAGTCGGGAAAAGGAACGGTCTCAACACGAAAGCAAGGGGATCGGCGGCAAGTTTTAAAAAACGCAACACTAAAAATCGCAAGAGTGTTGAATTTTCCCTCCATTGAATATTATCCTTGGAGAACGATTTTTTCCTCTCTTTCAGGTAGTTGCTTAAAGTGTTAATGTTAACTTTATTATTAACTGGAGTATTTATTTGTTGATATTATTAAAAATAAGTAGTAAGCAATTGGAAAAGTTACTTTTTCGGTATTATTTTTTGATGTACAAAAATATTTTCGCAAAATCGTAATGGGCAACAAATTTCTGCTTCCCATTCGGTCGTTTCTTTTTTTCATGATATTCTGTTAATTTCTACAGTTAGTAAACATGTTGAACTAAGATATGTAAGAGGGATTTTGCGATATTTTAAGTTGGGGCGATTTGCCAGCCTGATGAAGCTGTTTTTTGACAATGGTTTAGCTTTTGGGCTTCATTAGGCTGGCAAATTGCTAAAAAAGGTTAAAGAACCCCATAATCAGACCAGAGGTCGTGGGGGGGGGGCCGATGCTGGCGCGACTTTCCAGCATCTGCACTTAGCATTTAGGTGTCCGGATCTAAGACCCTTGCCGGCGCAACCCGGTGGTGGACCACCCCCTTTCGGGAACCTTCCACTCGAGCGGAGAGCTCATATGAGTGTACCCATTGCTTTCCAATTGGTAGCGCCTGGGTTGGGCACGCACGGGGATTTGAACCTTCCACTCTTTCGAGTATCTGTCCGACCGAGAGTCTGTCGCTCAAACCACTCGGCCACCCGTCCGCCTAACTTAAAATATCCCAAAATCCTTCTTACATATCTTAGTTCAACATGTTTACCAACTGTAGAAAATAACAGAGTATCATGAAAAAAAGTAACGACCGAATGGGAAGCAGAAATTCGCTACTCCGTCTCGAACATTCTCTGTAAATATCGTTGACTTGACTTTGGCCATAGCAACATTTTTCCACCTTTTGAATTCAGGAGTTGCAACAATTTTGTCTTTCTTGAATAAATCTTGTTCAATCTTTTCGCACTTTTCACTTTTCTCGAAGAATGTCGAAAAAAATAATGCGCGTTTTTAACACTGTTTGACGTCCATTTTTGTCGTTCACTTATTACGCTTCCTTGTTTTTTTAGTAATGCCACCAAAGAAGCCAAAGAAAGCTTCAAAAACAGCTATCAACGCTGAATATTCTGAAGAAGATTCTGATTTTGAAAATCCTCGACCAGGAAAATCAACAAAAACTCGTAAACGAAATCTTAGTCCAGCTGTACCACCTCCTGAACAATATGAAGATGATTGTATGAATGATAACAATGATATATACGATGATGGTAAGGGGATTTTGTTTGTTACGGAAAATACTCTTTATTATCGTAAATTTTTAGATAATCAAGCTTATTTGAAGATTGCAGATGATGTCGTTACAAAGAACGTTGTAAGTTTCTTCTGATCTTTTAATTGTTCTTTTTAAACAATTATTAGCTTTAAAATTGTACTATAGAATCTGATTTTTTAGAAATTACCTGTTTTGTTTGATCCTAATGTTCTTCCTGGCTTCTCTGCCTTGATCAACAATACTACAAAGATATCTGCTGCATCTCGAGTTCTTGAAGCTTCTTTTAAAGTTTATGGAAAACGTGTTGATGTTGTTCATACTGAAGCACGAAAGCTTGATCAAGATGTTATTAGTCGAACAGTAGAAGATGCAAAGCTTAAAAAGAAGCCTGTTCCAGTTGATAAGGATCCTTTGAATGAATCTTTGACCGAATGGGGTGATTGTGGTAACACCGATGGATTCTTCTCTGAAGAAGATGAAGCAACAATAACTCAAAAGAAGCAAAAGCAGAAAGAAGCAAAGTCTATGAATGTTAATATGACAATGGCAAATTTTGATTTTGATGAAGGAGATACGTCTAGTCTATCATGTTCAGGAGCAATGGCTTCGACTTCTGATACCTCTTTTCAACTTAATGATGATAATCTGAAGAAGAAATTAGCTGCGATTGCAAAGGATCGAACCGTGCTTATGGGAAAAGGAAAAAGATCTGCAAAAGAAATTGAAAAGCGTCTTAAACGAGCTAATGCTGCTGCAGTAGAATTTTACAGAAAAGAATTGCTTAAAAGAGTAAGTAAAATCATTTTCTCTAAAATACCCTGCTTATGTATATTTTATCCATCCAAAAACTATTAGTGGCTACCATATATTATAATCAACTTTAATTCTTTTAATCATTTATGTTTTAGGGAAAAGTCAAGGGCAAGAAAGAAAAAGAAGCTGATCCCGATACAAATGAAAATGATTATACCTATTTTAATAACCCTTATTATCAGTTTGCTTTGAATAAGAAACGTGAAAAGCGACATGTTTGTATTGATGATGTTGCAGCAACGACACCCGATTTTTCAAGGATTTTCATGCACAATGAATGGCCTATTGAAGAAGAAGATTCCTCACCTGCAAACATCAAAGATGATGATGGCCCCGATGATGGAGATTTTATTTATTCCGCTGATGCAAATCCTAATAATGATGAAGGTGGAGCTGAAGAGGATGAAGGTGAAGATATTTTGGATGGTGTGTTGGAGCAATTTCAAGGTATTTGTTGGAATTAATTGTTGTAGCTTCCTTTTTTACTTTTCCCGCCGATTTTTTTGACCACGTTTTTATTTTGTAGGTGCGCTTGAACATGCAACCTCTAGTAAATATAAATTGGAAGATGAATGGGTTGAAATACTTGGATTGGAAAAGAAAGATCTTCGACCATCGAATAAAACTGAAATTTCATTTGAACAAACAGCAAATGACGACTTTGATCCAGATAAACGACTCGTGGATCGCCTCGTTATTGAAGGAGAGGATGAAGCAATGAAAGCTGAAGAAGAAAGAACAGAAAAACTTGTCATGAAGTTATTCTCTGATCGTGTGTATCTTCCCGGTGGCCCTGGAAATTCAAATGAAGATACAATTCGTCGCCAAATCAATTCTCCTCCAGCAGTTCCAATGTTTTCTGATGAAGATTTCTTTTTTCCATACGATCAAAGTAAATTTGTAAACGCTGAATCATTTGATTCTCAAATTGCTGCCTCACGATCTTATTTTATCAAACATACCTCTATTAAAGATGTTGATTCATTTGGGATCCCCGATAAGGTTTTTGAAGCTTTACAAAATTTTTCTCTTCCAATTACTCGAATTCCTGATGAATTTTTAAAAATCTTCGAGACGCTTCCGAATTATAGCTTTGTCAATGGCCTCTTTACTAATAGAATTGCAAAATATGAATATAATCAAGAGTGTCAACTTCTATCATCATCAATAATTCCTTTTCGAATGGGTAGATATGCTGAACAACTTTTGAATTCTGTTATTCATCAAGTTCAAACATGCAATTTAAAGCCAGAATTTTTTGATACTCGAGCATCACGTGCTCAATCTACTCGTCCACAATCGTCATTATATCCGTCATCAACACCAATAAAAAGATCTCGATTTGATGAAGCCTTGATCACTGGTGAAACATATCAATATTTTGCTGCTTTTGAACATGAAAAAACTGTAAGCTTTCTAGGTGATTTTTTAAAAATTGATTCACCGTGATTACTTTTATAGCAACGTTATCCAAATCAAAATATTAATAAGAACGATGACACTGACATTTATAAAATTGTTTCTGTGGTATTGTCTGCTGAATTTGGAGCTTCTGCTTTCCTTCAAGATAGAATAAATAAGTATTTTTCTGCGCAAGCAATTTTTAGTTATTTTGCTTTCATCAAATTCTATGCTGAATATCGTCACAAAGATTTTTCTGTTTATGAAATTGTTAAAAATTTGTCCGAGCTTGAAGGAAAAGATTTTGAAGACCTTCCATCTGTTGTTGAAAATAGTACAACTGAACATGAACCTCTTGATCAGTTTTGTATTCCGTCTGCCACAATTCAAGAACCTACTCCAATGGAAGTTGATCATGATTTTGATAACGATTTTGATTTTCATGATGTTCCATCTTCACCTCAACAAAATGCTGCCAATTCTTCACAAAACCCTTTGGCATCTAAAGAATCACAAGATATTTTTGCAAATGAAAATGAGTAAGTTAATTTCGATTACTGTAGCCTTGTTGTATGTGCATTATTTATTTCAGCAATGATGGTGATTATGAAGATGCTGATGATTTTGGTGGAACATTCTTTGACGATGTTCGAGACGAAGCAACTACTGGAACTTTGGATGATTCATTGGCAAGAATTGTTCGAACATCTGATGTACCAATCACACCCATCATCTCAACTCGACCTAAAAGAAATGCTAAAAAGATTCATTTTGTTGATGATGATGCACATTGGGAAAAACCTAATGATGCTGCTCGTAAACGTAAACCTTTTTTTTGTAACATAATATGTGTTAACGTCGTTCATTATTTTTAGCAAAGAAAAAGAAGACGATTGTTCGAGAAGAATTACAAAGTCATCATGATGATAATTTGCTTTTTGTTCCTCGTGAAACTTTTGCAAATGTTACGACTTCTCGTCGTCGTACACCATCTGCTTCAGCCTCCACGTCATTAGCAATGGAAGAATCACCCAGAATTTCACGGTGTCAAGATTCAACATGCCCTGAGAAACTGTCTGAAAATAAATTTGCTTTTCGTTTTGAACTTGGTCAAACAATTCCTGGATATGCGGTAAAAATTTTACCAGTTTTTTTGATTTAAAATTGTGACCATGTTTTTATAGGATCCTGATAAGGTTTTTATGCCTGTAAGATTCAGCGAAACAATGAAAAGATTCTTTCCATCACATTCAGTCTTATATCGTGGTGAATATTCATTCCTTTCTCCAGCATCTGCAATTCGACAAGAAAATGATAGTCTTTTTTGGCTTCGAACTTATCGGCTGTGCTCGGATTTAACTGAAGCAAAGAAGCAGGAAGTGAAAATTCGAAAAAGTCTTGAAACTGCAAATGCGAATAATGTGGATATGAATTACGATGGAATTTCTGATGATGATTATGTTGATGCAGTTGATCATGATTTTGATGCTCCATCTTCACCTTTACCAAGTGGAAATACTCAGCTGAGAAGATCAACACAATATGCTGGATCGTTAATTGGTGAATATCAACATTATCAAGGTGATGAAGATGATTACGAAGAAGAAATTGATGACTTTGATTTTGAAACAAAGGTTAGAATTTCTCTGCATAAAAATTTAAAATTATAGTGTTTTTTTAGAAAGAAAAAGCTATTGTGCTCCATTATCCTGAAGGCAGATTTGCTTTGAAACGTGCAATTAAATTCATCCTTACAAAGCCTCAATATGATCGTTCGACTCTTCCCGATGAAATTAGTGGAATTAAAGCACCACCTCCGATTATTACCGATGAATTGGTTGTTACTCAAAATTTACCAACTTCAACGCCAACTGCTGCCAAAATATCTGGAAGATTTGTATTTGATGAAGAAATGAGTGATGGAGAGGAAATAATTGGTAGTGACAATCATCAAAATGAAATGGATGGAGAAGAAGAAAGTGATTTCGAAAATGACGTATGTTTTTTTACTATTTATGTTCCAGTACAGTATTTTTTTAAATATTTATCTTTTCAGAGTGATGAAACTCGAATGAAAAACTTCAAAGTAAATGGATTCCACACTCTTAAAAGTCTTTTGTTTTATCTACCTGAAGTTTGTCATCCTGATACTGTAAGAATTCTATCAGTGGCGCATGTTTTTTGTACACTTTGTCACATGGCAAATGAAAATGTAAGGATTTTTGCACCATATATACCATCTGATAAATATCATATTTTTAGTCGCTATCATTTATTCAAGAAACAAATGAATTAAATGACGATGACTCAACTTCTGATTGCAGAATTATAAATCTTGAAGAAGCAGTAATTCTGGAAATTGAAAATGATCTCGATGAAGCGATGATGGAATCTGATAATGATCTCTCTGAATAATTTACTGATCTATTTATTATTTTCTTTCTATTGTCTTATATTTAAAAATAAATTTCTTTCAAAATTCTAATTAGTGTGTTTTTTTGTGTCAGAAAACAAAAAATGGGTGGATTGAAATTCGAATACAGACGTTTGCTAAAAATCTTCATTTTTTAATTAACTGCTTGCTTGTATTAGTTTTAGCAATTTATCTGGTATCCGAAATAATGATCATCAATACAGTAGTATTAATTTAAAGTACTCTTATATGGCTACAGTAGGATGAATCAGTAAAAACATTGCGTCATTGCATCAAAGACTTGCCTGCTATTTTAATAATTTGTTTTTTAACGAACTTTGCAAAGTCCAACAACAAAATCAACGTATTTTAAAAAATAATCAAAGTTTAAAGTTGTCAATTTAATTTTTGTGTCGAGCATTTTTTTTCGATAAAGAAAAGTTGGTTGTGTGCGTTCTTTGAAATTGCAACAAAAGAAGAAAGAAGAAGGAAAAATAAGATTGACAAAATGTGCAAAAAGTCTAAACATTGTTTTTAGACTTTCCTTTTTTTTCAATGTTTTAAAAAAAGGCACGTATCTCTCACAACAACAACTGCAATCTAATAATTTATTTATTTATTTGCGTGATTTGTTTTAAACTTTTATTTTATTGTTTAATTTTTAATAATATCCTTGGATTTTAAGGCATTGGGAGCTTACCAAAGATGTCTTCTTCCTTGTTTCGTGGTTCAACTTCAACTGGAATGAAGTTATGGCAACTTCAGGTTAATTTTAGCTTTAAATATTATACTTATCTATGATTTATTTTATTTTAGCAAGCACGTTTTGCATCAAGTATTGCTCATACAGTTAGTGTCCAACATCGAATTGAAGATTCTCGTTCTCGGGCACTACTTGGTGGTGGACAAAAGCGTATTGATGCACAACATAATCGTGTAAGTGAATTTTAAATTTTTACTTTTGACTTTCTTTATTCAATTTTATCTCTTTCCATTTTTAGGGGAAGTTAACTGCTCGTGAAAGAATTAATCTTCTTGTTGATCCTGGAACTTTTAAAGAATATGATATGTTTATGGAACATACGTGCACAGAATTTGGAATGGAAAAAGAAAAATATTCTGGTGATTCAGTTGTAACTGGACATGGGCAAATTGCTGGCCGAACAGTCTTTGTCTTTTCACAAGATTTTACTGTCTTTGGTGGTTCATTAAGTTCTGTTCATGCAAAAAAGATTGTTAAAATTATGAATGTAAGCTATTTTTTTAAACTTTTGATGTTTATCATTGTATTGTTTTTAGCAAGCAATGCTCGTTGGTGCACCTGTAATTGGTTTAAATGATTCTGGTGGAGCTCGTATTCAAGAAGGTGTTGAATCTCTTGCCGGATATGCAGATATCTTTCAAGCAAATGTTATGGCCTCAGGGGTTATCCCACAAATATCTCTGATTATGGGACCATGTGCTGGTGGAGCTGTAATATTTTTTTAAATTTATTCAGGATAATAGTATTATGCCATTACTGTATTTTTAGGTCTATTCTCCAGCATTAACAGATTTTACATTTATGGTTAAAGATAGCTCATATCTTTTTATCACTGGTCCAGATGTTGTTAAAGCTGTCACAAATGAAGAAGTAACCCAAGAAGAGCTTGGTGGAGCAAAAACTCATACACAAACTTCTGGAGTTGCACATGGCGCCTTTGAGAATGATGTTGATGCACTTTTGAATCTTCGAGAATTATTTAATTACTTGCCTTTATCAAATAAAGATCCATCACCAATTCGAGCAGTTGATGATGAATGGTAACTTTTTTTTGTTGTTTTTTAATGCATTTTACCGTACACAACTAACTTTCCAGGAATCGTGATGTCCCTTCTTTGGATACTGTAGTTCCTCTTGAATCCACAGCTGCATACAATATGAAAGATGTTATTACGTCATTGATTGATGAAGGAGATTTCTTTGAAATTATGCCTGATTATGCAAAGAATATTGTTGTTGGTTTTGGTCGAATGAATGGTAACATATTATTTTCCAAATAATTTTGTCTCTAATGTTTTGTTATTTTAGGTCGATCAGTTGGAATTGTTGGAAATAATCCTAAATTTGCTGCTGGATGTCTTGATATCAATTCTTCAATTAAAGGTGCCAGATTCGTTCGATTCTGTGATGCCTTCAATATTCCAATTATTACTCTTGTTGATGTTCCTGGCTTCCTTCCTGGAACTGCCCAAGAATACGGTGGAATTATTCGACATGGCGCAAAACTTTTATATGCATTCGCTGAGGCAACTGTTCCAAAGATTACTGTTATTACTCGAAAAGTATGTTTTTATTGTGAAATATACAGTAATCTTTATTTTTACCTATATTTTAGGCATATGGTGGAGCATATGATGTTATGGCATCAAAACATTTACGCGGGGATGTAAATTATGCTTGGCCAACTGCAGAAGTTGCAGTTATGGGTGCAAAAGGTGCTGTACAAATTCTCTTCCGAAAAGATAAAGATCGTCATGCTGAACATGAAGAAAAATATATTGAACTCTTCAGTAATCCATTCCCAGCTGCTGTTCGTGGCTTTATCGATGATATTATTGAACCTCGAACAACTCGTCGTCGAATTTGTGAAGATTTAAATCTTCTTGAATCAAAGAAACTCAAAAATCCTAAGAAAAAGCATGGAAATATTCCTCTTTAAAGAATTATATTTTATTACTGTAATGACTAGAAATGTTATATTTTTTGATTGATTAATTGTAGTAGGCGGGATTTTTCATTTGATAATGCTATTTTTTGAGAATTGATTTTATTTATAGTATATTTTGTAGTATCTATTGTTTGCCATAATAAAGTCTATGCATTTTTGCGATTTTTGATATATTTTTAATGCTTTTTGGAAAGATATTTGGAATAAATAAAGCCAAAGAGTTTGAAAAAATGAAACATTTCAAGATTACGGTAGTCTTTTCAATCTTTTGCAAAAGGTTGAAATAACTACAGTAATCTTTTTCTTTTCAATTTTGAATTTTTGAAAGCGCTTAAAATCTGAAAAATCGGGTAATTGTGACATTTAAATTTACAAATTTTTTAATGGCTGAACGGTACTTATTTGTATACACTTCAGAAGGCAGTAAATTAAATTTTTTAAAATTAAATTTACTGCCTGAACAATTATTTGATTTTATTTTTGCTTTGGGAGATCAGCCTGCACACTGGGAAAACGCTTTTCTTACCGGAAAATAGTAGGAGAGCTACCGTAACCTTAAAATTTAAAGCTATTTTTTAATAGCTTTAAACTTTGAGCATATTTTTTTAAATTTTTTTTTGTTACAGATGTGACAGAAAGTACATAACTGCTATATACTTCAATGAAATGATGGTGAAAGTTTGGTGCAAATCCGATAGAGCATCACCAAAAAACGTCTTGCCAATACTTTTCTCAACAAGCAGCCTATTCATCAAAGAATAAATCCGCTTTTATTGAGCTGCCCTTTTCGGATACACACATGCACGCACACATCTAAAAAATATTCTGCCATAAAACAAGAAAAGGGTCGGCTATATGCAGATTGGTGCGCGATGCATTTTGCTGTAATCTAAACTAACGAGGAAAAAAGAAAAATGAATGAAACATTGCAACATTTTCACAGTCATTTTTGCTTTCTTTTTTTTGGTTATTGCCGTTTTGAATATTTAATTCATTTTTTGAAAAAATAACAAAAAAAATTTTAAATTTGCAATAGTTGAATGGCATCATAGCAAATGAAGTGATTTGATTAATATTTTTTGTACTTAAACATGGTAAATTTCATTAACATAAAAACGCTTCAATATTAAAAAATGAATTACACCTCAAGCTTGGCTTCTCTGATTGCTAATTAAAATAAATAATATTACAATGTTAAATTTTTACTTTTTGATGTTTCGTATGCATCCGTTCTAAAATTATTGTTTGACAAGCTCCTTTAAAATTACACTTGTTTTAACTGTATCTTAACTATCCACCCTTCAAAACATATTCCAGATGTGTTGATGTTGAAAAACAAGTTACCTAACTTATCAAACTTTTTTATCCTAAACCTGTCGTCCTTTTCGTATGAAAAACTGTGATACTCAATGAATGGAATTAATATTCTTTCTTCTGCTCTGTTTCATGTTACAAATTCTTATTGTTCTTTGATTGATGTGAAAGCAAACCCAAAAAAATTTTGGCAAAAAGCAAGAAAGGGTCACATGGGTGATGGATGCGTTGTGGACTTTATGCATGCACCTTGCTCGAAGTTGAAAAAAATGTATGTTAGTTTTAGCCCGAAACAAGCGATCGATCAGTCTTTTTCAACAACAGAACGAAGGGAACATTACAACTTTTGGTCAGTCTTTTTTGCTTTCTTTTTCTTCAGTTGTCGCCTTTTTGAATATTTAATTCATTTTTAGAAAAAATAGCAAACAAAATTTGTAAATTTTTAATTGCCGAATAATTAATTCAATTGCATTTTTTATGTAAGGATTTTACCATTTCGAACTGGTCGTTAAATAATTGCTTTATTCTTACGCATCCGTTCTAAAATTATTGTTTGATAGGTTCCTACAAAATTACAATTGATTTAAATTTATTTTAAAATAACGGCATATTAATCCATCAATCAAAACAAATTCCAGGCATGTTAATGTTAAAAAAAGTAGTTATCGAAGTTTATCATAAACCCGTCGTTCTTTTTCATGTTTCAGGTTGCAATTGTTGTTGTTCTTTGATGCTGCACACATATTGTGGCAAAAAGTAAGAAAAGGTCACATGGGTGATTAATGCTTGTTTGCTTAACACCAGACAAACGATCGATCCGACAGAAAAAATGAAGAAAACATTGCTTCTTTTTTCCATCATTCTTTCATTTTTTTCCTGCTGTATTTTTGAATATTTCATTCATTTATGGAAAAAATAGCTATAAATAATTAAAAATATATCAAAATCGAATCGCATAACAGCAAATAAAACAAGGTACTCCGCTTCTCGGAAAATTTATTGACATTCAAAAATTATTCAATTTTAAAAAATGGATTATACCTCAAGTTTTGCTTCTCTGGTTGTCAATAAAAAAAACAATATCGCCACGTTAAATTTTTACTTTTTGATGCTTCCGATCAGGGCTCTGCGAATTTGACAAATTGCTGATACCAATGTTTCTGAGAAAAATTGGTATCAGCAATTCAAAATCATATATGTATATTTTGGTAAGAAACATAAGTAAAATAAGTTGTTGAAGAAAGACTTTTCCAAAACTATTATTTTTAAAAATGCACTTCCTTCAAATAAATGGAGAATGTTCGTTAGTTGGTTGGTTTGTTGGTTTGTAACGCTTTTATTTTTTCATTCACAAAACGAAAAATGAGAAATTTGCATGCAACAGCAAACAGGGAATTTAAACGTTGCCCCGCAAATAATGTTATGTGCAAACTCATGCAAATTAACATAACTTGCATGAGATTGTGAGTGATATTCCACATTACATCTTATGTTTTTTTTGAGCAGATTGAACCATCGAACGTGTTTATCTGTATTTTTTTGTAACTTTAGCTATTTTCATCAGTTCAGTCTTAAATTTTGCTACGCGGTTTGGAGCGTCCATTAAATTGGCTAATCTTCTCTTTGTTGTGTGTTTGTTATTGAAATTTGATTGAATCTGTAATTGGTTGTTGCAAGCCTGTGAGACAGTAAAGTCTAAAAATGCCAAGAAGAAAAATCGAAAGAAACCTCTTCAAGAAGCTGCTCATAAAGAAGAACTTAAAAGAAAACAAACAGAAAGGCAAAGAAATAGATCTTCCGAGCAAACTTCTAAACAAAGAAAAGCGAAAATGAGCGCAAACGACAACGGATTTTGTCTCATAATTGAGAAAAATTATCAGAAGCTGAAAAAGCCGGAAGAGTTGAAATAGAAAGATTGAGATTAGAAGCTCAAATTTATTTTTTAAAACGTAGTTCTATAGTTTAACCTAGACGCTTGCGGGCCGAAGGCCCGCTTTATCCCTAGTTTAAATTAAAATGATGATGACAATGTATTTTTCAAGCAACTTTCTTTTGAACTTTTATTTTCTTGTTTGTTTTTGGAATTCTTCAAAAAAAGTTATCACACTATTTTTATCTTTTTTTACTTCCTTGTTGAAGAAAAATTTTACCCATTTTAAAATATGCACTTTTGGCTTCTTCTGTAAATTAAAAACTGTTATAAAAAATCATAAATGACATATTTAAATTTTGACAGTATTCAGTATACTGTATTTTGAAATTTGTTGATTAATTTTTGTGAACATTTTTAATTAAAATTACAGTATTTCATGAAACTACGGTGATTTTCTCAACTTTAAAAGTAGCATAAATTGTATTTTTGTGTGGTAGATTTACTAAAATAATACTGTAATCCAAAGGATTTAAAAAGACAAAAAAACAAAGAAGAAAAAGATTTCAAAATTTCTTTTTTTGCGCATCAAAACAGAATCTTTTTTTTTGGTCATTCATTTTTCATTTTTCAGCTGTTTAGACATTGATCTCTTGTGTTTTTTTACTACTAAAAATTTGCACCCAAGAAAAGCACCACTTTTTTTGCTCATTTTCCTTTTTTTATATATTTCAAATTTCCAGACAATCTTTTAACGGACCAAAAAGCGGTCGAAAAAAAACAGAAAGAAAAAGCTGGAAAAAAAGAAGAAAAAGTAGTCATCATTGAACACTTTCTTCTTCTTCTTCAACATTTTCAAATGCAAAGCAAAAAGGCAGCAGCAGCAACAAAAACATAAAGAAATATTTTTTTGTGTTGTTTACTCCTATTTATTTTCTTCTTCTCTTCCTCCCTTCTTTTCTCTATTTTACTCCCCATGATGTTGTTTTGTATTTAAAATTTAAAGAGATAGACAAAAACAACTTCATTGTAGCTACATATTATTATTATTATCAATTGAACAAATATATTTTTTTCTATTGAGTTGTTTTAATTTTTGTAAGAATAAAAAAATTACTGGTATTTTAATATTTTCCTTGATTCTATTAATTCCAAAAAAGCCAAAAATCAAAATGAATTTTTTATTGTTACTTTTATTTAATATTTTGATTTTAAATTTTGGAATTGTGAATTCTGCACAAATTCTTGCTTTACATGTTCATGATGAAAGAAGTCATCTATTTTCAATGGCACCATTTTTAAAGACGTAAGAATTTATTTTAAATGATGCCTAACTTTCATTATTGTTTGATTAGTTTTTAAAAAACATTGGTTACAGTAATCTTGCTGTCGTTTTCGCGTTTTTTAATTTTAAAAACTATATTTTTTTCTTAAAAATTAAAAACAAAGACTGGAAAATCAAATTGGGCTTAAATATTTAAAAAAAATTAAAATAACCAAAAATGGTTTAACAATGATATAAATAAATTTTGTGAACAAATTAGATTAACAAAAGAGAGAACCAAAATTTTAATGTTTGTTAAAGTTTTTGTTCGATCAAAACTAAACGCAACTTTCTAAATTTTGAAACAAGTTCAAAAAATGCTAACACATGTTTTGTTTTATTTTTGCAACAAAAAACTACTTTAAAATTGTTTTTTTGTTTTGCTGCTGCTGTTTTGATCACTCACGCGCTAAACAAATACAAGCATGCTTTTTTGTTATTGTTTTTACGTCATAAAAAAATTCAAAAATTTTAAAATTTTTACCGCCCAAAAAATAACTTATTGATTACTGCTTTTAAAAACTATCATTTTATCACAATTTTTAGGCTAGCTGATTCTGGTCATGAAGTTACGGTATTTGATTCGGCAAGTGATTCAAAGCCGGCAAAATTAGATTTTAACGCTACCGTAGTCCATTCATATTTACCTGCATATGAACCACATCAAAAATTTGTTTCAACATTTTTTTGGGATCATGACCCACATGCAGCTGTAACTGGGTTGGTCCATAAAACTGCGGATGAAGAAATGGGTCGGCTAATTCTTCAACGAGCTGATAAGGTTTGTCACATACTAATTTTGTGCAACACAAATTTGTTGATTTTTTAGTTTGTTGAACTTCTTAAACATGATTACAATTTGGTTATTGTTGATGAACTTTCAACAATTTATGGAATGACAATTGCAAAAATGTTGAAAGAATTGAAGGGTACCCCATATGTTGTATTTACAACCCCAAATGTTGGAGCAGAATCAAATGTAGCAGAATTGGCTTTGGGTAAGAATTTACATATTATCGTAATCTCTTAATCAAAACAATCTTTTCAGGACATACTCCAGTTCTTGATGCCACGCGTGGAACAATCCTTCCCTCCGGGCATGGAGATGTTTATGATCAACATAATTTCCTTCTTCGAGTTGATAATGTCCTTGAAGCAATGGGTGAATATGGTGCTTTAAGTTTTTGGGGTAAGAATTTAATATTTTATTCAAATTATCAGTTACCGTAATCTATTGTTTTAGTTCCTTCACTTCTTGGATATGAAAATCCTGAAAAGCTAGGTGTTACTTCTTTTGATACCCTTGAAATTGTAAGAAATGCAGAAATGAATCTTCGAGAATCCTTAGATCGCCTTGGAAGAATCGCCCCAATTGGAGACGATTTTCGAAGTGTTGGATGCCATTGTAAAGAGTCATCTCCGCTACCAAAGGATTTATTGGAATTTATGGAGGATCCAACTTCTGAAGGTTTGTTTTGCTAGCTATTTTTTAGAGATATCAAACAAAATGGATACCTAAAATCTTACTGTAGCTAATACAATCAATCTTTTTAGGAACAATTTATATTGCATTTGGAACAATTGTCAATTTTAATACATGCCCACATTTTGTTTTTGATGCTTTTTTCAATGCAATGAATCAATTTCCAAATTATCGAATTATTATGTCAACAAAAAATTTAACATTACGAACTCTACCAAAGTTGAATGATAATGTTAAAATTGTTTCTTGGGCTCCTCAAACGGCAATTCTAGCTCATCCAAAAACAAAGCTATTTATGACTCATGGTGGACTTAAAAGGTTTGTTGTTTGATAGCTTCTTAGGAGGATTTTATATATCCAACACACATATCGGATATATGAAATCCTTTGGCATGTAAGGTGATTATGTTAATTTTTTTAGTTTTAAAGAAGCTCTCTGCGGCAAAACTCCTGTTGTATTTATGCCAATCTCAGCTGAACAAGGAATGATTACTCGAGTTTCAATGAAAATGGGTTTGGGAACTGCTTTAAGCAAGTATACCGTAACCGCAGAAGCAATGGTCGCAGCTTTCAATGAAGTAAACTTTGAAATATTTTAATTACCGTAACCATCTGATATTTTAAGGTTCTTAATAATTCAACATACAGAGAAAATATGCAAAAAACTTTTGAATACTTTTTGGATCGAATTATTCCATCATTGGATGAAGGGGCATGGTATGTGGATAAACTGATTCGAAGAGTTGAAAAACTTGGTCTTCGAGCTGCTTCTCTCCCAAATGATGAACAATCCCTTCTATTTTTTCGACGAAGAGGAATTAGTTTACCATCATATAAATATTTTGGATTTGATTGGATACTTGCGGGGATTGCATTGGGATATTTGCTAGCAAAATAGTGCCTTCAAAATTTGCATAAAAGTGCTAATCAATCAGTTTTTGCCTTTTACCTACTTTTTTATACTATAATATTTTTGAAAAACGGGTTACTGTAAATTGATATTTGTAAATATGTATGTTATGAAATAAACAAAAATTTAAGGCAAAATTACAAATTTTAAGATCGTGTTTATTGTTAATTTTTTTACACAACAAAGAACAAAAATATAAAAAAGACAAAATTTCTAACAGAAACAACTAAAAACAATTTTGATGAACAACAATAATACAAATAAAAGGTGTTAAAAACCCGAAAGTAATTTAAATTTTTCAAGACCTGACAATTTTTGAGAGAAATATTGAAAATTAATTGTTGAAATGAGAAATGTAAACTTCATTCACGAGATATTGATTCTTGACTCGACGTTCTTTGAATCTTGCAATATCTTTTCTGGTAATAATTCCACGAAGCTGAAAAAATATAATTGTTAAACAAAAATATTTTTCAAATCAAATACTTACCTTGTTATCTTCATCTACGACAACCATATACCGTAATCCTAAACCACGAAAAGACACAAATACAGAATTCAATGAAGCATCCAATGGAACTCGATGTGGAGAAGGATGCCAAAACGGTTTTAAATTAACAAAGCATTTCATATCATCGGATGTTAAATTTAAATTTGGAATATTGCTTTCATTTCTAAAAAATTCCAAATATAAAAAATTTTTTTAAAGCAAAATTCAAACCTTGGATAATCAGCTCGAAAATCAGATAACGAAACATTTTTGGCACCAGGAGCTGGGATTTTTCCTCGATAATCTTTTGTAAAATGCCGCATTTTAAGTAATACAATAATATGAGATCGAAGAAGAATTCCTTTGAGATGACCATAATCAGGGAAATCTTGAGGATTTTGAGGAGCTGTAATTACATCAACAACAGGAAAGCCATGATGCCGAGTTGTTTTAATAATTTCAACTAATCGCTGTACACTTTCAACAGGTTCAAGAGCAACAACATCTTTTCTCATAATTGTTTGAGCAAGAATATTTCGAGAAAGTTTTGGTGGATGCCATCCCAAGAATGGAATTTCAGATAATTCAATATGAAGATCATAAAGGCCTTCATTAAACAAATCACCAACAAATTTAGTTATCAATAGTACAAGCATAATTGGCATTCCAAAGGTGATATCTTTTGTAGCTTCAACGATAATAGCAGTAAGAGAAATTGTCATTCGAACAACTCCACCAAGTTGAGCAGCAGCACCAGCAAGGGCATATTTTCCTGTATCAATTCCAGTCTGAAACGAAAATGATATTATATTACCATATACTACAGTAACCTACAATATTTGGAAAAAGATATTCAACACCAATTCCAAATAATCTTCCCCATGCAGCACCAGTTAATAAAGTTGGAATAAAAACGCCAGAGGGAACATTCAAGCCAAAAGTCCAAAGAGATAAAAGAAAATATTCAATTGCAAAAATGAATAATGTCATTGGATGGAATGAATCTAAACCATAAAACTCAATTAAAACTGATGAAAATACTGTAGACTTACTAATTGGACTATGAAATAAACTTTTAACAGATTCTTCTGGATTTTGAAAGAATAAACTTGCAACAGCACTGTATTGACCTTTCGGGCACCATAGTTTTGTAACTTCTGTTAAATTTGGATTAATTCCAATTGGTTTACAATCATCTACAACAAAGATAGTAATGAACCCAACAAAGGCTGAAGCTGCCGCAACCAGAAGACATTCGAATATCTTTTGAAAATTCGTTCGAACATAGCTAAAATTATATACAGGGTTACTGTAACAAAAGTTAAGTCAAACTTACAATTTACGGTATTTTGTAATTCTAACATTCAAATAATTGAATAAAGCTCCAAGAAGTCCACCGATGACAGCGATAATACAGAAAGCTGGGATTTCCCAAATGTTGAAAGAGTTGTCCTGGAATAAAGATATGATAAAATTCTTTTAAATACCCAAATCCATTACCTCGAAAGTTCCAAAGTTGGCCAAGCCATTCCAGGAAAGCATGCCACCTTGACCATAAAAAATACTCAACACCGAATCAACAGTGAATGAAGAAACCATTGCGCAAAAAACCTGAAACAAGCATACTATCAATAACATTTTAAATTGAAATTACCATTCTCCAAGTTAATGATTGATTCCAAAAGCTTGCACCTTCTTCCAATGAAAAGAGGACCTACAAAAGATTACTGTAACCAATCATACAAAACATTAATAAGCTTACTCCTCCAATTGGAGCACCAAAAGCAGCAGCAACACCAGCCGCGGCACCAGCAGAAACGAAATCTCTTTTTTCTTTATCATTTCGAAAATATTCAAAGATTTTGAAATCCATTGGAAATGAAATGCATCGACCTTGTGAAATTCCAGCGGCAACAACGGCACCAGAATGAATCATTGGACCTTCCTAAAAATGATTACTGTATATCACAAAAAGAAGTTATATTTAATCAAACCTTTCCTGCAGCTAATCCACCACCAACAGCACATGAAACTCCAATAGCTTTTGATATTAAAGTTTTAAGACGAACAACCCCAGGAATTTGAATGCCATTTAGGAAGCATTTGATTTGAGGGATACCTGAACCTGCAGATGCTGGAGCAAAATATACAACCAAAACAGCAGCAATTCCAACCAAGCAGCAATTATACAATGTCCAAGCAGATAATACCATCCAAATACATCCACCACCTTTTATCTTTTCATGATCACATTTTTCAATCACTAAAAAGTTGAGCAATTACAGTAAGAAAAATGAATATTTATACACTGCTTGTAAAGATTGCTTACAATGATGAATAAGAATATGAAATTTAATTTGTGCACTGTAATATACCATAATATCAATGAATGCCGCCACCAAAGCTGTTACAATTCCAATCAAAAAGCATACAACCCATCGATTCACAGATTGCCGGAATAATCTTTTCTAAAAATTTAATTAAACATTGACGAAATTACAATTTAATAAATCCACAAACTTGATGATCTTTATGTGATTCTTCATCTCGGTATAGCTCATTTTCGATAATCTCATAATCCAATGATTCAAATTTTTCACTTAAAATATGATCATCATCTATTACACTTGTATGGCGTTGAATAGTTCGTTCTTGCTCCCATCTTCTTCGATCATTTCGACGAGCAATTGTTTGAATTGAATTCAATGATGATACTCGAGCAAGTCCAGACACAGGATCTTCATGAGGATCTAAGCTAAAAAACAAAAGCAATTAAGTTTCTTTCAAAAGAACATATACATCAATATGAAATGTTATATAAATTTAGGCCAATTTTAGCTTTCAAAAAAGGTGAAAAGATTTCAAACAGAAGTCTGAATGTACGTATTAAGCTTATAAAACTATTGTTTATTTCTATGATTCATTGCTACCGTATGATTCATTCTATTCAAGTAATTCACAAAAACTTTCTCGAAGATTCTTTAAAATCCAATCCATATTTAATCCCCCAAATCATTGTCATCCTTACCTGCTTTGACTGTATATCCTTTGTCTTGAAGATCTTGTAACATTTGGAATTAATGGTTGATTCTGTTCGTCAACTCTTGCCGCCAGCAATCTCCTCATATTTGGTGTAGACATTTTTAGGGAAATTTGACCATTAAATTATATATCAATAAAAAAAGAAGGAGTTGTTGAAAAAATTGAATTCTTATCAACAAAATTACGTTATAATATTTTTATGAAGAAAATAGATGAAGCAAAAACAATAGATGAAAAATTGAGTCAGCAAAAGCAAAATCGGGTGCTTTTTTTTCGCAGACAAAAAAAAAGAGCAGACAAAGTACTCAGTGTTCTCTTTTGAACTAAAATTGAACATTTTACTCGACACAAATTGTTCCCTTTTTTTCTTGCTCATATGATTTTTGTGATTCATTAATTTCAAACTTGAATTAATTAAACTTTATTTTTAAACTTTAAACTTTTTTGTAGCATAAAGTAATAAAAGATCAATCTCCTTTTTAATTGCTTTTATTTTCTGCATGATGATAGAAGTCCATCAATCGCTTATCATCAATCAAAAAGCAAAGACAACAAAAATATTTTTACATCAATTTTTTCCTTTTTGGCGCCGATAAAAAACTGTAGAAAAAATGAGATTATTGATCAATTAATTTTAAGAACATGCTTTTTTTAAGCTTTAAATACTTTGCAAAAATCAAATTAGGTATTATTTTAATTTCTCAAAATAGCTATGTAGAATTTTTGGAGATTTCATGAACATCGGTAGCAGATTGATTTAACTCGACTTTGATCTTTTGCCGATAGCTTTAAAACATCAAAAGATGTTTTGTGATTTTAGAGCGAACACGTGCCCCTTTAACCTGCTCTTGCTGACCTCAATGGTAGGTTTATTTAATACAGTAATTTTATTCATTAATCAAAATTCCATTTTTTAAATAGTTTTAAAATTAATCCACTTTATTTTGAAACAATAAAACTTAAAAATACAAAAGTTAAAATCCAATCAAAGCCAAAAAAGTTGAAAGAATTGAAAGAAATTCCTTTTCGGCGGAAGAAAAGCAGGGATCTATCATTATTTGGTAAAGTGGCGGCACGTTTTCCAAGTTTATCAGATCTTTTGATAATTTTATTGACATACCAGGCCCCTTCATCCAAAGAAGGGATAATTCGATCAAGGAAGAATTCATTAATTTTGATCATATTTGTTTGGTAACTTTTATCGTGAAGAACCTAAAATATTGGGAAAAATAGGCATTAATCGATTTTAAGGAATAAAGGTGGATATATGAAATCCACATTTATCCAAAAACAAACTTACTCGATTAAAGGCATCAACAATTTTTTCTGCTGTTAAAGTGTATTTGCTTACGGTAGTCCCGATTCCCATTTTCATTGACATTCGAGCAACTGAACCTTGCTCAGCTAAAATTGGAAGAAAAACAACGGGAGTTTTTGTGCAAAGTGCTTCCTTGTAACTAAAATATTCAAAATTTTAAATATAAAACTCAAAATTTGAATAAAACCTTTTTAATCCACCATGGGACATAAAAAGTACTGTTTTCTCATGACCGAGAATTCCAAGCTGTGGAGCCCAATGAACAAGTTTAACGTGATCGTTAAGTTTTGGGATTGAACGAGATTTGAGTTTTTTCATTGAAAAAATGATACGGTAATCTGGGAATTGATTTAAAGCTTTGAAAAAGGCATCAAAAATAAATTGCGGACATCGATCAAAATTGACAATCGAGCCAAAGGCAATATAAATTGTTCCTAAAAATTAGCATTTCAAATTTTTGGAGATTTGTTAAAATTCAAAAATTTAATTTCTACAGTATCCTCAAAAATCAAAACCAACCTTTTGAAGTCGAATCTTTAACAAAATCTTTGAACTCTTTCGAAAGTTCTGGAACTTTCTTACAATGTGAACCAATTCCACGGAAATCTTCTGCATGTGGGACAATTCGCCCAAGGCGATCTAAACTATCTCGAAGATTCATTTCTGCCATTCGATTTATTTCATGGGTTGAAAATGAAAAAGTCATAAGTTTTCCAGGATTTTGATATTTTACAACTAATGGATCTAAATTTAAATATTTTAAATCCAGTCTATTTTTAATTTGTGATTACTGTAATTATACATCATTGCATATTCACCAAAAGCTTCAAGGAAATTATAAACTCGAAGCCAAAATATTTTTGGATCATAAATATCTCCATGCCCTGAGGGAAGAATTGTGCCATGCGTGGCATCAAGAACAGGGGTATGTCCTGAAGACGGGGGATTTGTAGGATTGAAATTTGCATATTTCAACTCGAAACTTACCCATCGAAAATTCTGCGACATTTGATTCTGCTCCAACATTTGAAGTGGTAAATACGATATACGGTATCCCAGATAATTCTTTTAAAATTTTTGTTATTGTCATTCCATGAATTGTGAAGATTTCATCAACAATCACCAAATCATATTCATGTTTAAATAATTCAACAAACTAAAATTGCTATCATGTTAGTGGTAAAAGGATACTGTAATTTGTACGGTATGCTTTTATGCCCATCAAAATTACAGTATCCAGAAATATCAAAACCCTTACCTTTTCAGATGCTTCAAGTAATAAATGTCCCATATTTTCATCCCCTGCAGCATGAATTAGTCCTAAAACAGCAGAATGGGGGTCACTTTTCCAAATAAATGTTGAAATCATTTCTTCTAGTGCTTCATTCATTGGTAAATGGGTATGAATAATTGTTGAATTAAAACCCAAATCAGCAGGTTTTGGATCACTGCAGGAATCAAAAATTGTTAATTTATGGCCATCTTCTGATAATCTGTAAAAATGTACTTTTTTGGATTCAGAAAGTGATATTTTACAATAGATATGAAAAGCTATTTTCTGCACTCAAAAAAGGGTTGACTTTTAAAACTTGGAATCTTTTAAAAATTGTAAAAAAATAAAGGAAAATGTTTTTGTACTCAAAAAAAGTGTTCTAAACAAAAATTTTAATTTAAACATTTGAAAATTAAAATTTGTTTTTTTTAAAAATTGATAATGTTTTATCCCAGATGCACTGTTTTCAAATGCCATAATTGTTGATTTGTCTCCACTATATCTTCTTCTTAAAATTCACAATCTTGATTTTGAAAATTTTGCCAATTTTTTATTTATAATTTTTTATTTGCAAATAATTCTTAAAAATTCAAAATGTTTTCATTTTTGTTTTAACATAAACAAAATAATAGTTGTTGTTTAATGTTTTTTTCGATATTTAAAAACAGAAAAGAGCAATTTTCCGAGAAGAAAAGGCATTTTTGCAGTTTCAAAGAAATCAAAGACGAACAAAAAAACTGCTAAGCAATTGATTACAAAGCAGCAAAAACATTTGTGTTTCTTTTTCCAAAAAATTTTTTTCTTCGATTTTTTTAATATTTTAGTTTATTTTTAACACAATTAAAAGCGAGATCTTATAGCTTTACAAATGGTTACACTTGTTGGGCTATAATAACTCAGTAAACAAAATATTTTTACAATGTTGGATCGATTTAGAAGAAAACTATCCTTCCATTTACTACATAAAATGCTTTTATTAAAATTTCTTTCAAAAATAGACTTACCTTTTTAAAAATGGTCCCATTGAATATAGATGACTTCGTTCATCATGAACATACAAAACCAAAATCCTCGCGGAATCCACAAAATTTAAATATAATATTAAACATAGTAATTTTAATAGTAAATTATTCATAACTGTTTTATCATCAAACTAATCAAATATTTTTTTCTTATAAAATTTTTGTTGTCTCGTCGTTGTCGTCAATTGAAGAAAGTTGGTTGTTCGCGCTCAAAAACACTACTATTTGTTTTTGATTTTTGACACAAAAAAATAATGTGTGTTTCACTTTTTCCTTTTTATTTCAATTTATTGCAGTTTGTGTTTTTTGATTTGTATTTTGTGTCCCTTGTTTTTTTTATTGAAGTCATTCATTGCAATGATCATTGTTAAGGTTGAAAATATTGATTGATTGAAGAAAAAAGTTTTAAAAGGTTTTAAATTTGTAGTTTAAGTTTTGTTAAAATTGTTCAGGATTTTTAATGTGAAAAAGGACCAAAAAATTAATTAAAAAATTAACAAAATAGAACTAACAATTTTTTAAATTCAAACAAATACATTTTTAAATTCAAATCAAACAAATTTGTAACAAAAAGTAAAAAACAAAAAAGTTAATTATCGTGAATAATAATTTTGTCTTTAGGAGTTTTAGAATAAAGTGTCCACCAAATTTCTGCAGGATTTCCATTTTCATCCAAAAGTTTTGACCAATATTTTGTTTTTTCAGTGATCGCCATAACCTTTGGTCGAGCAAGGGCAACACATTTTGATGGCAAAATTTCTAGTCTAAAAGTTTTATGGTTAAGTGGTCATGGTAATTTTGGTAGTTATGTGTTGATACCACAACAATTATTGATGGTTATTAAGTTTTACATTAATTAAAACTCACTCTCGCAAATTTTTTTGACAAACTAAAATTTCAACAGCTTTTCCTAGGCCTTTACTACGGTATTCTGGATAAACATATTGATGGGCAATTGTTCCAATTCCATCATTATATTCAAATGCAACCAATTTATTTGTTGAAATTTCAAAAATCCCGGCTGATGGAAGTTCTTCAAGTCGGATACTGTAATTTATGTTTCTTGTATTAAACCCTTAATGAATACTGTAAAACATACGCAGCTTGGTGTTCATCACCATCTTGATAATGAAGTAAAACAGACATCATCTGTTTAGAATATTCTGGAAGAACAGACCGAGTTTCAAAGCCTTCTGGAAGGGAAATTTCTTTTTCAAGAAAATCTTTGTGATTCCTTTCTTCAATGTAATATACAAGAGTATTTTGGCACATTGGCTGATGGGGATGTGTACCTTGAAGTTTCATTAATCTGTTAAGCTAAAATATACAGGTGTTTTGTAATTTTAAAATTTGCATAAAAAAGCATGTGGTTTAGGCATGTCATACAGATTTCATACATTTGTCATATATGTGTCATATAGACATGTCATACAGATTTCATATATTTGTCATACATGTATCATACATACCTCATGTTCACTTCCACCTGGTAAAACTGTCTCAAATAAAGATTCCGCAAGTAATTTTTCTTTTACAATTGGAAACAATTCAATCATGGCAGCTTTTTCAAATTCTCCATTTAAATAACTACAATTTCCAATAACAATTAAATTTGCATATTTCTGATATTTGAAAGCCAAATAAAAGGTTTCTTCTTTTCCGCGAATTGTTTCAGTGTATTCAAAAAGATCCAGGGTGGTGCCAGTATTAAGTTTGGCGACTTCAAATTTAAGAATTGGACAAATAAAATTAAATTCTGGTCGGTTTTTTAGTTTTGAGAGAATTGAAGGGTAAGAAGAAGGATCAACCAGTTTTGCAGACATGGTTGTTGCAAATTGCTGAAAAGATGGTTTTATTAAATAAATGATACGGTAATGGAATAAACGCGAATAATGAGGTGTCCAGACATTGACATTTTTTGAGGAATGAGAGGGTTATCATAAAATTTGAACAATAAAAGCGGCAAACATCAAAAGAAAAATCTAATAAAGGGTTTCAGATTTTTCCGATGAATCTTAAATCAGAAAAATGAATTGCTGTGTTAGAATATCCAATTTAGCAAGAATTTTTCAATCTGAATATCATAAAACTATTAATCACAAAAATAATTTGTGTCCCAACCACGTAGTCTATTTCACACTAAATCAAAATCAAAAAATGATAAAAGTCGTTAAGTAAAAAACTAAATAAAATGTGAGCACTCAATGCCCGCTAAAATTTTTGTTGCTCTAATACAAATTTTTTAGTCTTTGTTGTAAAGTATAAAGAATAAAACTTTATTATAAAAGCGATGATTTTTAAAACAAAGTTATAACAGTGAATTCGTACTTTTACTTTTGGACGAATCCATCAATCAAAAATTAAACAAAAAAGAGTAATAAAAATGAACAAAAATTTGCTGCAATTGATTAAAACTTTTTTCAATGGGGTTCTTTTTGATAAAAAATTTATTTCTTTATTTCTTATCATTTTTGTCACTGATATATGATAATTTTGCTATTTATGTCTTTTTTACGGTTTTACTTTGCTTTTTTTTTGTTAAAGTTTTTTATTGCATCATGTTTATTTTAAAAGTAAGAAGATATTCACGTGAAAAATGAATTGAAAAAATTGAGATGATGTACTTTTGAACTTGTGAATTATGTAATCTTGTTTTATTAAAACCAACTTTTTCAATCTTTGTCAACCCATGTTTTCTATTTGTTGCTGTCTGCCTAATATTCTTTGTACTTTTAAAGAAAATTTATTTGAAATAAATAGGAACTAAAAGTATTATTTAGTCTAAAACAACTATTATCTAAAATACGGTAATGGATACTGTAATACCAAAAATTACAAAAATCCAATCGATCAAAAAGTAATTATTCCAACTTAATTGACTGCCTTTTGGAATATAAAACCTTTCAAAATCAGAAGTTTTCATCTTTTCAAATTTTGTTAAAATCCATGTTATATTAGTTGAAATATTTTGATCCCTTTCCAATTTTAACATTTCTTTCATTTTTAAAGAATTCTTTCGGATTGTGGAATCGGAATTTAAAATTTCTTTTAAAGAAATGGTTAATTCGTCAGCTGAAAGGGTTTGTTGATCATGAATAGCAGAAATTGAAGCATGTCGAAGTTTTTCAGAATTGTAATGTTGGTCATTTCCTTGTGGGATGCCTAAAATGGAGATCATGAATTTATTTCATAATAATTATTTGGTCAGAATTATCATAATTACAAGCAGAGTACCTGATAATATGCAAATTTTCAAAAATTTAAATCCTATCTCCCTCATGGAAAAAACATTTTCTGGCAAAACAAAGAGGTTGAAAATTCTCCTGAACATTTTGGATATTTTTTATATTTATACCCTGAAGAAGATCGGATCCAAAATTTTGCAAAATTGCATATTATCATAGTACATCAGGGATCTGCAAAATAAAAAACTTACAAATCATTGGAATCCCGACATTTAATCCTTCAACAACACTATTCAATCCACAATGAGTTATCAATACTTTCACTTTTGCATGTGCTTTAATTTAATTAAATTAAAAAAAACATTAATCATTCTCATTTAAATAAAATTACGTTTTGTAACTTACAAATGACAGCTCTTTGATTAATCCATGAAACAGTTAACACATTTTCGGGTAAATCCTCCAATTTTTCTTTTTGTCTCCAAATGAATCCAATTTTTGGGAAGCTTTTAAAAACTTTAAGATAATTTGAATAAAGTTTTGATGAAACAACGCCATCATTGATATATGTGCTAAATGAAAGTAAGACAACTTCATCATAATGGGAAATAAAGGTTTCAACATCCTAAAATTATATAAGAAAATGAATTTTTAGAATTCCAGAATGTCGGAATATTTGGAATTTTCGTGCAATTTTTATAATACTATTTTTAAAATAATATAAATAAAGCTGATTATCATAATCTTCTATTCTTTAGCGATGTCATCGACAAATTTTTCATGCTAATCAAGCAGTTTTATTTTGGGGGGTCACCCAAAAAGAATTCCTTAATTTAAGAGCTACTGCAATTTCCTTTTATATTATTTTAGTGAAAAACATTTTAAAAATTCAAAAAATTGAAAGACAAAAACCGACGACTTTGTTTATTTTAAAAGCTATCAACACTGAAAAAATGTCTCTTTTTTATTTTTTTCTTTTGTTTTCTTGGCAAAAAATCGATTTTGATGATGAAAAAAATGGCTTTCATTTGAAACACCTTTTTATCGTTGTGTTTATCCAAGTGCAATAACAGAAAAATGTGCTGCTGCTACGTCCGACCGTAAAAAAATTTGGTCCAAACATTGCGTGTTTTTGGCAAAATTTAATACAAAAGTTTTCGATGACCTCATTTTTATATGAAAGAACTTGTTACTGTTATTAAACACCGAAATACAAAGAAAAACCCAATGCGGTTAGAACTTATCATATTCAAATTTTTAACAACTTATTTAAAAAAACTAACTTTCGAAATTTCATTCTCAAATGGCGGTAGCGAATTTGCAACATCAATTAAAGCATTGGTTTTTGGAGCAGGAAATCCAAAGAATTTGTGATTATTGACAATTACAAGTGTCGGTTTTGGAATTGAATAGAGAAAATCTTTTGTTGAATCAAAATAATTAAACATTTTTGCCAGAGGTAATTGATAAAAAAATCCTCTAAAAATTTGATGAAAGAAAACATTTACAGCTCGTTGAAAAATATTCATTTTTGGCATTGCAAAAACACTCATGACATAAGATGATGGAAGCGGACCACCACTATAATATTGAAGAGTACAGGCTTCAATTACAGGGGAAACAAAGACATATTTTGCATTAAAATTTCTTGCAATTGCAATTGAACATCCTGTAGCATATGGATCTATCAAAGCTAGGGAAGCATTTTGTTGGATCAATTCTGCCGGAAATGGATCTTGCAACATGCAAGGCAAAAATAATGAATCAATAATTTTTGGAAAATTCCCTTTAAATTCAGTCCAATTAAAATCCTTTGCAAGGATATCATTTGAACCCCAAGCTTTTGAAAAAATTAGTTTATGAAAGCTTTTTCGAGATGCAAATTTTTCGACAGAATCCAACATTGGCCATCGGATATCGTAGATCTGCTTTGGAGAGGGATAATTTTCAGCTATGTTAAAAACAAAACTTAAATGACTTGTTGACATTTGATGTGTAAATGTTAAAATGTTGTGGGTGCTTTTTGAGGATAGTGATAAATTGATTATTGATAGAAGGGGTAAAATATACAGTAATATTATCATTGCTGGAAATTATTGTTAAAATTAATTAATTTGTTGTTTAAAAATTGAAGAAAATATTTACAAAATCAGACGTCTAGACAAACAAACATATGCAAAAATTTTCCTCAAAAAAAGTATGAATGAAAATAGGGATGCCAGCTGGCTACACACATTTGAAGTTAGTCATGTTGCAAAAATGCAAAAAAGTGAGGTCCAATAAAACCAAGCACAAACGGAAATGTCGACCGAATGCTTTGTCTCTCTCTCACTTTTTTCACGTCTTAAATGCAAAAAATGCTGCTGTTTCTCTAAGGAACACCCAAAGATCAGTCACACGAAAGACACAAAAATTTAAAAAACGTGATGATCATTTTTATAAAATTTATTTTTACATTTTTCAAAGCAAAAATTTATGTATTCAAATTAAAATATTTGAGTCAAATACTAAAATAAAAATTCATTTATTTAATTACAATTTGCTAAAACTTTTTTCAACGCATATTCAAATGCATCGGCATAAACTTTTGAGGCTTCTTCATTTTTGCATTTCTTAATTAAAGCTTTTTTCATGCAAGGCGGAAATTCTTTTATGCCTCTGAAAAAAGATTTGCATATGTTATTTTCATGGCATTAATAATCCTACTTGCAATCCTTTGGATGTCCACATTCTTTTCCAAGATCTTCTTCCTTTAAAGTTGCAAAACATTCAGCATCTTTTTGTGGCACTAAAAACTGAAAAATTAAAATATTTTTTTAAATTATTTAAAATTACTTTTTTTATTTGAGAAATCATGGTCACAAGCATATTGAAAAGCATATTCGATTAAAAGCACTCCATAAACATCTGTAACATTTGTCCCAAAAACTTTTGCTGCTTCATTCAAAGAAGCATTTAAATAACATTTTGGACCATTCCTTATACAACCTTGATGTTCATGGAAATGCCTAAAATTGTAAATTTAGTTGTTTTTAAAATTAACCGATATCATGAACGTTTTTGGCATTACTCGCAAAATTTTTCGTCACTCCCAATTATTAATGCAGCAGCATGAGAATTTCTCAAATTTACAGTTATTATGAATTTGTCATAACATTCTTTTACAATCTGAAAATCGGTCGTTGGAAATACATAAAATGTTTCTTTTTAATCAGTGTTCTGCTTTTGCCTTTTATGCCGCCCGCCCTGCAGTTTTAGGAAAGTCGCCCCAAGCACCGCCCCGCCCTCCGTTGGGTTCGCCCCGGGGTAACACTGATGATTTTAATCCCCCACCTTTGAATCTTCTTCCCCACATTCAGCATTTCCGTAATTGACAACAACAAAAATAACAACAACAATTACAAATAAATATTTCATTTTCTTTTATGTAAGAAAGAAAAATATTAAATTCTACGAGGAAACTTCTTTACCTTTATATACTATTTAATACAAGAAGGACAATAAAATGCTGTAATAAACAATAATTTTTTTCTTTTGTTATCAAAACAATGCATTGATTACCAAAAATAAGGAAGCAAAATTAATTATTTTTTCATGGACGCAGTTATCACTTTTTCGAACCAAAACATAAAAGGTCAAATTTTAAGTATCAATAATCTTTTTATTGTAACAAAAAACGAATTCGTTTTTCAACTTATCAAAATTACTGGTTTCAGTTGCAATGCACAAAATTTTAGTACTTTTTTTATTGCTACACTTTCAATTCTTGCGGATCTTTTTATAATTTTTGTCATAACTGCAAAGATTACTCTCTATTTTTTAATCAACATTTTTATCACTAAATTGATATTTTACAATAACAAACCCATTTAATATTTCAACTGACAATTATAGCTTTTTGAATAATTTAATTAATTATAAAAAATTTCAACACTTCATAAATGCATTCAAAGACTTACTTATTAGCGTTCCTTTTTTTAATTTCTGCAATTTCAGGTGTTCTTGTTTTTTCCTTTTTTTATTTTCTTCAAATACTCAAAAACCAAGTTTTAATCGAAGGACAAAAAAATGAACAAAATGTGGTGACTTTTATAAAATTTATTTATACATTTTTAAACAAAATTCTATCTTTTTTAAATACAAAATAATTAATATTTTTAACATTTTTTAAATTCCATTTGATTTAAAGCATATTCGAATGCATCGGCAAAGATTTTTGAGACTTCTTCATTTTTGCATTTTTTGATTAAAACACATTCTCTGAATTTTTCAAAAAAATATGAACTATTCTGGCATCGGAAAAAAGTGCTTCCAAAAAGTAAACCCATGTTTTCGACCATGCTTAACAAGCCTGGAACAAAAATATTAGAGCTCAATTCCTACCGTAACCCGTACTTTTATGGTCTCGAAGAGAAAAGTGGCACTTTTTTCGATCCGATGGCATATTTAAAGTGTATGAGACATTGTTACTATTTTTAAACATATATAGGTTTTCGAGGTCGGGGAATCCGAATCTGACATCCCTGAATCAAAATTTTCGCTGCGGGACCCGATTTTGGCACTTTTATTTTTTCGGCACGGCAAAAGTGCCATTCAAAGTAACGGCCGGGATTAGATATTATCACCATTGGATTCCCCGTCATTTTTTACCCCTGGGGGGTTCCATGTGGTAGAAAAGTAGGTGGAGACCTAACGATTATGGAATTAATTGTAAACGCGATTCCACAAAAACACGTTTTTCCACAAATTTCTATCAGTTATGAAAAATCGAATTTTCATCAAGCTATGCTAATTTCCCCCCTGTATAGGTTTTCGACCATGGGGAATTCAATGGTAAACTTTGTATTGCCCTAAAACCACTTTTTACATGCTAAATCCCCTCAGGGCATGATATAATATATCCGCTTAAATAAACAATTCCCCCTGACTTTATTTTTATGTTTCAGGTGTTAAAAAGTGTTGATTATTGTTCATAAATAATGTTTTTATCAAAATCAAACCATTCCTTAATCATTTGAATGCAGGAACTATTTTTTCAGATGACTTGAAATTACTGTTGATGTTGGGGTATATGTGCAAATCTTGAATCTGCTTCGACGTGCTTGTACGACCAAGATTTGCAAAACTTTGCTTTTAGGACAAGATATATATGATTTTTGGATATTATTTATGCTATTATTGTGTCTTTAAATGCAAGTTAATAGTAAAATTCTGTATCATTTGATGTTAGTTAATTTAAGATACTGTAGATGAAAGGAAATCAACGATTAGATAGTATCCTACGTTTTAAATGGTAAAAACAAGATCGAGAAACAATTTTAAACAATTATCAATGTTTATTGTTCATTATTTGCAATATTTGAGCATTTACATATTTCATACATATACCCCAACATCAACAGTAATTTCAAGTCATCTGAAAAAATAGTTCCTGCATTCAAATGATTAAGGAATGGTTTGATTTTGATAAAAACATTATTTATGAACAATAATCAACACTTTTTAACACCTGAAACATAAAAATAAAGTCAGGGGGAATTGTTTATTTAAGCGGATATATTATATCATGCCCTGAGGGGATTTAGCATGTAAAAAGTGGTTTTAGGGCAATACAAAGTTTACCATTGAATTCCCCATGGTCGAAAACCTATACAGGGGGGAAATTAGCATAGCTTGATGAAAATTCGATTTTTCATAACTGATAGAAATTTGTGGAAAAACGTGTTTTTGTGGAATCGCGTTTACAATTAATTCCATAATCGTTAGGTCTCCACCTACTTTTCTACCACATGGAACCCCCCAGGGGTAAAAAATGACGGGGAATCCAATGGTGATAATATCTAATCCCGGCCGTTACTTTGAATGGCACTTTTGCCGTGCCGAAAAAATAAAAGTGCCAAAATCGGGTCCCGCAGCGAAAATTTTGATTCAGGGATGTCAGATTCGGATTCCCCGACCTCGAAAACCTATATATGTTTAAAAATAGTAACAATGTCTCATACACTTTAAATATGCCATCGGATCGAAAAAAGTGCCACTTTTCTCTTCGAGACCATAAAAGTACGGGTTACGGTAGGAATTGAGCTCTAATATTTTTGTTCCAGGCTTGTTAAGCATGGTCGAAAACATGGGTTCACTTTTTGGAAAAATGAATTTTTGTCGATGCCAACGTTTTTTGAAAAATTCAGAGAACTCGTTTTAAAGCCTTTTTGAAGCAAGTTGGAAATTCTTTTATGCCCCTAAAAAATTTGCATATTTTAGTTCTATGGATACCCAAAATCTCACTTGCAATCATTAACAGGTTTACATTCTTTTTCAATGTCTTCTGTGGTCACAGATTCAAAACAGTCGTCATCTTTTTTTGATGCTACATAATCTATAATTTTAGGAAACTTTTTTTAGTTTATTTAAACTTACACTGATATAACTTTTTTGCAAGTTTTTGTTCACAAATATATTTAAAAGAATATTCCATGAGAAGTAGCTCAAAGACATCTGTAACATTTATTCCAAGCATTTTAGACATTTTATCTAAGTTTAAATCAAAAAGGCATGTAGGTCCATTTCTTAGACAATTTTGATGTTCATCATAAATTCTGAAATCGTTAATTTAGTTTTTCATTCCACCAATATGATCAAATTGGGATTCCCAAATCCGAGACTTACTCGCAAAATTTTTTGTCATCCATGATTTTAAATGCAGCAGCAACATGAGAATTTTCTAAATCGATGGATTTTTTAAATTTGAGATAACATTCAGAAACTGTCTAAAAATGTAGATAATCAATAATGAAACTTTATTTTTGATCCCACTTTAGTAGCTTCTTCACCACATTCAGCATTCACAGAACTGGCAATAACAGAAACAAGAATTACAGAGAAATATTTCATATTTTTTTGTTTTAAAAACTTAAATATTAAACTGCGGAAGAAAAATATTTAATTCTTTACTTTTTATACTATTTTTACGAAAATGATAATAAAATGCTGAAATGAACATATATTTCTTGTTTTGTTATCAAAACAAGGCAGTGATACCAAAATAAAAACAAAAATATGGAAGCAAAATTATTTACTTTTTTGTAAACGCAGTTATCACTTTTTCGAACCAAAACATAAAAGGTCAAATTTTAAGTATCAATAATCTTCTTTATTGTAACAAAAAATGAACTTGTTTTTCAAGTAATCAAAACTTACCACGTTTATGCGCATCTACGTTTTGAACCTAAAATTTCTGGGCATTTTTTAATTTTTCAGCACTTAAACCTAAACTAGTTTAAGATAATAATATTTTATACGTTTGATCTTTTATATATCGGTAATTCAGCATAAAAGCGGTATTAGCATTTTTTGTTAATTTAATTAATAATAAAAAATTTCAACACTTCATTCAAAGACTTACTTATTAGTGTTCCTTTTTTTAATTGTCTGCAATTTCAGGTGTTCTTGTTTTTTCCTTTTTTTTATTTTCTTCAAATACTCAAAAACCCAGTTTTAATCAAAGTAAATTGAAAAAGTTCTTTTTTATAAAAGTAAAATCTCCAACTTGCAGTATTCTCAATGATCTTGATTAAAGATGATGAAGCAGAACAGAAAAAAAGATGAAATAAAAAAAGTTTTTTGAAAGAGAAAACAAACAAAATTCAAAAAAAGTGTAATCATTTTTGCTGATTTTTTTATTTGCGTTCGTAATTTTTTTGTTTAAAAAAATCATCGGTGTGTTTTTTGATGAATGAAAAAGTTTAGATTTTAAAAAAACAAAGTGTTTATTTTAGATACAATTTTAACAACGTTTATAAAATACATAAAGTTATAAAATTTCTGTTAAAATCAGAATCGTTAAAGCTACCTACCACTTAAAATAATAAGTTTCAGAGAAGCAATGTGTTACTGAAAATGCAAAAAAAAACAGAAAATAATCTGTATATGTTTTTAAAAATTTGCATATGTTTAATTAGTAATTTAAAAATGTTTCACACAGTTTTGTTTTTTAAAACATCGTTGTTGAAATTTTTGTCACAAAAAAGTAAATGCTAATGAATACAAATATTTCACAAGTAATAACAATAGAAATAAAGTTGTTGATTAAAGTTTAAACAACTTTTCATTCTGCAAAATTTTACCACTAATTCTAATTAAACATCAATTAATTGATTCATAAACGTGTTTTTTCTTGTATCACTTTTTAAAAAAACTACTGTAACTTTGCTTGCAAATATATTTTTTTGAATTTTTGATCATGCTACAATTACATTAATACCATTTTTTGCAAAAAAAGCTTTCAAAAATGAAACAGAAATGTTTTGTCAATAACTTTTACCCTTCATACTTTTTTTATATTACTTTTTACCTGTCAAGTACTTACTTACTTTTTTTTGTAGAGGCCTCTATAGAGGCCCTTATTGTCACCAAAAAATAATAATGCTCTTGAATTATTATTTGCTTGTTACAGACAAAAACTGACACTTACATATACATTCTAGATGGTGATGATTCAAAACTTCCGTTTATTTTTTGACTTTTGTATATCACATAAAAAAAGAACTACGATTCAGCTGCTTCTGTTTGAGGGAGTCTATGTGTGTGAAGAGATAATATTGTTTACAAAAAAAGTTGCGTCTTTTCGAAATGATTTTTTTCATCTTTCATCTTCTAAGCTGTGAACAGAAAAAAGAAACATAGAGCAAAACTGAAATAAAAAAAGTGAAAAGTGACTCAAAGGATCGAAAAAGGTGTCGTCGCTCTCTTTCTTGACTGCTACCTTATGATGATGCCTGCTGCTTGAATGGAGAGGATTAGAGTTGTTAAGCTATATATCGAGAGAGAGAGAAAGATAGACCGGTCATTGATGAGATCAAAAAAAAACTAGCTTTTTTTCTCAATGTATCATCATTTCCGGAGAGAGAATTTAACGCAAATTTTTGACGCAAGAAAGAAAATATTAGCTTTGTTTGTCCTTTTCTCTCTGAGAATATTGCACAACACAGAAGCCGCGCAGCAGCAGCAGAAGCTCAAGCACATAAACCTTTCTCTCTCTCCATCGTCTTACCCTAAGGGAAAATAGAAGATGAAGGAAGGAAAAAAAACTTCTCAGACGGATAAAAAGAAATCGTTCGCTTTAACAAAAACTACTGCTGCAAGAAAAAAAAGTTTTTCATTCAATATTTAAAAAAATAATATATATCGCAACAAAGTTGACCGAAATCGGACAGAACAATACATAAAAAACTATTCGGTATTTATTAACTGGTCTCTATCTCCCTCTCACTATCTTAAGATATTTGTTGTAGACCAATGATTAATGGTATAGTGTGTTCTCCTCCCTCAAGGTAAGGATGATAAGGTAAAGATAGATCCTCCCTAATAAAAAATATATTTGGTAAATGCTTCTAGTATATAAAGTCTTCCTAAAAATGAAAGTAAGACAGTGCAATCTTTTTCTTTATATTTTACTTTTTCCACAGAAGCTGAACGCTTTCTTTATTGCAAAAAAGGGAGAATAAAAAATAATGCGGTCGACGTTTTTGGTTTTTGCTTTCACAGCCCTTCTTTGTTTAGCCTTTGCTGTAAGTTTTTTTTTGTTAAATTTGGCATTGCCATTATTTTATTGTTTCTTGTTTAGGAGAAAAATGAGACTGTAGTTTCTCGAGCACGGCGACAAAGTTGTGGAAGCGCAGGGTATTGTGGTTCAAGCTGTTGTCAACCCCAGCAACAACAACCCCAGCAGCAACAGCAACAATGCAATTGTAATTCCCCACAGCAACAACAACAAGATCCATGCTGTCAGCAACAACAAGCTCTTCAAAATCAAAATCCTGAAATGACTTGCACATGTATTAAGGTAAGATCTATCTGGACCCTGATTACTTACTTATTCTAATTTTTTGAAGATCACTATCACTGCAACCGGAGCTTCACAACCACAATGCAGCTGTCAACCATCCACGTCGACCTACACCACGGCAGCATACAATAACAACAACAATAACTGCCAAAACTTTAATCAAGCTCAATGTACTCCAGGTAATTTTGATATGCAAATTTTTCTTGTATTACAAAATATTTTCTTAAGCTCAACAATCTAACCCATGTTGCCAACAGGTCCAACAACAACAACCAACAACCGTTCAGCAGAACAACTGTGTCTGCACTCCCGGTATGCATTACTCAATTAGAGTAACAATAAATATCTTAATTTACAGTCCAACAAGACCCCTGTTGCCAACAACAACCTCAACAAGTTTATACTCAAGCTCCAGTCTACCAACAGCCTGCAGCTAACTGCCAAACTTACACCCCAACTCAATGCCAACAACCAACCTACCAAGCAGATCCATGTTGCCAACAACAGCAACAACCCCAACAAACCTACACTCAAGCCCCTGCTTACAACAATAACAACTGCCAAAACTTCAATCAAGCTCAGTGCACACCCGGTATTTTTATTATTTTAAATTTTATTGCACTTAACAAACCAATTTTTTACTAACTTTGCTTCACATTTATTTTCACTGTTGCACTTCTTCAAACCATCAAAACCATTTAGCTCAACCACAACAAAATCCTTGTTGCCAACCTCAACAGCAACAACCTCAACCTCAAACTTATGCACCACAAACACCTAGCCCCCGTACTTTTGCACCACAAACCCCTGCACCATTAACGAGTGCAGCAACACCTGCACCAATCTTTAATGGTTGCTTAAATTTTGACCAAACACTTTGCATTACTGGTTTGCACATTTGCGCTCCTATTTTCTAATTTTCCCTTGTAACCATTAACATTTTAGTCCAAATGAACCCATGTTGTCAACAACAAACCCAACAAACTCCAGCCCCAGTTTATCAACAACCTGCTGCTAACTGCCAAACCTACACCCCTACACAATGCCAACAACCAACCTATCAGCAAGATCCATGTTGTCAACAACAACAACCCCAACAAGTTTATACTCAAGCTCCAGCAATGAATAACAATTGCCAAAACTTTAATCAAGCACAGTGTACTCCTCAACAACAATCAAACCCATGTTGTGTTCAACAACAACCCGCTACAGTTGCCCCAGCTAATAACTGTGTTTGTACTCCAGTCCAACAAGACCCATGTTGTGTACAACAACAACCTCAACAAACTTATACCCAAGCTCCAGCCAATTGTCAAACATACACACAAACCCAGTGCCAACAACCAACTTACCAACAAGATCCATGTTGCCAACAACAACAACAACCCCAACAAGTCTACACCCAAGCCCCATCTAATTGCCAAACATATACACCAACACAGTGCCAACAACCTACTTACCAACAAGATCCTTGCTGCCAACAAAATCAACAACCCCAACAAGTTTACACCCAAGCTCCATCTTACAACAATAACTGCCAAACTGTTACCCAAGCTCAATGCCAACAACCAACCTATCAAGCTGATCCATGTTGCCAACAAGTAACCCAACAATACCAACCTGCCACAGTTGCCTACCAACAACCTGCTCAACAATGCCAGACAGTTACTCAAGCTCAATGCCAACAACCAAGCTATCAAGCTGATCCATGTTGCCAACAAGTAACTCAACAATATCAACCCGCAACAGTTGCCTATCAACAACCCGCCAACTGTCAAACAGTAACTCAAGCCCAATGTCAACAACCAACTCAACAACAAAATCCTTGCTGTCAACAAGTTCAAACTCAAGCACCAGTTTACCAACAACCTGCCAACTGCCAAACAGTTACTCCAGTCCAATGCCAACAACCAACTTATCAAGCTAATCCATGCTGCGTTCAAAATGGCCAGCAAGGTGGACAATATGACCCTAATCAACAAAATGGCCAACAAGGACAATATGATCCAAATCAACAATATCCACAACAAAATGGACAGCAAGGAGGTGGTCAATACGATCCTAACCAACAATACCCACAAAATGGTCAGCAAGGTGGACAATATGATCCTAATCAACAATACCCACAAAATGGCCAACAAGGAGGACAACAATATGGTGGCCAACAATATGGTGGTCAACAACAAGACCTTCAATACAATCCAGGTCTTCAAAATCAAAATCAACAACAACCACAGCAATAGAATGTAGAATAATCAAAACTTTATTAGCTGTATATACTGGTTACAACAACAACAACATCATCATCAACATTACGGTAGTGCTCGACTTAGTTTAAAAATTCGATCTCTTATTTCTTTGTTGAGCTTTCTTTTTTTCATTCTCCCTTTCTTTTTCCTTCTTTTTTTTGCTCATTTGTTTGTAAAAATGAAGGTGCTGGAAACAGTACAAAAATTTTATTTGTCTGTATTAGTGCAACAAACTTTTAAATGTTTAAACTTTTTTATTTCTGCAATGATCGAAATAAAAATGATTTTTTGATATCTTAAATTTACATATACTTTTAAAACATATGTCACCAAGGTCGATTAAAAATTTACAGAAAATTTCAATGACCAAAATACAACAGCTAAGAAAATTTTTGGCTTTATGCAAATTTTGAGTGATAAGCAAATGACTAAATTTGCACAGATCTGATGTCAAAATTTTTTCTTTGATCTTTACCGCGTTTAAAATAAACTTCAATTTTGGCTAATCACTTTCCTTCCTTAAAACTGCTGACGTCCGATCATTTGCTTATTACTCAAAATTTGCATAAAACAAAACATTTATGAAGCTGCAAATTTTCACCTCAACAGAATCCTAAAACCTGTTTATTTTAGTTATTTTTTTGCAGAAAAAAACGTAATAATCAAGTTACCTAAAATTCACACGATCCCAAACGTACGTCATATTTTTTTATTCTTTCAGTAAACGTTTATTTTTTCTGATGTGTCAATTACAAGTGTTACCTAACGCTCGCATCATCATGTTTGTTTATATTTGTTTAATCATATATTAGCTTCCGGTTTTTTTTTATCTCTCCGTTTTCTTCTTTTTATATTTGCTTTCACTTTCAAGTTTCGACATTAAAGCTGTGAAAAAATCATTTTCTTTCTTTCTTTTTCTAAATAAACAATGAAAAAATGGTCCGTAATAAATCGAAAAAATGAAGAAGGTGATTTTTTTGACCAAAAAGTTTTGGGGGATAATGATTTATAAATATTAATTTATAAAAATTTGCATAAAACGAAACATTTCTTTTGCTGCAAATTAATATGCAAATTTTTAATGATTGAATAAAAAGCATTTATTCAAGGCAAACAAAAATTTTGGGATATTTTTTGAAATTATGAAATTGCAACAAACAATTACAAGTGAAAAATAAAATAAATATCAAAAATAAGCTTAAAACCTGACAAATTCGCATGAGACTTTTATCAGCTGACAAGCTTCAACAAGTTTTGCTTCAATTCTTTTAATTTCTTCATCTTTGTATTGATCTTTAAAAATCCAAAATCCAAATTCTTTTGGTTTTTTTCCAATTTCAACTTTGATCAATTTTCGGATTTCTTTTAAAATTAAAGCCATTAAAAAACTCGGCGAAGCTGCCTTTTTTGTTCCATCAAAATTATCAAATTCCAACAAAACAGGATTTTCAGAATCTTCTGTGATCGTAAAATTCCAAGATGGATCATTTACAATTTTATCTGCTTCCATCGACATAATTTTTATTAAATCTAAAAAGAATAAACAGTGTTTTTCAACATCAAAGAAATAAAAAAAAATTACCGTATACAATGAAGCTTGGTTCATCGAGAAGTTCAATTGCTTTATCTCCTACAGTATACTTTTCTTGACTAAAATTTATAATCAATTCAGTTCCAAAAATACCTAAAAATTTGAATATGAACATTGCCATTTTAAAAAATTAGATTTTTACCATTCCATGAAGCCAAAAATTGATATCTTTTGTTTGCATTTATGCAAATTACAGCAGATTTATCAAAGATTCCAATAACAGGGATTTTTGAAGGAAAATGTTTATCAAGGTTATGTGGTAAGGTTTTTATTTCATCAAGAATTATCTGTTTAATTCCATTTTTTGGGAAGTTTTGTTCATCAATGATCATGGTAATTTCATGTCGATGACAAGTTTTTGGCATATCCAATTCGTCTAATAGCTGTGTTTCATTTGTTGGATTATCAACAAATACCATCTAAAAAATTAATTGTTTAATAATATTAATAGTTGATATGATGTTGTAGTTACAGTATCCTATACAATAAGTTTACTGTAAATATATCATACTTTAGGTTTAACTACAGTATGATATATAGTAAGTGTACTGTAAGTACATATATTTGCATTTAAATAATTACAGTATGCTATTATCACATTTACAAACTTACAAAATAATCCAAATGTGACTGTGGCACTGTAACAGTCTTCTTCAGCGGTAACGGCTCTTCAGCCTCCGCTTCAATGATTACATCATCTCTTGGTCCAGATAAAGTAAAAATATAATTCCTCCTAGCACAAAATGGTTGAATAAAATATTTTACGTATGTCTTATCCAACAACCATTTAACAGTTTCAACCAAAAATTTATCATGATATTGAGTAAAAAGTGCTTCCAACACAATTAACTTCTTTGATTTTAACACATTATTTCTTAAATGTTTTAAAATTGTATTTCCTGGAATTGAAGAAACAATAATCTTTTTTGGGTTACAACTTCCAATAATTTTAGCTCGAGTTTTTTCTGGTGCTTCTTTTTCATCAATTGGGATTAGCCTATACACGGATTTTATATATCCACTTTCAGTGAATTCCAACTCTGCAGCTGCAAGTTTGTTAACATCATTCACCAAAACTATCAAATAAACTTCTTTCACTTTTGGGCAAATATTTGTTGCAATTAACAAAGTTGATAAAGTTTTATTTGTGCCATTGATGAAATAGCATGGAAGATTAATTGCTTCAAATGCTTTTCGAATATGAATACAAAACATTAAATTATGATCATATCCATGTGGTTTATGAGTAAATACTTCCAAAATTACAGCTTTAAATTTGCTCTTAAATATTCTTGGAATATCAGAGATAAATTGTTGATCATCATCTCTTGTTCGGAAGGAAAGTTGTGGAACAAATTGCTCAGTTTTAGCATTTACAACACGAATTAAAAGATGATCCAATTCAGTTAGGATAAAAGCATAATAACTTTCATTCATCGCTTTTATTAAATATGGGATTTCCAGAATTTTACATACATGAATTTTGATTAAATTTAAGTTAAAAATTGTGGTTGTGAGGTAGCAAATCTAACCAAAAACCACATGTTCATCAAAGATCTAATTTTTGTTGTTCACAGAACGCCAAGGTTTGTTGAAACAACTGTTATTTTTGCATAATTTGTTTCGTTGCTTGTTTTGTTCAACAAAAACGTTATTGAATTTCTTAATCTCAAAAAACTTGAATAATCACTTCCGATTTCCGTTCAAAGAAATGAAACAATAAAAGTTTGTGACAAAATCAATTCAAAAAGGACACCGAAAATTTTTTCGAAGAAGCAAAATCGGATAATCTCATAAACTTGCTTTTTTCAGCTTTTTGTTTAACTTTTTTGTGTTCGAAAAAAATTCGTTTTCCTTTAAAAAAATTTTCAATTGATATCGGTTTGCTTCTTGCAAAAAATATATATGTATCAAAAAGATTAATTTGTTCAAGCTTTTTTGCTGAAACTTTTTGCTTTTTGTTCATTGATTTTTAAAAATTGGGTAAGCTGATGATGCTGGAAGTAATCTGTTAAGTTTGGAGGATTACTTTTTGACAGGAAATAGGTTGTTTCAAATCAGGGACTGTGTAATAAATTTAAAAACATAAACTAAAAACGAATTTGCATAAAATATTAAAAAGATGTCAACATCTTACAGTATACAACTTGTTATTCTTTAACCTTCTAGATCTTCTGTTACTAAAAGAGATAATTGCGGATAATAAACAGCTTTAAGAAAATACAGCTAAAGTTTTAGCAGAAATTGAAATATATAATTTACGAAATACACAAAAGAAGAAAATGGCAAAACTAATTGTATACATTTATTTTACTTTTTCTTAAAAAACAAATTTATTTTGTTTTTGTCAAAAAAAATCAAAAGTTTTGTATTATTTTTAGGCAGTTTTTTCTTAATAACAGTTATTTTCTTTGTATTTTCTTAAAATTTGAAACTAATATTTTTAATTTTTTTGAAAATACATTGAAGCATCTGACACAGTTTTACACTATAATTTAATAAAAAAGTATTAAAAAAGACAGATCTTTCTTGAAAAAAGTGTTTTAAAGCAATACTTAAATGTAAATTTAGTTGTTTAAATTTTTCTAAAATTTTAAGTTTAAACATTTTTTATTTCTGACATTTTGTGCTTACAAAAAACGACTGTGTTTTTAATAATTAATTTTCGAAACCTAGCTTCATGTCTCTGAAAATGTCTTCGGTTGCTCCAGGATCCCCAACTACAGTACCATACCCTGAGGCAATTGTGACTACCGAAATATCAACAACAGAAGATTCAGAAGCTATTGAAGTGACCTTAAAAAGTTCTGAAAGTACCGTATCCATACATGAAATGGCAATTGATGTCCCTGAACTTCCAGAAGTTTTGGAAACTTCAAAGGAAGCTGAAGTCTCAAAAACCAATGGTGATTCCCAGATAACCAAAAACGATTCATCGAAAACAGATGACATAAAAAAATGGGAAAAATATTTGAGTAAAAAGTGTTGTTTTGGTTACATGAATGTTTATGTAAGTGTTTGGTAATTTACAGTAATAATGTTGAAAAAATGTTTATCAATTTTAGACTTGTGCACAGTATTTAGCAGTTGCCAACTTTTTGGCTGATGGATTAATTGGTTGGTTAACCCATGGCACCCATGCACCATATCTTTGTGGAATGTCTGCTATTGTGTCATTGATATCCTTATGCTCTGTAATCAGTGGGATCCAAGATGAAAATATTCACCGGCTTGATAATACAATTATTTGGACTTGTATTAAGCTATTATGCATAATAGCATTACATATTACTGGAGTTTTATTTACTGTAGAATCCTATTTTACACATGGTAGGTTACTGTAGGATTTGTAATTTACAAAAATCTGCATAGGGTCTTAGCAATTGATGAATATCTCTAAAAATCGATAATATCCATCTTTCAGGCTTCGTCAGACTTGAGATAATTCTTGAGTATTGTTTGCTTCCATTTTTTCTGGCATCACATTTTCTTCAATGGAAATTTACTGCTCAAGTTATTACCATTATTGAAATAAATAATGACATTTATTCAATCCCATCTTCACGTGGCTCTGTACTTCGAGCCTCTTTTCAACAGTATCTTACAGATCAAAAATCAAAAAATTCTAAATAATTTTGGTTTAATTATGCGTTGTTTTATTAATTTTTTTATTTGTAACAAAAGCGTAATCATTTAATTTTTAAGCAGAAATTTTTTCAAATTCAAATTTTGATTTCTTTTTTTTTAAATTTAAAATGCGTAATAAAATTAAATTTTACCAATGTAATTGTATTAGTTGTGTTTAAAGTTTTTTGTGCTGAATAAAAATTACTAAAAATTCCTTCCGTTTCTTGGGGTGTCTTTTATCAATATCAATTTTTGCAGAAATCTCAATTATTCAGAATCTGAAGAACTTTTTCCATCAACATTCTACAAAATGGGTATCATTAAATTCTTCTTGACGAGAAGATTTAAAAAATATCACAAATTTTTAATCTATGCTAATTCTGAAGTTGAATCTATTCTAAAAAATTAGAAAGTAATTGCTTTCTTTTTAATTTTGTTAATGTACCCCCCTCTTCAACTTTATATAAAAAAGCTAACAAATCAATCAATACTAAAACAAATGAGATTTTTCTAATTGTTTTATAAGAAATTTTTTAACCATTATTCAGAATCTGAAGAACTGAGATTTTTCTAATTGTTTTATAAGAAATTTTTTAACCCTTTAATCGATATTTTATTATTCCTGCATATTTAATGGATATACCGGGTGCATGCCAATCAAAATCTTTCTATTTTTACTCATTTCCTGGCAGAAATGAGATTTAGGCGAGGAGGTCTTTTGTGGCTCGCTCGCCTAAATCCTTTTAATAAAAAATTTTTTTTTTTCAAATTTTTTTATCCCACATCCTAAATGATATAGATGTATCTCCTTGATATAATTTTCCTTCTGAATATAGTAATTTTAATAAGTCAAAAAAAATAATACTAAAGGCGAGAGATAAAAATTATTTGTGTGCGACGCGAGTGTTAAAGTAAAGGCTTTACTGATATTTAATTTTTCAGTGCTTTTTTTTCAACATCATGGTCAACAATGAAACAGATTTGAAGCCTTCATCGAAGAAAGTATGGATTTAAATATAAAAAAACCATAAATTATTATGGTCCATAATAACAAAAAACAAATTTTTAGAGAAAAAGAAATTTTAATATTCTGATCACATTTAATGAAAATCACAAACCGCAATATAATGGTCGTGTTAAATTAACAATTAATTCAGTCTCGACTGCTTTGTTTATTGAACCCAAAAATGAATGTATGCTAGCTTTTGTTATCCATTTTTAAGTCTAACTTAAATACACATATTTTTAGATTTCATGAATATCACAGCTATTTTCGATTGGAAATTTATTCAATCTAAGGTAATTTTTACTCATCATAATTGTAATTTATTACTATATTTGTACTTTTAGAATATTTTATTTGTTTTTGCAAGTCACGTTTCACAAGATTTTGTTTTGGTTTTTAAAAATGAGGAAACATGCACCATAGTTTGCAATAAAATTTTTCAGAACAGAGTTTGTTTTTTAATTGTTGAATTTTAATTAATATCAATATTTTTAGGATGTCGATTTTGTTGAAAAAGAACTTTTGAATGAACGATTCTTGAATTTATTATTCAAGAATACTTCTCGAAGTTTGAGATTGAAAGAAATATTGAAAGAATGGATTCAGAAATTTGATGAAGAAGAAAAGAATGAATATTTAAATCTTTTAAAATGGCATCAAGACAATCCTGAAATCAGTGACTACGAAAAAGATATCAAAGATATAAAGCCTGAAATTAAACCGCTGCCAAAAAAGTAAGTTGTTTTGATTATGTTACTTTTTAATGAAGATATTTTAAGGAATCGTAAAAGAAGACATCACGAAATCGATACTACCTTGACTGGCTTATCAGATTCTGCAAATTCTCAAGCCGATGGACATGATGGTGTTGATGATGAATCTCAAGAGTAAGTTGTAACCCATCTTTTTTTACAATTTAGCAAAACCCAAACTTTTGTAAACTTCTTTTTTAAAGATGATCTTTAGGACTTGAAGCTTTGCAGATAGTTATGTTAGCTAAGTTTTTGTTGTTCGGAACCGAGACATTTTCAAGACTTATAACTAGTGTTCATTCCCCCCTTCCCCCGTAAATCGAAAATCACGGGGACGGGGGAGGATGTGCATTCACGGGGGTAAAAACGGGGATGTCCACGCCGGGGACAAGGTGGAAAATGAAAACTACTGGTAAATCCAGTTAATCATTTTTTCAAGTTATATTTGTCTTCTCTGCAAAGTTTCAGCTAGTATGATTATTGTTAACGGCGATACTTGATATTCAAATCAAAGAATATTAAGCTGATATGTTTTTGATTCTAACTAATACAGTTTTTTCAGATGTTCATCAAAAAAACAGAATTCTAATCGATTTACAAACGTTATTGACAAAACAAAATTTGATATTGTTAATTTTAGAACTGCATACGGATTTCGTCGTAAATTATTAATATTTACCTCACCTGATAAAACTCATTGCTATGAATACAGTTATTGCAATAACCAAATATTTAAACATCGATGTGTGAGAGGTATGGTTGGAATGAAGGCTATTCTTGGCAGAGATGAAGATGGAAATGAATGTATCAAAATGGAAGATAAAAAGCATCGATGTTCTCCAATATTTTATGAACCCGAAAAATATATTGAACTAAAAATTGTGAGGAAGCCGAATTATGAAATGTTAATAAACTGTGCAACACAATCTGGAAAAATGCTAATTATATTCAATTTAAATGATAGAAGTCAGTGCTATGAGTATTATTGGAATTCAAAGCTCAAAAGTTTTGGTTGTAATGGTTGTGCATCAAATGGAATCACAAATGTTTCAGCGCAAATATGTCATGAAGATACTGATATTGAATATGCAATATTATCTAACAAAAAACATCACTGTGAAATGAGGAAATATAATTCAGCAAAATATTTTTCATTTAAAAAACATCTTTTATCTCCAGATTTTGAAATTCAAATGACATTTAAACGTAATGGAATTGAAAGAAAATCATTAATTGTTTTTGATGAAACTGATCGAAAAAAGTGTTATGTCTATTATTGCTGTAATAACAGTAATTTATTTCGTTGTAATGGTTGTAACCGAAAAAGACAACAGAATGTTTCTGCAGAGCTCCGAAAGAATGCTGAAAATGAAGAATATGTGATTTTTTCAAAAAACAAACATATCTGTTCTCCAGAAAATTATATCCCCCCAAAAGAAATAATCACTCTTCGTCTACCAAAATTCAAATTTATTGATGCAACTGAAACGCTTAAATCAAAGTTGATCATTTTTCATCCAACTAATTCAGAATTGTGTTATGTTTTTTCGCATGTATTGGATGAAAAACGATATTATTGTCTTGCATGTGACGCAGAGCTTCAACAAAGAAACAAAATGAATAAAAATCAAAGTCCTCAAATGAAGCAAGTACCGACCGTATTTTTGGGTAAAGATGATGGACCAGATGGAGATTATTTTATAAAATTTTATGATGGCGAAAACCATATTTGTCAACCTCAAAAATATTCTCCTGAAAAATATGAAATTAAAATTCTGAAACCAAAAATCGATTATATTATGTTGCGAGATAATCGTAAAAATATGTGTCTTGTTATTTATCATCCAAACGATAAAAATTTATGCTTCAAATACATTCAAAATAAACCAACAAAAAGTTTTCAATGCCGTTCCTGTCAAAAGTTGAAAACTTGTATTACAGCAAAATTGCAACAAGATTTGGATGGAAATGAATATTTCACCGTCAACGAGAATCAACATGCTTGTTCTCCAATCAAATATTCATCTGTTGCAAAACAATATAAAGAAATTCTTGAAAAAAGTGGTTTAACTTTTGAAGAACACAAGAAAAAAGATGTTGATGAAAGTCGAATCGTAAGACTTCCAAATTTTGAGCTTCAACGAAATTCCAAAGGAATACCGGAAAGACGATTAATGATTTTCATTGACAATGATCGAAAACTTTGTTATAATTATAAGTTTTGTAAATCACGTGATTCTTTTGTTTGCAAAGAATGCAAGGCTTACGCAAAAGTTAGAAATATGGAGGAAGAAAATAGTGATGAAAAATATATTTTTTTGTGTGAAAAGAAACACACATGTCAACCCGTGGAATATAAACCAGAGAAAGAAATAATCGAATCAAATGGACCTGAAAATGATGGAACTGTACTTTTTTCAATTTTTAATCGAGAAAATGCAAGCAAACCAACCAAACTTGTCGTTTTTACCTCCACAACAAAGGAATTTTGTTATGAATATACGTTTCATAATTATACAAAAGTTTTTCGATGTTGTGGATGTAAAAGTTTGAAGAAAATAATTTCGGCAAAAGTGTTATCGGAAAATGGAAAAGAAAATATCCAACTTCTGAATGAACATGTTTGTACTCCAAAGAAATTTATTCTGGAAGAATTTCAACCAAAAATTATTCCTGAATCGGGTTTCAAACTTTTTGCAAATAAAAATGGAAAACCAAATTCAAAGCTGATTATATTTGATCCTGAAAAAGATGGTTTTGGTTATAATTATTCCTTGAAAAACTCTAATTATTTTATCTGTCTTCAATGTAATCCTAAGAAGACCTATGTATCTGCAAAACTGTTTGAAAAAGAAAATGGAGAAAAATTCCTTGAAATTTCATCAACCCTGCATGTTTGTGAATCAAAAAAATTGGAACCATCTGAGATAAAATAATCGTTTTTTTATTTATTTTATATTTTTTGTTTGATTTTTTTCAAATAAAACCCTTTGAATGAATGTCCATTTTTTTTTAAAAGTTTGGCACTTTTTTCTTTTTTGTTCAGCTCAAAATTTGTCTAAAATATTCATAAATTTTTTCCAAATATTTTTAAGTTTGCATATTTGACATACAAAACAAAAAATGTAAAATACAAATTCATGTAGATTACGGTAATGGCCATGAAAAAAAAGATATGAAGTATTGTTGAAATGCAGTTTTTAAATCGAAATTGTATCCCTTTTTGTGAACTATTAGATGAATCTTAATTAATCGCTTTTGGTATCGACATACAGTGATTTTATGAAAATTAAAAGATTCTTTGCATGCAATTTTTTTAAATTTTTTTTTGTAGTTTCAAAGGCTTTTCATATATGTTTTTGATACTGTTCCAGAAAAACAATATCTTTCTTCCCCAAAAAGTTTTTCAAAAACGACTTTCTTTTTTCGGCATTCTTTTTATGGCAAATAAAAAGAACTTTTTAAAGCTAAAGAAAGAATTAAACTAAGACGACATTTTTCTGGGATAACAAAAAAGTTTGCTTTAACCAACAGCCGCTATTGAAAACTAAACTGAAATCAAAATAAACAAGTGACACGAGTGAAAAAAGAAAAAAAAGTTCTATTTTTTTTCTTATTTCAAGACTGCTTTTTTTTGGTTGTCAATGCTTTTATTTTTTTTGGTTTAAAAAAAAAGATTTCTGTTTATTTGTATTTATAATTTTTTATGATGATTATTTATTCTTGTTATTTTTTACTAACAATCTTTTTGATGATAGATATAACTGAAAGTCAAGAATTAAATTTTACTTGTTTTCATAGCGAAGGCTATTTTGGGCAATACAATATTTCTCAAGAAATTATACCATGTCCTAGCAGATTTTGTTTAATCTTGCGAACATATTGTGATAATTATTGGGCTGCCACTTGTTTTGTAAGTGAAAAAAAAATTTAAGCCTTAATAACTTTTTTTACATCCAAATATCATTTTCAGAACCCATCAAGACCTATGGCAATTTTTACAGATTTTGAAATGGCCAAAAAGATTTATGAAACGAGGACTCACTGGTCACTAGGTCGTTGTCCTGGTTTTAAAGAAAACTGCAATGACGTATATGTACCTACGTATTTAGCGGATTTCAGAAAACCTTTCACAAGCTTGGATTCCTTACTTTGGACAAATTTAAACCTACCAAAACCAAGATATTTGGTAATATCGGAGGAAATATTTTATAAGAATAAAACAAGATATATACCCCATTTGATAAATAATGAAAAAGAAATTTTTCGAAACATGACATTTTCTTCATTGTCGTCTATGGTCCCAGATAATAGCCTAATGATAAATACTACTGATGAACTCCTAAGTCCACATAATGGTTATGATCATCCTGTTATAAAAATAAATCTCCCAGATCATTTGATAATATGGAATGAAATGACATATGAATTTCGAGAAAGCCTTGCTCCATTATCAAATATGTATAAGTTGACCATACAAGTTTATGAGGAAGATAGATTAAAAATTTTACACTCTTATCGTAATCACTTGTACGGAGTTGAAACGATGAGATGGAATGTACAATATATAATTTGTAAATTTAGCTCATATCTTATTATATCTTTAAAAAATAATGGAAAATTACAATTATTTTGCAACTTTGAACTTGTTAATGGATTAGATGTTATAGGTTATCATTTTTTTAATCAAACAAAATTTGTTATTCAAAGTAAAAAAATTGATAGTATGTGTTTGTAAATAATGTAAATAAACTTTATTTTGCTAATTTATGTCTTGTTCTTTGTAATTTCTTTTCTTTGGGTTGCAGCAACATGATCATAAAAACACAAATCAAAAAAGATCTAACCAAAGCTGGGCATTAGCCGAGCTAGCCTAGCCACAGCAATTAGATAGCCGTAGCCGCTACTTTAACGGCTAGGCTATTGTCCAACTCTGGATCTAACATCAGCAGTTGATTTTCCTCATCTAATGAAAAAATTTTCAATCTTTGTCCTTCGTGTCAACGTATTTTCGCTATCAATTTCAACATGTTTTAGAATCTATCGAAACGTTTTTCAGCGATTTTCTACCATTTCTTAATTTCTAATTTTTATTTTATTTTTGTATTTCTTACCAAAAAATACAAGCTTTTCTTAGTGCTAAACGTCATTGTGTCAAGTGTCAAAGGGCCCAGTGCTATGATGGTAAGATTCATGCAGCCTTTTTGGTAGATCATGTCAATGACACTTTTGGGTACCATGTTCAAAATCAGCTAAATCTTAAAAAATAATTCCTTTTGTAATTCTTTTATTTCGTAAACTTGTTTTTTATGGTTATTTTTTTATTTTCCCAAAACATACAAGCTTTTAAAAATTTATTATTAAAATTGACATAAATAAATATACGATAATATTTTTATAAGTTTCAGTTTTTAGTGATTTTTGCGGTTGTAATGTTTATGGTTGCTTTTGGGCTAGTATCGACTAGGCCAGAACAGAAAACGGGATAATCAAAACACCATAAGCATTGAGGGGGTTCATGAATTGACCAAACGTGTTGCGATTCCCAATAACCAAAATAATATGTATCACACCATTCATCACAAGGATATTTAATTTTTTGCTAAAAAGTAATTCTTAAGTATAACTTTTTTGTATTTTTACAAGTGCCATAAAATTAAGAGAAAAACTTACAGTAGGACCATAATGAAGGCCATTACAATAATAATCAAGTGATGGAATATAGGTACAGTTTAAACAGAAATCATGATAAGGTCCGGATTGACAATTGTTTTTTTACTTATTGTATGTTTTTTGTTTGATTTTTTTTCAAATAAAACCCTTCGAATGATTGTCCATTTTTTTTGAAAGTTTGGCACTTTTTTCTTTTTTGTTCACCTCAAAATTTGTCTAAAATATTCATAAATTTTTTCCAAATATTTTTAAGTTTGCATATTTGACATACAAAACAAAAAATGTAAATTACAAATTCATTTGTGGTACGGTAATGACCATGAAAGATCAAAAAAGATTAACAAATATGAAGTACTTTTCTTATGCAGTGTTTTAATCGAAATGTATCTACGAATTACTAGATCAAGTTTAATTAATCGCTTTTGGAATCGACACACAGTAAATTAACGAAAATTGTAACGTTTATTGCATTGCATAATGTTTAAAATCATATTATTTTGTTAAGTTCCAAAGAGTTTTCATATATGTTTTTGTTACAATTCTGTAAAAGCATCCACAAAAAAGTTGTTTCAAAACCAACTGTGACGCTTTCTCTTTTCGGCATTCTTTTTATGGCAAATAAAAAAACTTTTTAAAGCTAAAGAAAGAATTAAACTAAGACGACATTTTTTGTGGAATAACAAAAAAGTTTGCTTTTCATCCTATTTTTTCTATTGTTAAAACCCACTTGTTTCTTTTGAGAAAAAAAAAGTTGTGTCAAATTTTTTAAAGGCAGTTGTTTCAAATAAGGCTTTTTTGATGACTGTTTTTGAGAGGCCAAAAAAAAGAAGCGGGAACGTAAAATTTGACATTTTTGGAATGCATTTTTTAGCTCGGAAAAATTTGTTTGTTTCGACGGAACGAAAAATAGAAGGAGCTTTTTTGAAAGGGAAGGAAATGCAACTGTTGAAGAAGAAAAAATCGACCTTGGGCCTTGAAAATGTTTGTTTCAAATATCAAAAGGGCTGTTTTCGTTGGTATTGAGTTTGTCCAAATTGTTAGTGTTTATTGGAACTGTTTGGCCGTGTTCATTTTTTGTTCATGTTTGTCTCTTTTTCATTGGAGCTGCTTTTTGTGTGTTTTTCACAGCTCCATTAAAAGCAAAAAGTAGCAAGTTGAAGGACGCACCCTTCGATAAAATCTGTCTTTGCTTGCTTTTTTCAGCGTTGTTTCTCGACAAACACTATTTTCCACCCCAGCCGTCCAACGTTGAATCGTTCAAAATTTTAAGCGAACAAACCCTCTCTCACCGAAAAACACTGACTAACAATTCTTTTATTTTTGCAATATATTTTTTTTTCAGCGTCGGTCACTTTTTTGCTTTTTTCAAAAAGCTTCACTTTTTTTAATGCCTAAAAGCCGTCCGCATTTTTAACCAACAACCATTTTAGTTCTTCCTCATTTTTTTCCTCCCTCTCTCGTTTTGTCTCTGTTTTTGCATTTTTTTTGCCTGTCACAGAATAATATTGTTGTTGGTTATATTTTTTGGTGGTGATGGTTGTATGCTATAGTAGAGAGAAAAATAGAAAGAGTTTGTCCAAAAAACGCGCATCCCCTCTTTTGCTGCTGCTTTCGGTCCCTTTTTTTTTTGCTGACGACGACAAAAAAACTCAAATATGTATATTCTATTCTTTTCTGCTCCAAAAATAATGCAATGCTTTTTTTTATTGAGCGATGTTTTTTAACAGTAGTCCTTTTTTTCAAAAAAGCCTTTTTTACAATTTTTACTGGCACAAAATTTTTTTGTGACAAAAAGGCTCAATTTTGTTTTTTGGTTGACAAAAAAGAAGAGATTTATTACAGCTTTTATAAAATTAATGTTGATTTAATTTTAATAAAGCTGAAATTAATGCAGCTGGAGGCGCTTTTTGTCTTTTGAAAGTAGAGATCTTCTTTGTGGGGAAGAAAATAATAAGCGCAGATGGGGCTTTTTAGATTACAGCTTTTGGGATTTTAGGATTTATTTTTGGTTTTGCTTTAAAAAATCTAATAAGTTTGTTTCTTTAAGATATCTAAAACATGTTCAGCCATTTATTTTCTGTTTTGGGGTGTATTTGTTGTTTTATTTGGGCAGTGATTACACATCAATGATGGTTGTAATAGTCAATGATTAGTCATCGTTATAGAGACTTGGTGAATGTGTGTTTAAGTGAACTAGACTTTTTGCTTCATTTTATCGCTCGCAAATATCTTTGTAAAATGAGCTTGTAAACAATTTTTTTTGCATCTTTCAAAAAAAGACAAAAATCATATTGATTTTTAGTTTTACAGCCGATTCTTATTTGCTTTCTTGTTTGCTATGATTAAAAGCACATTCTCTAAAAAATACTTTGACACAGCTTTGCGTTTTTCGTCCTTATCAAACATTAAACTTTTCCCTGTTTTATTACTTTCTTCCTTCTAATTGCATTTATTTATTTGTTTCATTTCCCCCAACCGTTCCATTTTTATGATTCATATTATTAGTACCGAATAGATACAAATAATAAATCAATATTCGCCCCATTCTTTACATACAAAAAACGACACTTTTTGGAATGCAAAAACTCCGCAAAAAACTTTCTGTTTTTCCGTTTTCTGCCGAACACTTAAAATTCTTTTTCTTTTTTGCTGGTAGTTAGTGGTTGACCCAGCAAAGCGGAATTTTCTTTTTTATCCCAAGGTCGATCAGAAAAATGTATAGAAAGAACTAAAAAATGTGGCTCTTTTCGTCTCTTTTTTCAGCTCATCTTTCTTCTTCTCTCCCAAAAACTAAATTGAGATATATCTTAAAGATTTTGTATATCCCCTTTCCATCCATTCCATCTTTGATTCCAATGAAACTTCCAATTTGCTCTTGTTTATTTCGAAGAAAAAATAGTTTAAAAATGAAAAAACTAAAAAAATTTGTTCCAAAAAATGAAAAGAATTTTATCATCGATAATTTTTATGGAATGTTAAAACCTTTTTTTGTGCGTGTTAAAGGAAAAAAGACTTAAAATTTTTGTTGTATTTTATGATAACAATAATGGTATACAATAATCAAAATGCAAATATTCATTATCATTCATGATGCACACACCTTTATTTTTTGATTTTTGCTTTTCATCTTTTTTTATCGTCAAAAAATTTATGCAATTCATTGCTTTTTTGCAGTTGTTTCGGTTCCTTTTCTTCCTGCCTTTGACTCATTTTTTTCCGATGATTCAGGGATGTTTTTTAGTTTGCGTGGTCAAATTTTTTAGTCACTTTCATTTTTTTTTGTCGATGAATCAATATTTTGGGGACCTGAAAGGGGTGCCACGAATACATATTTGATTCTTGTCTGATCATTTCAAGTTTGAGTATTTTTACAAAAAAAGGCTTGGGATTATTTACTTTTAATACCGTAATCGAAAAGGGGATAAAAACGATTTTAATCCGCTTTTAAACCTGTTTTTATGCAAATTATTAACGTGAAAAAACTGGATTCTGATAGTTACAGTATTCTTTTGTAAAAATTTCCACGTGAAAATTCGGTATTACTGTTACGTGTTTTGATAGTTTAAATAATTTATATTTAAACCATTAACGTAATCCCTTCATTTCATTCCAATTCTTTTTATAGAAAAGTTCAAACTTCAACAATTACACCTTAATATATAATATTTAAATTCATCCATATATAAATTTGCACCATGGATGAAAACGGTGCTGCCCCTGAGCCCGTTCTTGAAGTTCCACCTCCAAAAGAAATTCAAATTCTTGAAACCGCAGAAGAAATTGATCATCGTCGAACGGAAGTTTTAACCCATTATCAACAATTCAAACATTTTGCTTCTGAAAAACGAAATCATTTGGAAGAAGCTCGACAATATCAATATTTTAAGCGAGATGCAGATGAACTTGAAATTTGGATTCTTGAAAAGCTTCAAACTGCTTCAGAAGAATCATATCGAGATCCAACAAATCTTCAAGTAAGAGATATAAAATAGGATATATGAAATCCAGATCTAATTGGATATCCTTTTTTAGTCAAAGATTCAAAAGCATGAAGCTTTTGTTACAGAAGTTCAAGCCCATGCCAATACCATTACAAAATTAGATAAAACTGGTAATGATATGATTCAACAAAATCACTTTGAAAAAGAAACAATTCGGGTAAGCTTACTTTTTCGCTTTGCTTTATTTACATATATTTTTTCTTCCCTGCTTGAGTCTTTGTTTGCAAAGAAAATTTGAGTTCGTTAAAGACAAAAAGTAGTTTGCAAACAAATAATATAATAAAATAAAGCAAAATCGATCAACAAAAAAGTTAATAAAATACAGACACTTGAGAATTTGTTAGCTCTTTTAATTGAGATAAACTAAAGCTTCGGAGTCTCTTCACTTTTTTGATGTTCGAATTTAGTTGTTTTTAAAGTGGAAAAAGGATAAACAAAAGCTTTTCGAGGACATTTATTTCAAAAATTTTGATCAATGAAATATCAGTTGTTATTCACATGAAAGCTTACTAGATGGGATATACGAAATCCCTAAATATGCAAATTTTTAGTTTAAAAAATCAATATCAAACCTAAAATAATTTCTTTGTCATATGCAAATTAAGTTCACAAGATGAGATTTACGAAATCCTCGAATATGCAAATTTTTAAATTTTTTTTGTAAAATGTTTCAAGATAAACCCATTAAAATCACATTACTGTATTCCCTGACTTATTCTAATTTTTTCTTTATTTTTCAGAAACGCCTTGAACATCTTCATGAATTATGGGATAAACTATTTTTCAAGCTTCAAGACAAAGGAATTAAGCTTCAACAAGCCCTTAAATTATTACAATTCAATCGGCAATGTGATGAATTACTTTATTGGATTCGAGATAAAGAAGCTTTTGTAACATCAGATGATTTTGGAACTGATTTGGAGCATGTTGAAGTAATGCAACGTAAATTTGATGATTTTTTGAAAGAAGTTGAATCAAATACTTATCGATATACTGATGTTAACACAGCTGCCAACAAGCTTGTTGATGAAGGACATCCTGATCATGATGCAATTAATAATAAACGAGAAGAAGTTAATAATGCATGGCATCGTCTTTCAACTTTAACAACCACCCGACGAGAAGGTCTCTTTGGAGCACAACAAATTCAACGCTTCAATCGTGACACTGATGAACTTTTATCTTGGATTGCTGAAAAAGAGACAAATCTTTCATCAGATGATTTTGGTCGAGATTTAAATAATGTTCAAGCTCTTCAACGTAAACATGAAGGAACTGAACGAGATCTTGAAGCTTTGAAAGGAAAGATGGATAAGCTTGAACGAGATGCTGATCAACTTGGACATCAATATCCAGATCGTCGAGATCAAATTTATGGCAAACTTGAAGAAGCCCAAAATCGTTGGGCTGATTTACTTCGACAAGCTCAACGCCGAAAAGAAGACCTTAATCGATCATACAATCTTCATCGATTCTTAGCTGATTATCGTGAGCTATCTGATTGGGTTAAAGGAATGAAAGCTTTAATCTCTGCAAATGAACTTGCAAAAGATGTTGCAGGAGCAGAAGCTTTACTTGAATCTCATCAAGAACACAAGGGTGAAATTGATGCTCGTGCTGATTCATTTGCCCAAACAGCTGAAGCTGGACAAAAACTTCTTGATGATGGTGTTCGAGAATCAAGTGATGTTCGAAATTATATGAATCAATTAGCTGAAGAAAAAGCATCATTGGATAATCTTTGGGAAGAACGCCGAATTCTTTATGAACAATGCATGGATCTTCAACTTTTCTATCGGGATACCGACCAAGCTGAAACATGGATGAATAAGCAAGAAGCTTTCCTTGCAAATGATGATCTTGGAGATTCTTTGGATTCTGTAGAATCACTCCTTAAAAATCATCAAAACTTTGAAAAATCTCTTGCTGCTCAAGAAGAAAAGATTCATGCTTTGGATGAATTTGCTACAAAGCTTATCGAAGGACAACATTATGCTGCAAATGAAGTTGCAAAACGTCGAGAAGCACTTCTTGCTCGTCGCCAACAATTAATGAATAAAGCTCGAGATCGTAATGATCGTCTCAAAGAATCATACAATCTTCAAGCATTCGATCGAGATTGTGATGAAATGTTGGGATGGATTAATGAAAAGCTCAAGACTGCCAAAGATGAGTCATATCTTGATGCAACAAACATTCGTGGAAAATTACAAAAGCATCAAAACTTTGAACAAGAACTTCGAGCAAATCGTAATCGATTAGATGAAATTCAAGGAAATGGACAAAGCTTGATCAACAATGGCCATTATGCACAAGATCATATTCAGGTATGCAAATTTAATTTAAAAACTCTCCATTTAAAAAAATTGTGAATGATTATGAAAAAAGTACCGTAATCATTTCATGCTTAAAAAAGCATATTAATTGTATCGGAAAAAATTTTACCTTCTAAAAAACCCCCTAAAATACCGTAACTTATACAAATTATGAAATTTCAGAATCGTCTTGGTGAAGTTGATCATCTTTGGGAAGAACTCATTCAAGCTACAGCTTTGAAAGGAACAAAACTCAATGAAGCAAATGAAGAACAACTTTTCAACCGAAATGTTGAAGATGTTGAACTTTGGCTTTCTGAATTGGAAGGACAACTTGCAAGTGAAGATTTCGGCAAAGATCTTGTCTCCGTACAAAATCTTCAAAAGAAACTTGCCCATCTTGAAAGCGATTACAATGCCCATAATGATCGAATTGAAGCAATCAAAAATCAAACCCGTCAATTCCAAGATTCTGGTCATTTCAATACACCTTTGATCCTTCGCAAACAAGAAGGCCTTTCCTCTCGATTCGAATCCCTTCGGGATCCTCTAGAACGTCGAAAGCTAAAGCTTGCTGAATCCCTTCATGGTAATCAACTCTTCCGTGATATTGAAGATGAACTTTCTTGGATTCGCGAAAAAGAACAAATTGCTGCAAGCACCAATCGGGGCCGTGATTTAACTGGGGTCCAAAATTTGATCAAGAAACAACGTGCTTTAATTCTTGAAATTAATAATCATGAACCAGCAATTGATAAAGTTGCTGAAAATGCTGATGATATGATCAAATCTGGACACTTCTTGGCTCCTGATATCCGAGAAAAATTGGCTCAACTTAAAGATAATTGGCGAAATTTGAAGGCCAAAGCTGAAAAAAGACTTCAAGAACTTGGAGAATCTGAACAAGCTCATAAATATCTTGCTGATGCCAATGATGCAGAATCATGGATGCGCGAAAAAGAACCCGTTGTTGGAAATACTGATTACGGAAAAGATGAAGATTCTGCAGAATCTTTGATGAAGAAACATCGTGCTTTAATGTCAGATTTGGAAGGATACAAAAATAAGATCGACGATTTACGAAATCAAGCTGGTCAATGCAAGTACCAAGAACAACCTGGTGGACAACTCGGTAAAGAATGCGTTGTTGCCTTGTATGACTATGTTGAAAAATCTCCACGTGAAGTTTCGATGAAGAAGGGAGATATCCTTACTTTACTCAACTCAAACAATAAAGATTGGTGGAAGGTTGAAGTTAATGATCGACAAGGATTTGTTCCAGCTGCATATGTAAAACGTATTGAACCTGGATCAACACATTACCATGCAGCAACAACTGGTCAGCAACCATCATCTATTAATGCTCGACAAAATCAAATCGAAGATCAATATCAAAAATTGTTGATGCTTGGAGAACAACGCCGTCGAAAGCTTGAAGAATCTTGCAAAGGATATCAGCTTCTCCGTGAAGCCAATGATCTTGCTGAATGGATTCGGTCTCGTGAAGCTGTTGCCCGTCAACAAGAAATCGGAACAGATTTGGAGGAAGTTGAAGTACTTCAAAAGAAATTCGATGACTTCAAGGGTGACTTGAAAGCAAATGAAGTCCGCTTGCAAGAAATGAATCAAATTGCTACTGCTCTTACCGCAGTTGGACAAACTGAAACAGCTGTTCGAATCCGACAACAAATTGAAGAACTTAATAATCGTTGGAAAGAACTTGAAAAGCAAGCTGATGTTCGTGAACAACAACTTGGCTCTGCACATGAAGTTCAACGCTTCCATCGTGATATTGATGAAACACGTGATTGGATTCAAGAAAAGAATGATGCCCTTGATAGTGATGACTTTGGTCGAGATCTTCGCTCAGTACAAGCTCTTCAACGTAAACATGAAGGTGTTGAACGAGATTTAGCAGCTTTGAATGACCAAATTAAACGCTTGGATGAAAAAGCAAATAAGCTTCGACAAACCCATCCAGAAGCTGCTGAACAAATCTATGATCTTCAACGACAAATCAATGAACAATGGAATCATCTTACTGCTAAAGCTAATTCCCGAAAAGAAAAACTTCTTGAATCATATGATTATCAACGATTTATTAGTGATTACAATGATCTTATGCAATGGATTAATGGCATGAATCAACTTATCTCCTCTGAAGAACTTGCAAATGATGCCAATGGCGCTGAAGCTTTACTTGAACGGCATCAAGAATACCGTACTGAAATTAATGCTCGTTCAGCAACCTTCCAAGCCTTTGATCAATTTGGTCGCCAGCTAATCAATTCTGGACATTATGCTTCCAATGATGTTGCAAAGCATCTTAAAGATGTTGAAGATGCTCGTCGTCGACTTGAAGATGCTTGGATTCAACGCCGACAAATTCTTGATCAATGCCTTGAACTTCAATTATTCTATCGTGATTGTGAACAAGCTGATACTTGGATGACTGCTCGAGAAGCTTTCTTGAATCAAGAAGATGCAACTGATAACGTTGAATCATTGATTAAAAAGCATGAAGATTTCGATAAAGCTATTGCATCCCAACAAGAAAAGATTAATAATCTTACTGATTTTGCAAATCGTTTAATTGCAAATAATCATTATGATGCCCCCGCTATCAATGATAAACAACATGATATTCATCTTCGTTGGGAACGTTTGAAGAATCAACTTGTTGCTAAACGATCCAAACTTGGTGAATCACAAACTCTTCAACAATTCAGTCGAGATGCAGATGAAATTGAAAATTGGATTTCAGAGAAAATCCAAATTGCCCAAGAAGAATCTTATCGGGATCCAACAAATATTGCTCAAAAACATCAAAAACAACAAGCCTTTGAAGCTGAACTTGCTGCAAATGCTGACAGAATTCAAACTCTCATTTCTGCAGGTGAAAAACTTATTAAATCTGCAAAATGTGGAGGTGGAGAAGGTGCAGTTGCAAATCGACTTCAAACCCTTCAAGATCAATGGGAAATGCTTGTTAAAACTTCTACACAAAAATCTCATCGCCTCAAGGAAGCAAACAAACAAAAATCTTTTATGGCTTCCGTCAAAGATTTGGAATTCTGGCTTGGTGAAGTTGAAACTCTTCTTCGCTCAGATGATTATGGTCGAGATTTAATTTCCATTGAGAATCTTCTTAAAAAGCATCAACTCCTTGAAGCTGATATTGCACAACATGCTGATCGAATTAAGGATATGAATAATGAAGCCAATTCCCTTCTTGAAGCAGATCAATTTGATCAAGATCAAATCGATCAACGCCGTCATAATATCAATGATCGATATGGCAGAGTTAAAGATTTAGCCCATAAACGCCGTGAAGAACTCAACAAATCCCTTACCATTCATCAATTCCTTCGTGATATTGATGAAGAAGAATCATGGATCAAAGAAAAGAAACTCTTGGTCTCTTCTGGGGATTATGGTAGAGATTTAACTGGTGTTCAAAATCTTAAACGTAAACATCGCCGTTTGGATAATGAAGTTGCTTCACATGAAACTCAAGTTCAACTTGTTCGTGCTAAAGGATTAGAACTTATGCAAGCATCTGAAATTGCAGGACCTGAAATCAAGAAGCGCATGGAAGCTTTAGAAGAAAATTGGGAACAAATTCGTCATCTTGCTGGTGATCGAAAACAAAAACTTGAAGAATCTGAAACCTTCCAAAATTTCCTTGGCAAACTTGAAGAAGAAGAAGCATGGCTCAATGAAAAACAACAAATTTTATCTTCCAATAATTTCGGAGATAATATGGCTGCTGTACAAGGTCTTCAAAAGAAGCATGAATCGTTTGTTGTTGATTTGGATGTTCATCAAAATCGTATCCGTGATTTGATTACTTCTGGCCAACAATTGATTGATTCTGGAAATCATCATACTCCAACAATCCGAGCTCGTCTGGAACAACTTGAACATCATTTTGCTGAAATTCAAAATCTTGCCCGTATTCGTCAACAACGACTCCGAGATAATTCTGCTTATCTTCAATTCAAATGGAAATGTGATGTTGTTGAATCATGGATTCAAGAAAAGGAAGGACAAGTTCGAAGTGAAGATTACGGTAGAGATTTGTCTTCCGTTCAGCTTCTTCTTACCAAACAAGATGCTTTTGATGCTGGACTTAATGCCTTTGAACATGAAGGTATTCAACGAATTAATGAACTTAAAGATCAACTTATCCGTTCTCAACATGTTCAATCTGATGCCATCCAGAAACAATACGAACATGTTATTAATCGTTGGCAAAAATTGTTGAATAATTCCTTGGCCCGTCGAGAAAAACTTATCCGCATGCAAGAACATTTCAAACAAATTGAAGATCTTTTCCTTACTTTTGCTAAGAAAGCTTCAGCTTTTAACTCATGGTTCGAAAATGCCGAAGAAGACTTAACTGATCCTGTTCGATGTAATAGCTTAGAAGAAATTCGTGCCCTTCGGGAAGCTCATGCCACCTTCCAAACTTCCCTCGTTAATGCTGAAGAAGATTTCCGACAACTTCAAGATCTTGATCGTCAAATTAAAGCTCAAAATGTTGGACCTAATCCATATACATGGTTCACGATGCCAGCTTTAGAAGAAACATGGCAAAATCTTCAAAAGATTATTAAAGAACGTGAACAAGAACTTGCAAAAGAACATCGCCGACAAGAAGAAAATGATAAACTTCGTCGAGAATTTGCTCGTTTAGCTAATGAATTCCATGATTGGCTTACCAATACTCGAACGGATATGATGGAAGCAAATGGCTCTCTTGAACAACAACTTGAAAATCTTCGTCGTAAAGCTGGTGAAATTAAACAAAAACGTAATCAGCTCAAGGTTATTGAAGATCATGGAGCATATTTGGAAGAACGACTTATCCTTGATAATCGACATACTGAACATTCAACCGTTGGTTTGGCACAAGCTTGGGATCAGCTTGATCAACTTTGTATGCGAATGCAACATAATCTTGAACAACAAATTCAAGCTCGTAATCAATCTGGTGTTACTGAAGAAGCTTTGAGAGAATTCTCTATGATGTTTAAACATTTCGATAAAGTATGTTTAATAGTTACGGTAGAGATTCTGTAATTTCAAAATGTTTAATTTTTAGGAGAAGCTTGGCCGTCTTGATCATCAACAGTTCAAGAGCTGTCTCAGAGCCCTTGGGTATGATTTGCCAATGGTTGATGAAGGACAACCGGAACCAGAATTCCAAAGAATTTTGGATGTTGTTGATCCAAATCGGTAAGGACTTTTATCTCAAATTTTAAAATCTTTTCCTTACAAAAGTCCAAAAATTCTCTAAATTTATGCCAATTTTTTTTTCAGTGATGGATATGTTACATTACAAGAATATATGAGCTTTATGATTAACAAAGAAACTGAAAATGTTCGATCAAGTGAAGATATTGAAATGGCCTTCCGGGCACTTTCCAAAGATTTCCGACCATATGTTACTGCTGAAGAACTTTATGCTGTAAGATTATCCCTCTCTTTATCCCTATTTTTCATATCCTAATCCCTTCTGGCATTTTTTAGAATCTTACACCTGAACAAGCCGAATACTGTATCAAGAGAATGAATCCATATATTGAATCTGCAACAGGTCGAACAATTCAAGGTGCACTCGATTACGAAACATTTGTTCAAGAATTATTCCAACAATAAAATTCAAGAAAAAAGCTTTCTTTCTTTTTTATTGTAGCTTAATTTTTTTATATTTACGAATTTCGAAGTTTTTTTTATAATCAGTATATTTTTTTAAACAGCTTATTTATTATTATTACTTGTTTAAATTTTTGCAGAAAAAAACTGCCGTCCAATTTTTTGAAGCAGTATTTTATTTTATTTGACTGCTTTCTTCTTTTTTTGTAATGCTTTTTGCTAATAAAATTTTTGTAACGAAAATTGAATCTTTAAAATGCAGAATTAAAGGGGGAGGCGCATCGCCTGTAGTTTTTTTGATGCGACTATAAACTTTTTTCTACAAAAATCAGGGACTCATTGGAGCTGCTTTTTTCTTTCTTTTTTTGCAGCTGCAGTAAAGAAAAAAACAAGCTCCAATGAAAGGTGTTTTCGCGCCGAGAAATGCAATCGACTTTGCATCAAAAAAACTACAGGCGATGCGCCTCCTCCTTTAAAACAAACAATATTTTAAAAAATAAAATAAAAACCCCATTTTAACCTCTGAAAAAGGGGCCTCGTTTTAATTTTTTTAATATTGCTGGTAATATAACTTTCTTGTTGTGGAGTAAAACATACTCTTTCAACGTTTAATATCTTAAAATTACTGAAAAAATAATATATAAATTATGATACTATGATGTCCAAGACGTAAGCAGCATTTTATGATATTTTGGAGGGGGCAAAAACCATTTCGACAAAAACACACCTTTTATCTTGTGCCGATGATGGTAATAAATCAAAAATTTTTATGATTTTGGAAAAGGGGCACGTTTTTTGGTGTCTCACTCTGCCGATACCCTGAATTTATTTATGTGTTTCCACCTACTTTTCATCAGTAAATAAATCAAAAACTAAATTTTGTTGGCATCCAAGAATTAGCACATTTTTGAGGTAACTTTCATTTGTTTTAAATCAAATAAAATTTAATGTATTTATTCTATATTTCGTAGACTTCTTAATACAAAAAATACTTCTAATTAATGAACGTTTCATTTGTGTGGTTTCTATTTTTGAGCTTTGTATACAACCATAAATCTGATCTCAATAAGAAGTTGTTTTTAATTTTGGTGGAAAGATATAAATGTATCAAAAATTCAAAAAGTGTTCAGCCTTGAAAATAATCGAATGAATAAACTAAAAAATTGTGATTGATCCCGTTTTATTCCTTCAGACAAGTTGCAGCTAGCTTTGTTTGTTTGTTTATGCTTTCTTCTGTGGGCCTTGGTGGCTTTTATCTGAAATGTTTTTAACTATGACAATTGCACATATTGATCTTATTTGTGCTAAATTAAAAGTCTCGTGACATAAATTGAAAAAAGAAAAACAAATTTTAAAAACGGTAGTTTTTTTCCTTTTGCAACATTATTCGTGCATTTTTCTTCTGGTTTTTTGGCATTTTTGTCTCTGCCTCCTTCTCTTTTGAAAAAAAATTATTGATTTGCTTTTTGTTGTTTTCTTTAGCTTTGAAAAAGCAGTGAAAAGGAATTGTTGCTTTTTTTCAAAAGACAACAAAGCAACAAAATAATTAATTTTATGTTAAAAATTGTAAAATTTGTGTACTTTTCTATATTTATTATATTTTTTAACTTAGATTAATTTCTTTAACTTGATTTTTGCAAAATTTAAGAAACATAAAAATTACTTTGTAGATGTACTAAAAAGAAAATCATTATTAAAGATATTTTGGACACTGAAATTTGGATCCCGAAGTAAAAGTTTTATTATGCCTTTGATAACGGTAAGTTATGCAAATTATTTTTATTATAAAACTTTCTTTGTTTCAATAAAATAAAAAACTAAACTTTCATCTTTTTACAAGTAATAAAATATCTAAAAATTATGAAAGTAATATTTTTAAGGAAAATAAGATTTTAAATATTTGTAAACAAGAAAATGAAAGTGATTCTGTTTTACCAATGAATCCAGGGTCAACGAGATTTGATACAGAAATGGAAGCAATTGAGCATTTGAGAATGGCAAAGTACAATCCTATATTGTTTGCGGTACTTGCAAATGTTGATTATTATGGTTTGGATGATGATTGTCCTGTTCATGGAAAAGCTGTGACATTTAAAACGAATGAATTTTTGCACATAAAAGATGTAAGTCATTGAAATACAGTAATCCTGTAAAAGATAAAAAATTTCTTAATCTTTCTACCATATCTGTAAAATATTACGTTTATTCAAGATGGAACTTTATTTTAGAAATATAATGATGAATGGTGGATTGGACGAGTTGTTAAAGAGGGCAGTGAATTGGGATTTATTCCAACTTCTCAAAAATTGGAAGACATTCGAAAAACACAAAAAACTCAATATGATCGTAAAAAGTAATTTTATTTATTTTTTCCTTCTCAAAAGTTACGGCATCTAACCTGGAGTTGTGTTTAAAAAATTTTTAAACCCTTTTTCACTATTTTTTCAAATCGGCAATCATCAAAAGGATTTTGACTTTGATGTTTGCCGCTTTTACAGTAAGCATCCTCCATCCGGCGTTTAAACCCGACATCAGATCTGGACAATTATTTTTAATGCTAGCTTTAACTTTTATGAAAAATTTGCATAAAATACATTTTGCTAAACTTTTAGGAATCAACTGCATTGCTTCTCTGCTTTTTCTAATTTTATGCATCAAAAGACAAAATGGATATTTAAAAAACGAGAAGACCTTCCATTCTACCATATTGTACCAGTTATGAGACCAGTTGTAATTGTTGGACCATCCCTTAAAGGATATGACGTAACAGATATGATACAAAGAAAAGTGTTTGATTTTTTGAAAAATCGATTTGAAGGAAGGTTTGTGGGCATACTGTAACTTACATTTAATTGAAAAAAATATTTTAGAGTAATAATTACCAATGTTGTTCCAGATATTTCACAAGCAAAAAGATCTGTAATGACAGACTGGAACCAGCAGGTTAGGTCAAAAAAATATGCTACTAAAATGAAATTCTGTAAGGATTCAAACACTTTAAAAACTAAATTACCATAAAAATTTCAGATGAAATTAACAAAGAAATTGAAAGAATTTTCGAACTCTCAAATAAAGGACATCTTTTAGTCTTGGATTGTAATACCATCAATCATCCATCACAACTTGCCAAAACTGCATTATCCCCGATAATGGTGTACATCAAATTACATCCCCAAAAGTTTTAGAAGGATTAATCAAATCTCGTGGGCAATCTCAAATTCGACATATGAGTGTTCAAAAGTTTGGTCTTCAAAAACTTTTACAATGCCCGAAAGAAAAATTAGATGTTATTTTGGATGAAAATGAATCCGAAAATGCCTTTAATAAATTGGCAGATTATTTGGAATCTTATTGGAGAGCAACTCATCCAATTGTCCCCTGACAAGAAATATGCCATAATTAACATATTCTTGTTTTCTCAAAAGTATTACCTTCAGGTTATAATTTCCAAACTCAGGATCCGTTTTGATAACTTTTTTTCCTATTTACATTTTTGATTTCCATGTTATTCTACTTTTAAAATATTCAGTTTATATCTCTTTATGTACTGCCCATATTTTTTTTTCAGGAAAAATTAATTTAAAAAAATAGTTTTGGATACTTATACTTAAAATATTACGATAATAAATTCTTTTTAAAACGTTTGTCATTTATTAAAAAATGCTTAAAAAGATGTCAAAAAAACATAACAAACATTGTTGGATTTTTGAAATTGATTGTAAAAATAAAGTAATAGTTTAACAACAAATTAAAAAAAGATACGGTAGTAGCTTTCATTTTGGTTGTTAAAACAACTCAAATGCTTACAGTATAATCTTAATGGCTAACACTACATTACACATTTTTTCTAAAATATATAATTCAAAAATGGGACAAAAAAATGATTGAAAAGTCTAGTTTGACTAATGCAAAACAAAAAAAAGATGGTTCACAGAATCATTTACATAACACGAATAAATCCCAAACAAAAAATGGATATTTTAATAATAAAAAACGAGTAATAAAATTTATTCAACATTAAGAGCAAAGGCTTGATCAACAAATCTTTGACATAAATATGGATACTTTTCATCACACGATACAGATTCAGCAACTCTATAGATAACGGGAGATGACAAATATTTCTTCCCCACTGCTGCATAACATTTACTTGAAGTGTCGTCATTCTCCACAATATGTGGAGTTCCATCCAAACTATAAGGTGCACCTTCGGTTTGTTTCAGACCAGACCATAACAAATCAACCTTAGTACCCATATCATGAAGAGCAGTGATTGCTGAAAAAAAATGAATACGAAATATATAAAAATGAAAATAACAACCATTTACTCTAATCACATCTCTGAGTTTTGCCAATACAACAGGAAAAGCTCCTTTTTCTTGGCAAGTTGCTGCAGCTTCAAAAAATGTCATATTATGTTGATAATCTCCAACCAAAACACACATTCGAGATTCAGGAATTAGATGCCATCCTTCAGAACATTTAAATTTTGGGTATCGAGGAATTTCACACAAAAATGGAAACTTTTCATCCACAGATTGAACATTGAATTTGGCATTATTTGGATTGAATACTGTAGCATATGATGAACATGTATTATTTTCGAGTAAGGTAAAATTAGCATCTTCTTCCCACGGCAAATCAATTTCTATATCTCTTCCACGAAATGCTTTATTCCTAAATATTCGTATTACATTAACGAACAAAGCCCAGCACTCACCAATATTTCATATCATAAAAAGGTCGAATTAACCTTCCAATGGGCTTGGATTCATAAAATGAATTTTTACCATATCCAACCCAAAATCTAGACTCTTCTTTGACTTGAAAATCATAATCACGGTAAATTCTTTTAATCCATTTCGAAAATACGACTTCAGAATCTGCAGTTGCCAATCTTCCACCACAATCAACATGACATTTAACATATGCATCTTCGAATGTTGCAGGTTTAGAAAACAACGACAAACATGATCCATCGTAATGTCCAGGAATACAGTTTTTTCGATGAAAGCCTTCACGAGGAATTGTATAATTCGTTCCACAAATTTCTACAGTATGAACAGAAACAAATAAATTTGAAAATCTAAAAATCAATTAAATTAACCAATTCACCAAAACAACATCATAATTGCTTACAGTAAAATCTTAATGGCTAACACTACATTATACATTTTCTTCTAAACTGGATAAAACAAAATTGTTTCAAGTAAGAATTCAAAAAAGAATCTTTATTATGGCTAATCCAAAACAATTGTATGACAAAGATAATATTCAAAAAAACATTTATGTAAAACTTAAAGCAAACATAAACCACAACTATAAAAAACGAATCTACGAATCATAAAAAACGAGTAATAAAATTTATTCAACATTAAGGGAGAAAGCTTGATCAACAAATCTTTGACATAAATATGGCCATTTTTCTGTACAGCGTACAGGACGTGAAACTGCCAATTTTGTTATTCCTGTTCCTTGTTCCACATATGGATATGTTTTCCCAAATGCCACATGACAAAAATCATCTGTTGCAACAGATGAAACTTTACTTTTACTTCCATCTAAAGTTAGAGTTGAACCATTTCCTTGTTTAAGAGCAGACCACAATTTATCATCCTTAGTACCCATCTCATGAAGAGCAGTAATTGCTAAAAGAAAAAAAACATCATTAAAAAAAATAAATGTATAAAATATTACCGTTCATTCTTATCATATCACGCTTATTACCTATAACCACAGGAAAAGCTCCATGTTCTTGGCAAGCTTTCACGGATTCAACAAATATCATTTTATTTTGTTTATCTCCAACCAAAACACACATTCGAAGTTCAGGAATCAGATGCCATCCAGAAGAACATTTAAATTTAGGATATCGAGGAATTTCACACAAAAATGGAAATTCATCATCCACAGATTTGACACTGAATTTAGCATTATTTGGATTGAATACTGTAGCATGAGATGAACATGTATTATTTTCAAGTAATCCCAAATTAGCACCTTCTTCCCACGGCAAATCAATTTCTAAATTTCTTCCAAGAAACGTTTTATTCCTAAAAACTATTTTCAAAATATATACCCACCAGAATATCAAAATTCGCTTTTGATATATATTTTCCAGCCGATTTTGTCACCAAATAGCTTCTTTGAGCTTTAAGGAACCGTCACTGACGGTCCGTCAGTTGATTAAAAGTTTAGAAAATGATGGTAAAAACAATAATAAATTATTTCTAGAATGTTTAGGAGTAAAAAGTAGTAAAGTAGGTCATATTCTTAATAAAAATTTATATACAAAATCATTACTTTGGAAACCCGATACTCACCAATAAACCATATCGTAAAAAGCTCTATCATTGTCTTCAACAGGCATTGAATCAAAAAATGAATTTTTACCGTATCCAACCCAAAATCGTGTTTCTTTTTTCACTTGAAAATTATAATCGCGGTAAATTCTTTTAATCCATTTCGAAAATACAACTTCAGAATCTGCAGTTGCCAATCTTCCACCACAATCAACATGACATGTAACATATGCATCTTTGAATGTTGCAGGTTTAGAAACAACGACAAACATGATCCATCGTAATGTCCAGGAATACAGTTTTTTCGATGAAAGCCTTCAACAGGAGTTGTATAATTCGTTCCGCAAAATTCTACAGCATGAACAGCAACAAACAAAAGTGAAAATCTAAAAATCGATAAAACAATTTTGAAAAACAACACAAATGCTTACAGTATAATCTTAATGGCTAACACTACATTACACATTTTCTTCAAAACTGGATAAATTAGAAATGTCCCAAGTATTTAAAAAGAATCTATTCTGGCTAATCCAAATCAAATGTATGGCAAAAAAAGAAAAATAAACATTTATATAAAACTTAAAGCAAACAGCACATGCAAAAGAAGCTTATTAATAATACAACAAAAAAACAATTTCACTTCTTGTTCTTCCTTTCTTTTGCAGAGAGATTCTTCTTCACCTTCTTTGAAGAACGAGCTTTTGGTTGTTCATCCTTTTTGGCATCAAGCTTTTTTTCCTTTGTTGATGAAGCATTCTTCTTCTCCTTCTTTGAAGAACCACGACTTCCGCCTTCTTTTTTCTTCCGATCTTTCTTGCTTCCATCTTTCTTTCCAGGAGTTGTTGTTGCAGCATTCTTTCCAAGAGCTTCACCATTAGGTTTATCGCCATCTACTTCACCAACAACCTTTCCACTTGCGGAATCTTGCTTTTCACCAGCTTTCTTTGTTGCACCATCTTTTTTCTTGTCCTTTCTTTTCCTTTTTCTTTCCATAGATTTGTTCTTTTCGGCGACCAATCAAGACAACAACGATCATGAAGACAATGAAAATACCAAGAATTGAGCAGATTATGATGAAGAGGGTTAATCCCCACCAAGAATTATAGATTGAACCACACCAGAAGCCACTTGCATCACTTGTTTCACCATTTTTGGCCATGATTTCCATGCGCTTCATCTCCATAATCTTCAACACCACCTTCAGGTTGTGATGGAAATTCTGTTGACGTTGTTGAGGTAGAAGTTTCAGGGGCAGTTGAAGCACCAACATCAGTAGTGGTAGAAGCAGAGGATGTACTTGTTGAAGTTGCAGTAGTACTTGGTGCTGTTGATGGAGTTGTTGTAGCCATTTTGGTGGTGGATGGAGCAGTTTCAATTGCAGCAGTAGTAGTAGTGGAAGCCAAAGTTGTTGTTGTTGATGTTGTTGCAACAGTTGTTGTTGTTGTTGTTGTTGGAGCAGCAGTAGTCTTCCTTGTTGTTGTTGTAGCCTTGGCAGTTGATGGTTCAGGAAGTTCTAAATTGAGATTAACAATTAAAACAAATAGAAATAAATAAAAACTTACTAGCTTGATCAGTACGAATAAATC